>CM038669.1:43247910-43743689 GCA_021605145.1 Aegilops bicornis | reverse complement strand
AAGAGAAAAAAGTTCAAAAAACCAAAAATTGTTTTAAAAGCCGAAAACATGTACCTAAAAACTAAAAAAATAAAATACAGAGGAAGCGCCAGAGCGCCAGCTCTCAGCCTGCACCCCCTGAAGTGATCATTATTATGAGGCTCGCTTAATCATCAACTAGTTGCTCTCGGCATGCGTGGCTAGGACAACTGTCCCTTCTGTAGGGAGCTAATGTCTCGCTTATTGCAAGATGTTGCCCGCCTTTTCGCTACTCGGGCGCTGGGATCATGCTCACAGATTAGTAAGGCCTGCTGCCCATATAAGCGGGTTTTGGGAACGCCATATGGACCGGTTTTAGAACATTCCTACTGGTTTCTTTTATCAGTTTTTTTATTTTCTTCTTTTTCGCGTTATTTTTAAATACATTTTTGGCTTACTTTTTCAATACAGGTTTAGAAAATAATAATATATAACGTGAAACATATTGTATATCACGCTGACTATTTTACAAATACATGGCGAAAGCATTATTTTTTCAAAACACGTGTTTGAACTCAAAAAGAACATGTTCAACATTGAACTTTTTTAATCGATACCAAACTTTTATTTTAAAATTAAAAGGACATTTTCACATCTGTATAAAACTTTTTTTAGATGTTAAGAAAATATTTGTGAAACATGTAAATATTTTTTAAATATATCATGTACATTCTTTTGAAAGGACAAAACCTTTTTAAAAACGAATATGTAACATTGTTTTCATTTTATAAAGAGATTTAAAATGTATGTTTAAATAACTTATTTTTTAAAATAAGTGAGCTTTTATTAATATGTAATGATCATTTTTTTGAATATTATGAAATATTTCCAAAAACATTACACAAAACATTTTCTATGTTGGTTTCAAACCTTTTCAAAAAATGTCACGAATGTTTGTTTGTAATGTAAGAACATTTTTATAAATGGTATAAACGTTTTTTTGAATACTACTTAACATTTTCTAAAAGTTTCTTGAACATTATTTTGCTGCGTGCATGAATTTTTAAATGTGTGGTGGTCACCTTTTAAAAATTGAAGTAAATTAATATTTTTTCATATATATGTATTTTAGACTGTTTCAGAATAAAAAAAGGAAAAAAATTAACAAATAAAATAAACGGACCAATCAGGTCGTCTCCCCTGTCTATAGGGCCGGGCCTGGCAGGGAAGTGCACAAATCAAGTTGACCTTTTGTGCTCCATCCAAATACATACCGTCCTCTATTCAAAAAGCATATTTTTTTTCATATACACTTGATGGGGAGATATATTTACTTGAGAACTATAGGTAATAGATGAGGCTCCACAATGTTGTAGTTAAAATCCTGTAACGGTTTTGTTGACCTCTCATGAACCACAATTTGGAATTATATGTTTTTGGATATGTGCTATTTTTATTTTGTAAGAAAGTATATATGTCCCACTCATTACATCAAGGCATCATAATTCAAAACCGTTCAAAGTGTACAATGCGTGTCCAGTTGTTCTTCAATATTTCTATCATATCCTCGATACTTAATTTCAAAAAGTTCTATCACTATATTTGAGAGATAGGGATGAGTGGCACCACACTCTTCTTTCACTTACCTGTATAGGCAATTTTAATTTATACCTCCACTTACAAAGGTAACTTTAAAAATCATAGCTTTAGTATAAGTGAAGATAGATATATAGAATTTGGTACTGACATTGAACAGGCCTGAAAGATGAAAAAACCAAATTTACATATACAACACTTACTTTATTTGGGGAGCAAACTCTGGTGGCAAAAATAATGGATACTGTGTCACAGCTGTATAACGTATAGATCTGAACGTTGTAGGAGTTATTTATTAGGCACCACATTTGACGGCTTCAAATAAAAAAGGTGGTAACTCATAAAGTTGTATTCCTCCGGCTTCTAAATATAAGTCTTTTAGATATTTTGTAATACAAACTACATACAATGAACATGAGGATAGTATATAGACATATTTGCAGAGTGCATATTCACATTTTGCTCCGTATGTATTCCCTTATTGAAATGTCTAAAAGGACTTATACTATTTAGGAACGGAGGGAGTGGATTCTCATGCATATCTGCAGTTTTCTCATGAAGTGAATCTATTATGAAAAGAAGAAGAAAATGTTGTCTGAGGGAAGCTTCGATAAATCACCCGCCTAGGAGAGATCTATATGGTGCATCCAGATATATCCTCCTCTCCATAAAAAAGCATAATTCCTTGTATACAAAACTCGGACGGAGATGTAGTTTATTTGAAAACTGTAGAAATCGATGAGGTCTACAATGCTGTAGTTCAATTCGATAACTAGTATTTCGTTTGGAAGCATTTTTGGTGCCGACATAATAATTGGTATATAATGAAGCTCTACTGGTTGGGGCAGTTGTATCTGCTGAGGCACCCGTCTCCGCGAAGCTGTTGCCGACCTGCTCCGCCGCGAGGGCGCTGCGGATGGCACAGCCGCACTCGGTGGTGAGACGCCGTCCCGCGCCTTCCCGCAGCACTTGTAAATGGCGACAGCATTCCGATCGCATCCTGCGCCGGATCGCCCGTCTTCTTCACGTCCCCGAACCCTTGGCGCAGAAGTCCACCACCCCTTGATGAACGCCGGGCTGCATGGCCCTGCCGGCTGCTCCTCCGCCGCTGTCACACTTCCGCCGCAGCCGCCAGCACCAGCACGCTCACCATCAGCACCGAGAGCCTGCTGCCGACACCCGCCATCACTATAGATCTTGCTGGGTATATGTGATGTGTTGTGGTCTTGTGGACTCTGGTGAGCTTGTATGATCGACTTCTCCAGCAAAACGAGCTTTTATAGGCACAGGACCAAAGCTCTACGGACGGAAGATCGCTTCACGTTTCGCACGTTTTGGTAAGTGCATGTGCCTCTCCCTGCTTCCTTCCACGTTCGGCGATACGTGCTAGCTCCTCGGTCTGTGTGTGTCCTGACTAAATATTTCATTAGTTTGAGCATGCATGTGTGCATGTGCTTAATTATCAATTCATGCGAGACCGTGGCAAACCCCTTCGGTCCGTCCACTATTGCTTTGTCCCCATGAGCCAACCTCCATGCATGTGGCATGCATGCAGTATTTGTTTTTCTCACCGATAGTGATCTGATGCTTTTTTTCTTTTGCGAACGGTGCAATTTTTTTTTGGGGATCCGAAAATGTGATCTGATGCCCAATTGAATGTCACATGGCACACGGCTAGAGGACAGATTCTTCTAAATACGATTATTTTTGTTGCAATCTCTAGATGTTATTAAATTCTGTGCAAAAGAATGTAATTCAGTTACACGTACACCAGGCTTCTTTCATATGAATTCGTATATAAAGCTCTTCTATTATGGATAAATACAATTTATTATATATGATATGCTAGAATAAAAAAATACTAGTAACTAAATTTTCATACTAACATCGCTATCGAAATCTTCAATAATCAAATTCATGATAAAATTGGATATATATAATAGATATCTTTTTCATACGAATTCGAAATCAGTGAAAAATAACATTATGTTGTTTTTCCAGTCCATATAGATTTCCTAAATAGCTAAATTGTAATTTTGTGTACGCTTAATTAGTTGTTGGATTAAAAATATCTGACTATATTTATATACCGGAAATTGTACTCCTAAAGTTCTCACCTTGTCGATAGATCCGATCCTTGTACCTGCTGCGTGCATTCTACTACGGGTAAGCAGCCCAGCTAACTTTTTTTATGACTAAAGAAATGTTACATTTCCTTTTATCTTATCACTGCTCCTTTGCATCTACAGCCAAAAAACTTAGAAAATAAATTTGATGTGTGTGGGGGGTGCCTTTGGACTCGGACCTGAGTCTCGCGTAACTAAGTTCTGGCCCATTAACCAACTCACTTAAATTACTTTTGTTGTCTTACCGCCTAATTTTATGCTTTTATATAGCCCATTGGTTACAGCAGGCAGTTTTCATATACAGTATTAAAAACGTTGTTGTCTCTTTCCATTATGGTAGTATGTCTCGTTGTCTTGCTCCCCATTTCTACCTTTGTCCGAGGAATATAAATAATGGGCTGGAAAATTAAGAGAATTGAAAATGGGAGCACGCAACTCCTTGCTCCCATTATGGTAGCATGTTTCTCTCCGCTTTCAAGACCAGGAGCACGCAATCAATGCATGTCATCGGGCTTCTAGACTTAATAACTTAGGTACGTAAACCACTTATAACTTTGCCCCGTGAATAAAAGTTGTTGAAAACATACCACCGATAACTTTTTTGTAAATAGCATGATAATATACACTCCTGCACTTGATAACTTAGGAATAAACACCAAGATAACTTTCACCCGTTGAACAAAGTTGTTGAAAACATATCTCCATAACATCTGTGTAAAATAACGTGGTAATGTAAGATTCTGACCTGATAACTTAGGTGCAAACACCACGACATTTTTGACCCACGAAAAAAGTTGTTAAAAAAACATACTCTGATAATCTTTTTGTGTAAATAACATGATAATATAGGCTCCTGCGTCCTGATAACTTGGGTACAAACACCACGTATAATCTTTGACCCATGAAAAAATTGTTCAAAACATACAACCGATAACTTCTTTTGTAAATAGTATGATAACATACACTCCTGGACTTGATAACTTAGGTATAAACACCAGATAACTTTGACCCGTAGAAAAAGGTTATTGAAAACATACTCCGTAACATCTGTGTAAATAATATGGTAATATATAGGTTTCCTCGGACTTGATAACCTCAGGTACAAACAACCACGATAACTTTGACCCATGAAAAAAAGTTGTTTAAAACATACTCTGATAACTTTTTGTGTAAATAGCATGATAATATAGGCTTCCAGTCCTGATAACTTAGCTACAAACCCCACAATAACGTTGACGTGAAATTTTTTGTTGAAAACATACCACTGATAACTTCTCGTAAGTAACATGAGCTGATAACATGGGAAAATATTGTTAAAAAAATACCTCCCAATAACTCATCTATAAACAACATGATAATACACGTGACATGAGAGCTGATAACTCATATACAAAATTGCGCGGTAATTTTTGACCGAGGGGAATGAAAATTGTTGAAAAGATACCCCGATAACTTTTGTGCAACATGGTAATACACACACAACAAAGCTGATAACTCACTGCAAACATAATCACTTTTTGACCCTTAGGATAAAAGTTGTTGAAAAACATACCATCGGAACTTTTGTGTAAATGACACGGTAACTTATGTATGACAGACGGATAACTCACGAGTCTGGATGTGATAACTTTTGGTCCCAAAAAGTCATCAAAACATATCAACATGGGATCTATTTTGAAGATCTCACGAGACGCATTTTTTTATGAAGACGCTTTTTCAATCGGTGCGACGTTTAAGCTACAAAACATTTTGAAGTTTGAAAAAAGAAAGAATCTAGGATGACTTCAGCTTTTCATCCTTTAGTGCATATATGCATGCAATCAGAGAGAGGAGGGCACGTGAAAGTAAAATTCGGCCATTATAATACATGCATGTATATAACTAGAATGAAGTAAGAATCGTTTTGCCTATTGCTAAAATCCAAACGCTTGGTAGTTATAAAAGTCCCCTATGTAAATTAGATATTTGATTTTAAGAATGAAGATATATTTCATATATGAATGCAAAAGAGTAAGTAAATTAAACTAGTAGTTTTGTTTTCATACAGAAACATAATGATAGCGTTATGACTAACTCATAATAAAGTATATTTATAACTATTAATTAGGTGCATGTAAAGTAGCAAACTGGTTTTTATATGAATTGTACAAATTCCATAAATTGCTAAATATTTTAATACATGTACCATATTAAAAAAATTATAATTAATTGGAATAAAAAATAGGAAAATAACCCACTAAGTTTTCAAATAGTAAGGAAATACATGTTTATATATATGTTAATATCATACTAAGTTTTGTGTGATCACCGTATAGAGTCTATGAAGAGCTAAAATTCAAAATATTTATTATGAAAATTGGCATGTGGATTGACATATGTATTTTCACCTAAAACAGAAACAAAATGGGTTGCTTTTTCTTTAAAAAATGCAGTAGACGATCAACATGAATGGCTTTTGGCCATAAAACAGAAGTGTTTGGCATGAGTATATGGAAAGAAGCTTAAGCATATGATGATGATAATGATAAATAGATCATGTTTACAAATAAAATAGTTAATCGGGTACTAAAGAAGAAATATATGATAATGGTAATTAATATTATCTATAGAAAAGAGAGAAAGGTAATTGATATTATGGATTCAATGCGTTAATTAATGATAATGAATATTGCCTCCTTTTGGTAGAGACTACTCCCTAAGGGCAATATATATGTAGACTATCATTATGTTTCTTTAAGAAAACAAAACTAACATATATATATATATATATATATATATATATATATATATATATATATATATATATATATATATATATATATATATAAGGTGGGTCTATTCTACAACTGATTGTAGAATAATATTCTACAATACGCAAGCCCCTATATAAGGTAGTTTTGAATCGAGACTGACCCGACCAGCAACACCTGCCTCGGATCCCGAAAACAGATCCCCAATCCCGCCTCAGCCTCCCACCCCGATCCCGGCCCTCCCTCCCTGCAAACCATCCCACCTCACCACAAGACCTCTCCCTCCCAGCGAATCCATCCCACCCCGTCACAAGACCTCTCCCTCCCTCGGCGAGCCATCCCACCCCCGGGCCAAGACCTCCCTCCCCGGTTAACCACCTTCTTCCCCGTGAGGTTGCCCCTGGTTCCTCCGCGGCGAGGAAAGAGCAGCGAGCGGGCGCTGAGATCGACGAGATCTCGACCGCGACGCCTCAGCTTAACCACCTTCTACTAAAAGGGGTTATTACGGGTTCCAATGTCGAAAGCACAAGCACGAGCTCCTTCTCCAAATGAGAGGTGCCACGTAAAATTGTACTTCTCTTCATCGTCGCATTATGTGGCATTCTTTTTACTCCGGCGGGCGGCGAGGATATTGAATGAAATTTTGATCAGCTGAGTGGAGAATTACGGGAAGTACAAAGGTAGCAGTAATGGGAAGTACATACAATATTTAGGTAGAAGTACAGAGCAGTACAGCATGCGAAAGCGAGGAAGTACTGCTGAGAATTATTCCTGATAGGGAGGCAGTACCATAATTACATCGAGAGAAGTACCGAGAAGTTTGAAGTAGCAAGACAGGTGTCCTTTATGCTAATTTGGTACTCATCTTTTGCAGCTGCTGCTTGGAGCTGTGGAATTAGCAAGCTTAGCTGTAAGTGCAAAAGGTTCTGTGTAGTGAAGAGTAGCAAGTATGTAATATCTTGAAGCAGCAGCAGAAAGCAACACGTAAAATCACTATAGGTGAAAACTATAAATATCGATTTCGAGAAACTTCCTTGTGTCAATTTAGATGAGATCTCGACAATTAGTTTGTCGCTTTGTCGCTTAGTGCGAGACATCATGCCACCCTGCAGCAGCAAAAAGTGCCTACTTGGTCAAGAAAATTCTGAAGTGAAATGAAGAATACGAGAACGCCTCCAAGATTTAAGCAAAGTTTGACCCATTTGCCAAATCGAGCAACTGACTCAACTGCAATTGCACATGTTGTTACACATGAAAACGTCGATCCCTATGCTCGAACTGAGGTAAGGTCCTCAATCAAAAGAAAAATGTTTACAACTCATTGCTATATATCGTTACTAATTGCGATTCTGTTATAATAACTATACTACAATACTACACTTAATACATTTGGATTTTGGATTCTGAATACCTATTACATTTTTTTAAAGCAGTACAACAATATCTGTGAGAAGAAGTACAAATTTACAAATCTTGTTTTGTGTCACTATATTCATGCTCATGGTTATCAAAAAAAGAAGTATAGGTTTTGATTTCAAAGAAGTACATCTAAGGTACGTATAGCAGAGACAGCCATGAGAAAATCTGACAATTCCTCATCAATTTTCTCGACCACTTTCAAATCTGATGATTATGGTTTGCCATTGGATGCTACTCCACTTGTCACGAATGCAGTGCCTCTCATGGTGCATATTCAAGATCCGCCAAATTTTTATGTCACCGGATATTCACCGATCCTAGCAGCATGGAGCCGCCGCCGCAACCTCCGAGCAGTTTCTGCTTTCTAGATCATCAATATTGCCGAAAGCTGGCCATACAAGTAAATGTGTTGGGCCACAAGTGCCACCACGTATTGAGCGTATTGTGCGTGAGGTTTCACGCATGCAAAGTAGCCGAACAAAAATTCCTGAGATTAGCTTTACATCCACCATATGTGGATGTGATTCTCGCATGCTGATACAAGTACGCCAACATGCATAAAGTACCTGCGGCTTGCCACACAGCTGGAAACACCACTAATCGCCACCCTAAAATTGTTCCCGGAGTAGCAGGTTTGCATCCTCCGAGTCGTAAGCAGCCAGGTGTGGGTGATCATACGCTGCCTCCACGCCCACCTTCATCGACTTCAAAGCAACAACCAGTGTGCAAACAATACATCAAAGAAATTGCCGTGCACCAAACGTGACCCGCTGCTGCACAAATCAGTGGTTATGCCTCCTTGTCCAATACAACCCGATTTAACGCATAACTCCAGAGGAGAATCGAAAGTATATCCATGTGAGTATAATAAACAAATGTTATTACTACATTTTCATAGTCAAACTACCTCTTGTTTACAAAGCAGTACAAATGTAGTTGAACATCAGTACCTTTTTACTTGTATATGTAGTAACTCATATAAAATGAAAAGCAGTACTATGAACAAGTAATAAAATGATTGCATCTGTACAGTTTTTCTTTGTCTAATAAGGATCATTAAAACCACACATAGTGCGGGAACACACCCAAATGGCTGTTCCAACTATCTGCTCAGTGTTGTATTGGCACATGGTCGGCACGTTTGTCACGCCGGCACTGTGCAGTTGATTGGAACAAAAAAACATTTTTTGTGCTGGTTTTTCACATGAAGGTCTCATAAAAGCAGTACAAGAATATTGTTACATGGCAGTACAATAAAGTACTTTCATAGCAGTACAAGTATGTGTGTTTGTTTTGTATGGAACTCACTTCTTAGGCATCTTTATGTACATTTTGGATTTATTTTGCAGAAATCTGACCTCCCAGATTACCTTGTACCAAAGATGGGGATGGTGTTCAAGGACTTCGATGCAGGCAGAGTGTTCTATTAATAGATACGCCAGCACGCTGGCTTTGGAACAAGAATTGGACAGAAGAGTGGTTTCAATAGATACCTGTACTGCACACGTGAAGGGGAGCACGTGAGCTCTGTTTCTGAATCTGAGCATTAGCGGGACAAGACGACAAAGCGATGTGGATGCAAGGCGAAGCTGCGATTAAAGGGGAATGAGCACGATGATACAGTAGTCATTGTCGACATCAATTTTGAGCACAACCACCAACTAATACAGAGCCCTACCATGCTTGTGTTTCTTCATTCCCACAAGTCATTTGACCCCACTATATTGGATTATGTTAAGTTCCTCTAGTTCCGTAATGTTCAGCACCACCATACCATTATGTCTATCCTATATGAATCCTCGATGGCGGTCCGTTTCTTGGCATTGCACGGACGCCGATTTAATCAACAGGTAACAACAAAATGATATACACTATCTTTTCAGCTTGTGATTTCATGACCATTAAAAAGGCTTCGGAAAGAACATGCTACTGAACAGTGTACAACCTTTTGTGTTATTGAAATATGCAGGAAGCTTCTTAACTCTAAGGAAGATAGCATCGATGACGTCAAGAAGCTGTTGGGATTCTTTGCTGAGATGAAAGCAGTAAATAATGAATTCTTGTTCGACTTCCAGATTGATGAGTTTGGTCGCATAAAGAACATCTTCCGGCTAATGCAAGCTGCAGGGGCGTACTAAGATTTTGGTGATGCGATGACATTTGACACCACTTATAAGACAAATCAGTACCTTATGCCTTTGGGAGTATTTGTAGGAGTAAACAATCATCTCCAAATAACAATATTCGTGTGTGCCCTTGTAAGGGATGAATGTGAAGAATCTTTGCTTGGCTATTCGTAACCTTCTTGGCATGCAACAATAGGAAGCAACCTACAATAATTTTAATAGGTATAACACATTCCAATTTATATAGATCGTGGACATATAGACCGACATTGTAGTTAGTTTACCTAGAAGCAGTTTTTATATGAAATAACTATGCAAGTAATTTAGAAGTTTTAATTTGAAAATACCAAAAGTTCAGTGGACATTATGCAAAAAGAAGTTCTAATTTTACTATACAAGCAATACAAACATTATATTATCGTAAGTTCTAAATTTATAACACTAACCATGCCCTTCCATTTTCTAATCAGACCATCAGTGCTCTTCGATGACCCCCTCGCGATAAAACAAGTTTTCACCAGGTCCCTACACAAGTTTTGCCGATGGCATATAACAAACAAGTACACCTCAGATATTTCATACTTGTACAACTTGCACCCCACTTTGAAGGCTGAGTTTGAGGCAATCATAAATTGGCCCCGATGCCAACTGAATTTGAGACAGCTTGGCACCAGCTAGTTGATAAATGCAAGCTTCATGATGATCACATGATTTTGCACATGTGGGCATGTGAAGGAATGGATATCGGCTTACTTCAAAGAGGTTTTCTCTGCAAGGATGACTTCGACTCAACGTAAGTGAAAGTATGAACTACATACTCAAGAAAGGATTTGTCAAACAGGACCAAAACCTGCACCGATTTGTCGAAAGCAAGTAAACAACTGCATATTTTCAAGGAGGCAAGTTGAAAATGCATGTACATCGCATCAATGGTACGCTATCAATTCAAATTTCTTTGTCTTTGTAAAAGAAGTGGTAGATTACAGTTTTCATGAGGTACAGAAATAATACAGGGGAGAAGTACAGTTGTTACAGTCTACAGAAGTACAACAACTTCTTGCACTTGATATTTCCATACAACTATACTGACACACTTGCTTAAAACATTTTGCAGACAGAACCAAACACAAGAACTCATTACGGTTTTGAGAAGCAGTTCAGTGAGCACTATACAAAAGTCGATTCACCGAAGTTCGAGGAAACTTAAAATAGCACAATCTTCCGTGATAAAAACAAGCCAGATCCTACAATTGACAAACATAATTATCTTGTGACCTACCATGAGCCATCAGATACGCTCTCATGGTCAAACCATGAGTTCAAAGTTGTTATGTAACACCGAGACCGAGGAATACAGCTGCGAGTGCATGCTGTTTGAGCATACAGTAAATATAGACAGAGAACACAAATAATTTTTACACGTCCAATTCCAAAATATACAAAAAGTGAATTTACTATTTATGGTTTTTTCATGATGAAAACTAATTGTTTTTTCATGCACAAAAACTACCTGCCCTAGGTCTGTTCTCAAGGCACATAATTGCAATGCTCGAGCACTGAGAGTGAAGAGGTACCTGATATCTACATCCTAAAGAGGTACATCGCGAGAGCGAAGGCAAGGGAAACATTTGACAGGAGAGACTACAAGACTGAATCATTTGACGGGTCTTCGCTCCTCGCATCAACAAAATGAACTTCTCCAAATAGCTTTGAAAATTGTGAGAACGGAGGCAAGTCGACGACCATCACGCGGACAGCGAAAGCTGGCCCTGCTAGAAGTGTTAAACAGGGTTGAAGCAGTGGGTTCATCAACAATAGTCGATGATGATGATGGTGATGCATGCACTCCACCAGATATAAAACCAGTTTGAGCCTGACTTATCAACAGAGATGCCTAGAACATCGCATGACGATGATGACATGTCTAGTAATCGATGCAATGCTCAATCAGAACTAAGGCTATCTTACCTCCACCAATATAAAAACTAAGGGCAGCAGGTGTATAAGAACACAGCTGAATCGAGACCATCGGTGGCTGGAAAGAAAATGAAGCCGAAGAAGCAGTCCTAAAAACAGATGACAAAACTGAAACATGGAAGAGGAAATGTGGTATGTGCGGCGTAGATTGGGTCAGGCACAATGCTAGGGTTGTGTCCAACAAAATTTCCCAAAGATGAAAAGAAACAACTGAATAAAAAGTAAAAGGATATGCCAGGATGCAAGCAAATTGGGTCAGGCACAACATTCTAAGTTGTCCAAAGGATCAAAGCTGCTTTGGAGATAGCAAAGAAAATAAATCAGAAATCTAAGAAGAACAATAATATGTCCACTGCAGAAGATGATGATGATGATGATGAAGAAGAAGAAGAAGAAGAAGAAGAATATGAACAGGAAGGAGAAGAAGAGGATGATGATGAAGACAATGATATTGATGAAGAGGACACCGAAGAAGAGGAAGAACGAACACCACCTCCCCCACCCAAAAAAAGCAAGATACAACAGCAATAATCAAGCGCCAAAACAAACACCAAAAAGGAGTAGCTCTAGATTAAAGAAATGTTGATTAGCTTGTATAATATATTAACTTGTCATATTGCTGCATGGGTTGTATGTTACTCTCAGAACATAGATGATATACTACAGCATCGTGTTACCATCGTACAACCAATTTCAGACTTAAAAATATGCTGATTTGGATGGATGAGTACAATTTACTTGTTATATTGATGTAAAATGTTCTATGGAAATGTGCTAATGTGAGTCATGACCGATATATAAACAAATACATTGACATTGAAAATTGATCTGGTTCTATAAAACCCATAGATTTAACAAACTTTGCAAGTATATATAAACAAATACATTGACATTGTAAATACATATATATATACAGACTTTGCAAGTATTATTTTAACAAACAACAAGTGTCAAAGAAGTACAGAATACATAGATAAAGAAGTAAAAATGTAACACTAAGGGAAGTACATATACTATTATGACATCAGTTCTATAATTTTGAAAAATAGAGTACTTTAAAAATCAAGGTACTACACCAGTGACTATATCGCCTGACTTTGCATATAGTAAAAATGTTTCAGATCATTTCTGTTTGCCTTCCTTTTAGAAACGTGATATAAAATGGTGCCTAACCACACCCACCTACCAACCCCCCCCACACACACACACCCCTAAGATAGATGGTGAGGCTCAGGTGTGACAGACTACTCCACATGCTATGTCGCGGCATCACGCCGCCGTCACACTTTGCTCGTTCCTACCTCGGCCTCACTGGTGGGCTGCGCCGCTTAGCGCCAGCAGCCCACCCAGCTCGCCTCGCTAACACGTATGGGGGTACAAGTTCACTCGGTACAAGATAAGGGGGGTCTCCCCACCCGACCCCCTTCCATAACAAGTAAAATATTCTATTATATTTAACAAAATGAATTATTCAGTAAAAAGTGCTTGCAGGACAAAAATGATGCTATAAAGAATACATTTTGAGTAAAAAATCAGTGTCGAAAAAGAAGTACAAGAAATACAACTGTAGGAAGTACAAATAAGCAAAAGTGGAAGTACAAGAATATATTTTCAATAAATTTAAAATTGATGCCAAATGTTTCAGCATAATTCACACTAAATACACATCATCCAGCAGAGATGTTTTGTATAATCGATATAGGCATAATATCCCCACAAATAAAGTAGTTCTTCACACACGTATCATCTAGATTACAAAAAGGACACATTGTCTAGCACATATCCTAGTCGCACTACATATTGTGCGCCATCAAATCATTCAGCTGGGAGCTGAGTTAACATCAGCATCAGTTCTTCACCTGTGTTGACAACGAGAAGTAGGGGAGAGGCACTGATTTCCTCGGAAAGTCCTAAAGAGGCACCTTGTTATCCTCATGGAAAAGAACTCTGAACATGTACTCAGCCTTCCAGTCCTCAGAACGGTCCTGCGACAAAAAATAAAAATGTCAGCACAATGAGCGGCAAAAACAAATATGAAGAAAATATTTTTTGCTTCATAAAACAAAAACTAGGTAGTCTGCAGGGACAAACATCGTAGTTCTTGATATGCTCGACGACGATCCCCATCATAATGCGGTACGCAAACTTGAGGCAATAGATACCACACTCATTAACTCCCTGTTGAGCAGGCATCAAGTAGTGGGGTTTATCTGCAATCTTGCTCCAGCACGGTATATTGTTCTTCTTGCACGCTTCTTTGCCATAAACAACTTGCATAACAGCATCAAACCTTTTGCCCTGTAAAAACAGAGGTGAACTCAATCCTTGAAGTGTAAGAAACTGTTTACTAAAATATCAAAATGGAACAAGAAAAAAATTATAAACATAAAAGTAAAGAAGCATAAACTCACAATTTCTTTTACATCACGTTTGTGGAACTCGCTCTTTGTTATTTGAGTGCTGCTTCTTGTCGGCCAATTTAATGACTCTAGGACATCAAATGTCTCACGGATTTGTTCAGAACGCATTACAACTAATGGTGGAAAGTATTTGAAGTACCAACAGGTTTACAGTTGAGGAGCAAGATCTGTTTTTAAAAATAACAACCAGATGTGTAAGAAGTAGTTACATATGCAGATAAAACAATTGTGTACACTGCAAAACAAGCAGAAAAAGAACATGCTAACACCTAAATGAAATTTTTAACAAACTATACTAACCAAGTCTGCCAACAAAAGATTTTGTGAAGGCTTCACCAAATTGTGGAACAACCTAACTGCTTCCTCGAGATCAAAATTTGTGGTGTTCACAAATTATCCAGTCCAAGAACATACTGCACATCAAAGAAAAGTGCTTTAAGATCAGAAAATACAGGGTACACATCAAAATACAAAAATGAAAATAACATACACATGAAAATAAGAGAAACTTGCTAACAGAATCAAAAACATTACCGGAACGAAGTACGAGCTCAAAAGTACACGCTTCGTAAGCAAAAACATGACTCATGGTTGCATCAAAATTAAAGCTAGAAATGGCAAAGTCCATCATCTCGCCTTCGATCTGCCCATATTGAGCAAAATTCCTTACGAAATCTTCACCGGTGAAAGTTGTCTCAACCTCAAAACCAGTGTCATCAACACCGTGAACGAACCTAGCAAAAGTTGTTCAAGAATTGGCAAAATGAAGATAAAACGAACTAAATTAACATAAGTTATTAAAATGATTACATCTACAATTTTGAAGAAGCTAATGAAGGCAGTACATGTTTAAGCAATACATGGCAGTAAAAAGGTTGAAATTAGGGAAGTACAAAAATACAAAACCAAGAAGTTCAATAATAAAACTTTGAGAAGTACTAGAATCACTATCAGAATTCAGTACAAACTTTTTTAACCAAAAGCAGGGTACTTGCTTTTAAAGAACAAAAACATGGCAGCAAGAAAAAAAGAAAAAATAGAAAGAATAAGAATATACTATTGCGAAGCACAAGATTAACTAAACATCTAAAATATTAGCAAAACTAGTAAGATCAAGAAGAACGCACAGTTTATACTTCAGATTGCATGCTTGCTTAGCATGAAATCCTTCAAAAGCCTAGCATTTTGGATATTACTGTACTCGACGGGCCTTAGCTGCTCAACCGGCTGACTCCACTTCTTTGCTTTCTTTGGCGACGCCATTGGACAATAAATTCGCAGAGTCGATCCCCGAGCTTTCTTAATCTTCTTTGCAGGAAAATTGTCCCCTCGCTACTATGAGCCAAACTCGCCGGACCTTGTGGTTATTATTGGCCTGACAAAGTCATCGGTGTCAGTAGATTCATGTCCAACAACAATTTTCTCGAAATCTGAATCAGACTCTATAGCTGGCTTCTTCTTGCTGGACGGCGTTTTCGTAACGACGGGCTTCTCTTTCAGAACCTCGACATCTTCTTGGCTACTAATAGTAATAACTTCATGAGAAGGCTTAACCATTTGGGTCTCAAATAGTGAAAATCTTTCATCCCCAACGTTCATACATTCACCTGCATTAAATTGACAAAGACAGAAATTTAAAATAAAAAAATGAAGTACAAAATATCATGAGAGACATGTGAAACCATAAAAGAGAGTGATCTAGCACAAAACTTGCATAACAAAAGTAGCAAAAAGATGTACAGATAACACTGCTGCTATGATGGCTATATCACAGCTACAAGAAGTACAATAATGATGCAACTGGAAGTGCAGGTAAAAAATTTATATAACAGGCTGATCAGAACAAAACACAAAACTAGTAAATACTAACCTGGATGATAGCCGAACAGCTTGTTAAAATCAATATTGAAATGGCCAGACATAGCCCAACTAAAAAGCATGGTCTTCTTCATGTTGGCAATGTCAACATGTGCAAAGTTCATAAGTTCTTTACCTATCCCACTAATCGTAACAAATACAGCATGAAAAACCCACAAGAACACCTTCAGACACAACAAAAGGAAAAAACACTAATGTGAATGAACTGAAAAAAAGTGTTATCCATCTAGCAAAAAGAAGTGTGTGATAAGAAAAAATGTGTGCATGTCTCACCCATCATCTTGTTTCTCTGTGCTCATAAATCTGGTCTCAAACTGTCGATGTTATCGTGTTTTAGATGGATATCCATTTTATTGCTAACAGCCCTCCGTGAGAATCTTAACATTCTTCACCATTTTCAGGAAAATGGTCCACCCATCCTGGTCAACCTTGTCGTACAGAGAATCAATGTACTGAAACAATGTCTTTTCATGTCTATGCTGATGGTCACCCAGTGACCAATACGAGCTGACTCAGCTGGATACCTTTTGGGAGGAGGAGGATCTAACGTTGGGAACACAATCATGAAACAATATAAAGCACAAGCAAAATAACAAAAAGTCACTAAAAACACAAAAAAACCACACACACACAAGATAACCAAAATTATAATTTACTCACAATATCCTTTCTTGTCAATACGCTGCCTCCGACTCTCTTTGAAAACCATTTAATCACGGGAGCAGATATATCTCCACGATACAACTTAGACTGCACAAAATATTAAATAAAGCAAGCATAAACAAAAGGTACGCCACAAAAATAAAGTAGCAAGCAAAAAAGATATGCAAAAGATTAAAATATAAGAAACAAACTTACAAAGGATCCTCAGAGGGCACAAACCAACTTTTCAGATTCTTTATACCTCTCTCTCGATAAAATGTAGATCCCAACAGATGCTACTTCGTACAAGCATGCCATCACGGGCGTAAACGCCTAGCAATATCCAATACGGTAGCTTTGCAATAGATATTCTCAAACATAACTTCTCCACTGAAAATTATTATGTACCGCATAATAATCAGAAGGACACAGGTGAAATAACAAAATTATAAAAGCATGAAAAAGATAGAACAAAGGAAATAAGAAAACAAAACAAACGCAATCTTGTCCTTTTCTTCAATAGAAGTAACTGCATTGTAAAACCTGGCCAATGTAATCGAATCTTAACCTCATCTTGTATCAAATGATCAAAATAATCAACACCTGCAGTAAAAAGAAGTACATACTATGCAGGTAGAGGAAGTACATAAACAACTTTAGGAGAAGTAAAGAACCTCATGACATAATGAAAACTGAAGCTATCAGAGATACACAAGAAGTACAGATATAAAGCAAGTGTCGAACTAAAATAAGATGTAAACAACTCGCAAATGCAGTTCTGAAATCAAGGTGTGCTAGTAAGTTGAGCCATCAGAGCTAACAAGAAGTACATCACTAAAAAGCAAAGTACAAATATACCTTCAACAAGGGAAAGGCAAGATAACATACATACACAAAGGTAAAGCACAAAAGGCATCAGACACAAAAGCACAAAGATCGACATACACCGATATAAACATATTACAAGTATCACAAATGTTTCCCGAAACACATATTGTACATTTTTTTTCACAAAAGAAACCCACTTCCCATAAACATACATCACACACTCAAAGATCACCGCAATAGCAAAAAGGTTTAAAGCTTAGAGATGGGTGTGGACATTATTTGTTCTTGCCTATGTCTTTGCCTGCAGAAGATGGCGCAACTTTAACTACAAGATCCTAAGACATCAACAAATGGGATCTCGTGTGCATCCGACACGGAACAGCTTCAAGGCCAATGCCAAGATCAACAACAGCGGATGTCTTCTCAAGAGCAAATTGGATCGTAGTAGAATCACTATGACCAAGCGGCAACTTCAACTCGGATCTTCATGAGCAGCTTCAAAGAACACCAGCTTTTGGTTTCTTCACAACTCCAACATCACCAAGAAGTTGTACATCCGCCTCTTCATGATGATCTTCTCGCGTCAAACACCGGACGCCACATGATGCTCGGGGCACAAAATTGAGATAATGTTGGCCCACCAAGTACTCACCTAACAAAAACACACAAAATTAAGAAATCATAGCAAAGCGTAAACATACTTGTACAAAAGATATCTCACCTTATCTACATGAGGAACAGAGAATCATTGTGTTCCCTTCCCCACCAAAGACATGTATGCACTCCCGGCAAAGAAGACCAAAGATCTCCGCCGGAAGTAGGACAATCTCCTTAGAAATCTCCGTGAGATACTTTTGTTCGTGTTTTCAAAGGCTTGCAATGACCATCTTGCATGGTCTTGTACATTACAAAACCATCCTTGATCCGGGATAATGATTTCTGCAAATGATCAAGGTTGACAGCCTCATCATCCAACACAATCCTGTGAGCATCTTCATTAAATGCAAGCTCGTGGGCAAACTCCAAAGAAGGTTGCCAGACGGTCACCGGTGGTAGGCAGTCAAGTGACAACTGAATCGCCTTTGCTATTGCAGCATCAAGCTCTTGGAAAGTGGAATCAAACAAAGTACCCACTCCTTCCGATGAAACACCGCAAAGACTACCGCTTCCTCAAACTTACTACTACTAGCGTGAACAATTCTCGAGGACGGTTCAAACTTCCTCTTCTTGGGATACACACAATAATTGGTACCAAATACTTCAACGCTTTCATCAAAATAGATAATATCGCTATGCCCTTCCACTGCAAAAAGAGAGTGCAAAAATGGTATACAACAAAATAATACACTAATAGACAAAAGTTAAATAAAATAAAAAAGTATAATAACCTAACAAATATAAGAAAGAAGTATAAAGCAGTACTAAATGAACAAGAAGTGCTGAGATGAACACTAAAGTAGTACAAACAATGTATGCAAAGCAGTAGGAACAGATGCAAAACATAATAACTTTGTGTGAGTGTGCTGAGATGAACACTAAAGCAGTACAAACAATATATGCAAAGCAGTCCAAACAGATGCATACATAATAATTTGTGTGAGTGGGATGTGGTGACAGTATTTATATATTGTATTTTTGTAGCCAAATATGTGGGGGGAGACCCCGCCCCCCAACACCCCCTAACCTCTTACCACAACACCTACCTCCAAACTTCACGTAAGATTAATTACTAATTAAGAAAACGGGACATCACCAAAAAGTATAATACTTACAACTAAAAGAATTGCACTACAAAGGATGGTACTAAAGAACTCACATGCAACTTGCCAAAGATCCAAGATCTAGGGTCCGGGCCACCTTCCTTCAAAATATCCAGATTGGCAAGTTTCATAAGCTTCCTAGGATCCATGTAGATGGCACGGGGGTACCTCTTATCTTTACGGTTAATGGAGCGGTGGTCCGCATAATCCAAATAAGCTAGAACAGCGCAATAACACAACCAGAAGAGCTCTCCAACAGACCGCTTCGCCAGCTTCAATAGCAAGTCTCAAATCAACAATCACCGACAAATCTGCATGTTTTTCAACTTGACAATGTCAAAGTCTTCAACCATTGTTGCCTCCTTCTTCACACGCAGAGAATACCATGGGCGTAAAAACTTGTTGTACAAAATCGCACCAAACACCTTCAGAGCATGGCCATCCCTAAGAGGATCATCGACAAAGCTGCGATGTAATATTCAAGCTCATCGCTTTTTATATCTTTATTCCTTGGAATCCTAAGCTCATCCTTTAACTTCACCAAAGCAGCACCATAATCCTCCTCAAGGCCTTGGAGGAGAGTCGTCACCATTAGGCAAAGGCAAAAGCTTCTCAATGACATCTCGCATTGATCTCCGTAACTTTGTTTCCACCAAGATCAAGGATCATGGTCCTAGGATCAATATTATACATCAAAAACAAGTAAGACGGCGATTAATGTTAGATTTGATCTTGGAGTCTTTGATATGAACAAGATCAGCAAGATGAAGAATATTCAAGTGACGCTCCTTCAACAAAGCAACACAAAGAGCGACCTCCTTCAAAGAGCACCTAATCGTGGTGTTGAAGCGCCGCCACCTTTTCAACTTTGTTGCTAGGCTCACCTTCCTCGCCTCTCTTCCTCTTGAAAGGCCTCTCCGCAAACTCATACCGAAAAACATTAAAAAATAACACAAATTAAAAAGATGAAAAATAACTATACACAAAAATGAAATTACAAAGAAAAACTAGACCGAGAAATTTCAATGAAGAGTATAAGAAGTACAAGAACTACACAATTGGCGCTCAATCATAACATCAAAGGGAAGTATAGAATATATTATGCAAGAAACACTTGACAAGAAATAATGAAATAAAAATTCACCTTCCCGATATCATCTCCGTAATCGTAAACCTCTTCGTAAACATAAGGTTCGTCATCGTCGCCTTCTTCATCACCATCATCACCATCATCGGGCTCAAAATCATCATCCTTTGCAAAATGCACAGATTTGCGAGTAGCATGAGGTAGCTTCTTTGTGCTACCTCTAGTTTGCTGGCCCTTGGACAAAACCTTCTCCTTACGCTTAAGAACATCATTCTTCTTCTTATCAACAGGTGCCTTAGCCTTGGACATAGCCTGGTTAGCTTCCTTCACCTTTTTTGCACCAGCAGGATTAAGATTTGCGTAGCTGCCTCTCAATAACTTTAGGACTTTGCTGCTACCATCGACATCGTGATTGTCTAGGCGTAACACGCGGGCTTCTCACAGCATCGGAGCATCGTGGAGGTGACTTTACCTTCCTACAAGTTATCCTAATCTTTTTACAGGACAGGGTTTACAGGACTCGGAGGGCCATCGTAAACACCAAAGACTATCATGAACAACTATATCCGTGCATTGAGATGAAATATCATGCAATGCCTCCGACCAAGCGATTTCGAAAGCAGCCGCTATTTTCTCCGCCACCCTTAACTTCTCACCTCCACCGATTAGCGACATCCTCAGTCGAGTCACAGCTCTCGCATCATCAATCGGATCGTGATCAAGGCCTCCGAAAGTTCCAAAGAGCCAATATCATGCTCACCCCTTCCAATGTGGCTAGAAGGATTGTCGGCAGTCGACTTTGCTCGTCATTCAATGCCTTAGACCTCCGATTGCGAGCAGGAATGACCTCAGCGTATTCGCAGCAGGATGTCCTCAAAGCGTATTCGCAGCCTCATCAACCTTATTACCATCTTCTCCATCAAGTTTAAGCGAAGATCGATAGAACATCCGATATATCATTTTCGACCGGGAAATGTAATCTTCTCGCAAACAAAATCAAAGAAGACAATGAATAAGTTTCAGACGCTGCAACATCATTAACTGTCTCCGCTCGCAAAAGGAAATAAATATAATTGATATAATAAACACAACAACAATGTATACTACATCAATGCTAGAAAGCAAGACAACAATATAGAAAACAAAAGATTGGAACAATTGCAACAAGAAGTACAAAGGAAACTACTAAAGCAATACAACAATTCTGCTAGCACTACAATGCAATATGGGAAAAATAAATAGCAATGTATTATCATGAGCAGTGTAGAGCATATGTGTAAAAGAAATACATGTGGCCAATTCTAAAAACCCTAAAATCACAACAGTTATAGAAAATATACAAATAAAACTCACCACACTACAACATAAGGAAAAATTGTGAAATAAATAAGAAGTACACATGTACTACACAAGTGAAGTACAACAACAACATGGAGGAGCAATACAAAACTACAACTCAAAGAAGTACGTAAAAACATTTCACCAGAAACAAACATCAAATCAATGCATGTCATACAATAGACTTGTTGAAACATCAAAAATATCTACTACACCTGAGAAATAAATAATCTCACATCCACAACCAAATATATAATAAATAAAAACATTGCCAATCCATGCCAAAACCACACATGAGAAAATCAATCCTAGGAACAAAATTAAAAAATGTACTACATCAATGTAACATCACAATCCCAAGCACAACATTTATGGGATTTAACCTTGCGCCAATTCGGCCATCGGGCTCTTAGGTGGAGACAACATGCCTGCGGATACACCAACCAAATCGATCTACAGGAAGAATCCTTGCTTCACCAAGTATCAAAACCCTACCAAATCGACCACCACCAAGCTTCCTCTCACTAAGGATTTAAAACGGCGGGCAAAAGCAGAGCAAAGCATTGGAGACAAAGGGAGAGGCGAAAAAAGAGCAACAAATCGGAACTGCGGCTGCTGCGGCAGGGATACCGAACTCCGCTTCACGAGATCTGCAGAAGTCGCCGAAAGTGCCGTACTCCAAGAATGCAGCGGACAGGAGTGTGGGGAGAAAGAGAAAGGAAACGGACCTAGATAAGAGGGAGGGGGTCGTGCGCGCGGTTGTAGCGGGCGGCGGTTGCTCGTAGCAGCGGTTGCCCGGCGGGGGGTCGTGCACCGGATTCGTCGCCTAGGAGCATTGGAGAGAGAGAGAGAGAGAGAGAGGAGGAGAGCGTCCGCGCGTGAGATAAGAGAAATGGAGAGAGATTTGGGCCGAGCGGATGGATGGACAGAGTAAATGCCAACTCTCTGTAGTTATGGCCAGCAGTTAAGTTGTCCTCACGACATGATTCGTTTCCGATTTTGAAAAACTAAGACAACCATAGCATTTCAAAAACACATAGGGATAAGACAACATTCACAGAATAAAATTAAAAAATGATACCTAATTTTTTTTATAGGAAAACAAATACACATATTCCAAAAAACAATATGAAAACAGTTAATTAGAAACAATGCAACACAACAATTTACCCTGGAAATGGCAGCAAGCTAATACGCGTAACCTACCTGTGAAAGAAATTTATAGAAGGAAACTACTATGGTAAAGTTCTGTTATATAAAAAGAAGTACAGTTTCTTTAAACAAGAAGTACAGTGGGGAAAGCATAAAGAAGTACAATATAGGTATACAGGAAAGTACAAGATTATTGCAGAATATTATTCTATCATCGATTGTAGAATAGACGGCCATTTGGGGACACCTAGGTGCCCAGGCTCCTTGCCTTTCCACCACTAGATTGCATTTAGATGTGTGTTGTTCTAATGGGTATATTTGTTAACGGGTTATCCATTATAAATTGATGGTCAAAATAAGTATGACATAATTACTAGTTTAATGCCATAAATATGGCCCCATGCACCATGCATGGCAAGACTCCTTTCCTGGGAAATAAAAAGAAGCATGCATGGCATCGTTCCATGTTGATAGACATAGTAGGAGAGAGAGAAATCAGGAATTAATGCATCAGGATTAATTGTCTCATATGTCTTGACTTGTTTCATAGATGGAAGGTATATGATACTCATTGGGAATAGAGCAAAGCCTGTGGTAATTAGGACGGTCTGCAGATTCTGTATTTTGATTAAATTACAAACACATACACATTGGTATCTTTCAGTATATATGTGCACAGTTTTATTAGGTATAATACTCGAGTATGTGTATATTTTGATTAGGTATTACACCCGCACATAAATATTTTTGTTAGGTATAATACCCAACAACTACATACCCGAAATATTTATGGATACGCGAAATTGAAAGTACTAAATATATTTGTAGGTATGTGCATACTCATCATATTTTTCAACAACTACATACCTCAAGGTGAAATGCATGTGTACATACCCCAAAAATACGGAGGTATCATACCTATTTATTTTTTAAGTACGTAGTTACAATTTTTTTGGTATGATACCCAATTAATTTATAAATATACGTCCACACAAATATATTGGAACGATACATTTTTTTCATATATAGTCACAAATACGCGATCTAAAACTTCGGCATGAAAAGGTATGAGAGATAGAAAGCAATAAAAGGAAGGTACTGAATTAGATAATGTTAATTATGTCCTGCTGTTTTATACATGGAAAGTCTTGCATGCAAATAAAAGGATACAAATCAAAAGATGTACTAACGGGTTGGACCCGATCAAGGTGCCCAGGCACCTGGGGTGCCCCAAACAATTTACTCTATATATATATCTATATATATATATATATATATATATATATATATATATATATATATATATATATATATATATATATATATCCTATGAGTCCGAGGTATGAATGTAGAGGAGGAGTATACTAATGACTTCATAAGGGCAATATATATAGGGTAACGATATTCTAAGCGTGAGTGTACAATAACTTATTCTACACCCCTAGTAACGCTATATACAAAATCTAGTAAACAGTGTATAAAATGTAGTAAATTGTCCCCGTAATTGCTTCTGGCGGTACGTCACCGTAATTGCCCCCAAAGTTGTCAAAAATTACCCACTATCCCACCCACAAGTGAAGAAAAAACGATTCTTTTTATTCGAAATCGCACCCGGATTCCGTAGTTCTTATACACACTGCTACGCTGGGTTCGATCCCTGGTTCCCTGCCCCTTTTCTCTCCTTTTTTCCTCTCGCAAGCGTGCCTGCTCCTCCCGCACATGGTAATGGACCGGCCCATTTGTAGGTCGTAGCGCCCTGTTTCCTATTTTAATTTTTCTTTTTTACTTTCTCATTTATGTTTTAGCTTTTTTCTTCATAAATTAATTTGTGATGTACAAAAGAACCAAATTTCAAAAGTAATGAGTTTCTTTCAAATATTGAGAAATCATAAATTGTTTGTGAATTCAGAAAAAATTGGAAAACCATAAATGATCATGATTTCCAAATTTCAAAAGGTTGTGATTTTTTAAAAAGTATTGAGAAATCATAAACTGTTTGTGAATTCAAAAAACATTCGGAAAATCATAAAATGATCACGATTTCAAAAATTGTTCACATATTATAAAAAAATATCATGATTTCCAATAAATGTTCATGAAATAAAAAAATGTTCATGATTTTCAAAAATATCCAGCATTCAAAACATATTCAGGAATTAAAAAAATATCCATGAAATTTTAGAATATGTTCATAAAAATTAAAATAGATCCATAAATAATGAACATAGCGAACCGTCGCTTACAAACATGTTTTATTAGGGTATCTGTAGAGGTCGCTTATGATTTTATTTTGTCCCTCGCTTTAGGTAAAAGAAAAGGTCAAGTGGTCAGCCGCAAAAAAAGGGTAAATAAAAGGTTTCCGTGTCTTGTACAACACTGAGCCCCCAAAAATTGAACAACTTCATATGGGTTAATTTTTGTAAGCTATATAAAAATGACTAAATTTCTATTTTGTCTCCATACACGGTTACGTTTATTCTGGTACCACATTATTGATTATGATAAACAGTACCACATTACTGAATAGGATAAACACCACTATGCTAGGTGAAGGCGAGACATTCATTCATCAGTCTAGCTCAGGCAGGGTTCATCAAGTCATGACTCTATAGGAAATCGAAGGCGAGACATTCATTCATCAGTTTGCTCAACGACATTTTTGTTGTTGTTGTTGTTGTTGTTGTGAAGTCAAGTCGTGATGAGACCATCACAATTTTTTCTTCTAAAATGACTTTTTTTTAAAGTCCCTTATCTCGTCATGACATCACTCAGACATAGTTTATGAAATGATATTTTAAAAGTCCTTATCTTATCATGAAATTTGATTCAGACTTTTTCTTTATATCTATCACACGTGCATGATCTAATAGTTCTCTCCCGCTGCAACACATGTGCATATTTGCTATTTCCTCCGTTCCATAATATAAAAACGTTTTTGACACTAGTGTAGTGTCAAAAACATTCTTATATTATTGGACAGAGGGAATAGTTTCTATACAAATCTTTTTAGTTGTTCCGTGAAGTTTGGATGGCGTGTTGACAAATCGTTTTAGGCAGGGCATTCGTTTGGACTGAAGCCAAATCTTCCGGCCGCTGCCATCGCGCCAACCACCAAAGTACTCCGGCGACGAGGAGCGTGGAGGCGGAGGCAACCAGGAGCAGCGAGGAGGAGCCATGATCCGCTGCCGGCCCTCTCTCCTGACCCCGCGGCGGTCGTCCGCATCATCGGCGACCGCCAGATCCGGTACACTGGCGTCTGTCTTCTCCGGCACCGGTGACCTCGGTGTCAGCCGGCCACCACGCCCCAGCGCCGGCAGCATCCATATCCCGTGCCGGTGGCCTACCCTGAGCTTTCGTCCTCGACTCCGAGCCAGGCTCAAACAGGCCGACGCCTCGGGCCGCGTCTTCGTCGACGCAGGCGTCGTGGGAGTGGGCGAGCTCAGATCTGGAGCCAACGCGACCGCAACCGCAACCGCGAGGTTGGAAGCGCCGACGCATTCTTCTCAGCCTCACCTATTCGGGTGACCCCGCATTGTCCTGGTTTCTGCTTCGATCTTGTCCGGATTCATGGCTCCAGTACAATGTTTTCTTGAATTGTTCTTGGTCCGTTTTATATTCATCCAAGACAAGTATCATCCTCTGTTTCTCCTCCCTGACTAGTTTCTTGTTCATGGTTGCTGCAGGGCTGCAGCAGGAGCTGATCCTCACAAGTCAGTTCTCTCCTCACGGTTCCTCATCTTGCTAAATCATTGTTGCTACCTTCTGACCAGCACTAACTGAAATCCGGGATCTCACTACAATATATACTTTATAACTGCACTTCAGATTCTTGGGAGATGAATTTGTGTGGGAGCCCAATATGCTCCAACCAAGATGTGGCCTCAGGTGCTTTAAAGCAAATATTCAACTCCTCTACCTGCATGAATCATCTGGTGGCGATTGGCGGCGGCACGATGCTTCTGTTCATGCTCGCACTCCAACTGTTTGTCGAAATTCCAAAGAGTAGAGCGTCCGCGAGGCAGCTTATCATGCTCACTTCACGGCTACATTTGGCTGCTGTGCTGTTCAATGGCTGCCTGGGTTTGGTTTATCTTGGGCTAGGAATCTGGGTGCTGGCGAATAACTTCAATCAGGGTGCTTCTGTTTACCTGCCACATTGGTGGCTTGTAACATTATCTCAAGGATTGAATTTGATCCTTACCAGCTTCGCTTTCAGCATCAGGCCTCGGTTTCTTGGACCGGCATTTGTTCGATTTTGGTCTGTCTTGCTGATCATCTTCGCAACATTCATCTCTAGTTCTTCAGTTGTTTATATTGTTGCAGAGAAGACTATCACAATTAAAGCTTGTTTGGATGTTCTGTCCTTACCAGGTGCAATTCTCCTCCTTCTCTATGGCATTCAGCACAGGATTGTTGAAGAGGGTTATGGAAGAACTGGAAATGGTTTATACGACCCCGTGAACACGGCGGCAAGCAGTGAGGTAGCCGATTCTGAGAGTCAGGTAACTACCTTTGCTAAAGCTGGGTTTTTCAGTGAGATGTCCTTTTGGTGGCTGAATCCTTTAATGAAGAAGGGGTATGAGAAGCCCCTTGAGGACAAAGACATGCCACTTTTAGGCGCCTACAGATCTAGCACAGAACCAGTACTTGATGTTCATGGAGAAGCTGAACAGCAAGAAGAGAAAAAATCACCGCTACACACAACACCATCAATCTTCTGGACTATTGTTTCTTGTCACAAGCGTGCACTCTTGGTCTCGGGTTTCTTTGCTTTGCTCAAGGTTCTCACCTTATCTACAGGCCCGATACTTCTCAAGGCATTCATCAATTTATCACTTGGGAAAGGGACCTTTAAATATGAAGGGTATGTGCTTGCTGCGATAATGTTCGTCTGCAAATGCTGTGAATCGTTGTCTCAGAGACAGTTGAATTTCCGCACTCGGAGATTAGGACTGCAGGTGAGGTCATTCCTGTCCGCAGTTATTTATAAGAAACAACAGAAGCTATCAAATGCAGAAACAATGAAGCACTCTTCTGGAGAAATTATGAACTATGTGAATGTCGATGCCTATCGGATTGGGGAATTCCCATACTGGTTCCATCAAACATGGACAACAAGTGTTCAGCTTTGCATTGCTCTGGCAATTCTATACCACGCGGTTGGTGCTGCAACGCTTTCATCATTGGTTGTTATCGTTATCACCGTACTCTGCAATGCTCCACTGGCCAAACTGCAACATAAATTCCAGAGTAAACTTATGGAAGCGCAAGATTCAAGATTGAAAGCCATGTCTGAGTCATTAGTTCATATGAAGGTCTTGAAACTTTATGCATGGGAAGCTCACTTCAAGAAAGTCATCGAGGGTTTGAGGGAGGTTGAGTACAAGTGGTTGTCAGCATTCCAGCTTAGGAGGGCATACAACAATTTCCTTTTCTGGTCATCACCCGTTTTGGTCTCGGCAGCGACCTTTCTAACATGCTATCTTTTGAAAATCCCCCTTGATGCTAGCAATGTCTTCACCTTTGTGGCAACTCTACGTCTTGTGCAAGACCCAGTTAGGTCAATACCAGATGTTATTGGAGCTGTGATACAAGCTAAGGTTGCTTTCACTCGGATATCAAAGTTCCTTGACGACCTGAGCTGAACGGACAAGTTAGGAAGAAATATTGTGTTGGCATTAGTTACCCTGTATTGATCAATTCGTGCAATTGCTCATGGGATGAGAATCCTTCAAAACCAACTCTAAAGAATATAAATTTGGTGGTCAAAGCTGGAGAAAAGGTTGCAATTTGTGGAGAGGTAGGGTCAGGAAAGTCGACGCTTTTGGCTGCTATACTCGGAGAGGTCCCCAAAACTGAAGGCACGGTATGTTTTTTTTTTTACTACTGTCATCTTTTCATGAAACAAAAAACCACATGGCTGTCAGTTTATGAGGTAATGATGTGCTTGTGTTATCTCTATTGCCTAATTGTGTAATCTTATAAACCTTACCACTCTATTGTGAAATGCCTATTCAGAATTTACTGCCTAATAGTTGGGGAGCATAGCATTGCTGTATGCAGGATCATTTAAGCATGTTTAAAAGATACACATCCTGTTGACAACTGCACAGCATTCGGTTTTGCAAAGTTGATATGAAATAATGCTTGGCAATAGTTGCCACCTTGAAGTATGCCCAGTTGCCCACTATTTTTTCGTAAGAACTTAATATAAAATTATTGATATTTGCATAAAATTTTCAGATCCAAGTCTGTGGGAAGATAGCATACATTTCTCAGAATGCATGGATCCAAACAGGAACTGTGCAAGACAACATTCTCTTTGGATCTTCGATGGACAGGCAAAGATACCAAGACACACTCACAAGAGTGCTCATTGGTCAAGGACCTTGAAATGTTGCCATATGGAGATTGTACTCAAATTGGGGAGAGAGGAGCAAATCTTAGTGGTGGTCAGAAACAACGTGTCCAGCTTGCTCGTGCACTATACCAAAATGCAGACATCTATCTTCTTGATGACCCTTTCAGTGCTGTTGATGCCCATACAGCAACAAGCCTCTTCAATGTAAGTATCAACCAACAGATGCATATGTATTACCATTTGACTGTGAACTGTTTGTGAGTAAATTGCACAGAAACACTCCGTTTGAGGCTGATGTAACAGAAAACCACAGCTTCAGTTAATTTTTCACATAACAAGGACCCTAGGGACAGTGACAAATAACCGTAATAGCTCATGTTCAGCCAATTGACACCCAAACTGACTACTGAGCCCACCTCTCAGGTCAACATGGGCTGTTTGACTGCCACTCTGGACAGAGAGACTACCATCTTCAGGACACGACCTTTGTCTGCCACGGCGTGGGCTCCCTCGCCCTTGGCAGCCTGCAGCCACTGCCAGTCGGTCCTCCAGTCTCCGTCCTCATTCATGGCCGTGTCTGGGATCTACGGCTCCATTGTCTGGGACAGCGGCGTTGTCCTCGACGCTTCGCCAAGTTCCACAAGCACGCCGTTGACTCCCAGTGCCTTGCGCTTCAGAGCAAGCACGCAGTTGAGCTCGGTGTGGTCTTGTTAGCCTCCTGCCCGCTCTGCTGGGAGCCCATGCTCTACTTTTGATGCTAGATCTCTGTCCCCTGCTCCTCTCTGCGCTGCTCGCCGGGGCGTCTTCTACACCGGCTGTGCTGCTGAAGCCGCGGCTTCTCCACATGCTCAGCCCTTCACAATTGCAGAGTTTAGTATTTGACACGAACACCTTCCACCACCGCCCCTTTACTTTCTCTGCCTCAGCTAGGTCCCAGTTTGGCCAGGCCAAGCTCTTCTTCCCTGACTACGGCGAGACACTTTCGAGGTCTACCACAACCTGTGAACGGTTTTCAAATTAATTTTGTCTGTAGCATCATCAACTCTCTTGCCCACTGTCCAAATCTTAGGGAAATCCTACCAGGGAGTGTCCAGTTTGGCATACGCGCTCGCTGACACATTGGCATTGCGTGCAGAGGTGCTTGATTTTGTCAGAAATAGGGAGATAGAGGAGGGCCTGCCCAGAGGAGGAAGACAAGGAGGGGAGGGAGACGGTTCTTGTTATGTCAAAAAATTAACTGGAGTTGTGGTTTGTTGTTACATCAGTCCCAAAAGGTGTGTTTCTGTGTACTTTATTCACTGTTTTACAAATCTCTTTTTTTAAGAGGAGTCTTATGAAGCTCTTTGTTTTGTGACAGGAATATGTTACGAGTGCCCTATCAGAGAAGACTGTTATTTTGGTGACCCACCAAGTGGATTTCCTACCTGTATTTGACTCCATTTTGGTACCGCTCTCCACCTCAAAAAGTCAAAAGTAACCATATGAAGATTTGTGCCTCTATGATTTATCTTTGTCTCTAGTGATGAGCTTTAGTTATTTGTTGATGGCATCTAAAACTAGTGATGCTTTTTGGCAGTTAATGTCTGACGGAGAGGTTATTTGGTCTGCACCTTATCAAGATCTATTGACAGATTGTGAAGAATTTAAAGACCTTGTAAGTGCCCATAAAGGTAGTATCGGTGTTTCAGATCTTAATAACAACAGCACCTCTCACAGAGCTAAGGAAATATCAATAAAGGAGACTAATGGTATTCATGGAAACAGACATACAGAGTCTGTGAAGCCATCACCAGCAGATCAACTGATCAAGAAAGAGGAAAGAGAAACAGGGGATGCAGGTGTTAAGCCTTATATGCATTACCTGCGCCAGAACAAAGGCTTGCTGTATGCCTCCTTTTGTGCTATTTCTCACATAATTTTCATTGCCGGGCAAATATCACAGAATTCATGGATGGCTGCTAATATCCAAAATCCTCATGTTAGTACACTGAAGTTAATTTCTGTATACATTGTTATCGGAGTTTGCACAATGTTCTTCTTGCTATCAAGATCTTTATCAGCCGTTGTTCTTGGGATCCAGACATCAAGATCCTTATTTTCCCAGTTACTCAATTCACTGTTCCGTGCACCAATGTCCTTTTTTGATTCCACTCCTATAGGAAGAGTTCTTAGTCGGTAAGAATTCTAAAAAATGGCAAATATAACACTTGGTGCCATTTGTCTGAGGTCTATAGATCAACTTATTCCTTTTTCTCTTCAAGTGCAGGTCTCTTTGGATTTGAGCATCGTTGACCTTGATGTTCCATTTGCCCTCATGTTTACACTTGGTGCCAGCTTAAATGCATTTAGCAATCTAGGGGTTTTGGCCGTAGTTACATGGGAAGTTCTGCTTGTATCCGTGCCAATGATATTTTTGGCAACTAGGTTGCAGGTGATTGGCGTGACTTCTTTTCTCTAAGCCATTTTTCTCGGGTTATTTGATTTCATTCACCAATTGATGTGCTGCTCTGCTGCTATTTTTGTCTGAGGTCTGAACTGAGCCTACTGTTCTACATTCAAAGTAACTGTTAACTAAAGCCTGTTATGTTGGTCATGCAGAGGTACTATCTAGCCTCAGCTAAGGAATTGATGCGGATCAATGGTACTACCAAGTCTGCCCTAGCAAATCACTTAAGTGAATCAATTTCAGGGGCTATAACAATAAGGGCCTTTGAGCAAGAAGATCGTTTCCTTGCTAAATATTTGGTCCTTGTTGACAAGAATGCTGGTCCATATTTCTACAATTTCGCTGCAACTGAATGGTTGATTCAACGCCTGGAAATAATGAGCGCTGCAGTTCTTTCTTTTACTGCCTTTGTCATGGCTCTTCTCCCGCAAGGAACTTTTAGCCCCGGTAAGTAAATACATGACCACCATGTTGCTTTAAATATTGGAAAATTTTGAGTAGCCAGCTCGTTCTATGGCCATCGACAATTGCATTGGATTTTTGATAAATGTTACTCCCTCCGTCCCATAATATAAGAGCGTTTTTTACACTAGTGTAGTGTAAAAAAACGCTTTTATATTATGGGACGGAGGGAGTAGATGCATTGCCATGAAAATGCTGCTACCTTTTCATAGTCTCTTGATACTGAGTTATGAAAAGCTTTTGTTATGAAAATGTAGTTCATACTCCCTCCACTTGTAAGTAGATAACTTCTTTGACATGACATGGGTCTCCTAAAACTTATTTGCCCATTTCTTTTGATATGCACATGAAAGTTATATTATGAAAATATAAATCAGAAAAAATCTAATGATGGTATTTTCACCTTACCAGTGCAAATACTTTTTAATGGCAGCAGTCGAATACTCGAATTAGAAAAGTTTGACTGAACGCTTGCTAGCATGTCTTGTATTTTCGAATTGAGGTTGTAATGATTATTTTCGCAAGAAAATTATATCCGGCGTGTTCTGCTGGGCAGGATTATATGATGAATATGAAACAGCGTACATTCTCTCAATCTACTACTTGTCCTGATGATTTTATGGATAGGTTTGTATCTTTTATGAAATGTATGTGCTAGAGTCAAATAACTATATGTATTTGATACTACTCAGTTCATGAATAAATTAACATTACAAACAATATAATAAATCCCTTGCTTTCATACTTGCACAGGTTTTGTGGGAATGGCATTGTCCTATGGTCTTTCCCTAAATGTGTCATTTGTTTTCTCTATTCAAAACCAATGCAACCTTGCAAATCAAATAATCTCGGTGGAACGAGTGAACCAGTACATGGAGATAAAAAGTGAAGCAGCAGAAGTACTTGAAGAAAATCGACCGGCACCATATTGGCCCAAAGATGGGAATGTGGAGCTTAGAAATTTGAAGGTAATCAAATATAAATATTTACATGTACACTTTATAAGGTTACTTTTTATTAACACTTCAACAAATTTATTTTCATTCGACAGATTAGGTATAGGAAAGATGCTCCCCTTGTACTACATGGAATCACTTGCAAGTTTAAAGGTGGAGATAAGATTGGTATAGTTGGTCGAACAGGAAGTGGCAAGACAACGTTAATTGGTGCACTGTTTCGACTTGTTGAACCTGCTGAAGGGAAAATAATTATAGACTCTGTGGACATCAGTACGATAGGCTTACATGATCTGCGTTCGCGTTTGGGTATCATTCCACAAGATCCAACACTTTTTCAGGGCACAGTAAGATACAACCTGGATCCTCTCGGGCAATCCACAGATGAACAAATATGGGAGGTAAAATGTACACAGCTACCTATGTTACTTTTTCTTGTCTTACCCAGTGATCAGATCACCAGGTAATATTACGACGAAAAGGTGTTACAGAAAAAGAACCTGATGTATTGTTTAATCATGAGGCAATCCTCTTCAGTACCGTGACAATTCAGCTCAGTTAATATGAAAATATACCAACTATTTCAGAAAGTCCAGCACATCATCAAAATGGGGCGAATAAGTCAATAAACTGAATTAGGGATCTCAAATGACAAGTTGCCTTTCTCATTAAAAAAGAACTAGATTGCCTAGGACGAACTAGACAACTTTTCATTGATAGAAGAAATAGGCACCCTAATTCGAGTTGAGAACAAGTCGAACATGGGTGACAGTTCTGGTAGGAGAGTAAGTTGACACCTCCCACCAACTTTGCTAGGATTAAGGCCCTCTTTCTCAATTTATAGCATATGTACATTTCAAAAGGAATAACTAAAGTGGTTCCTCCATTTGTTATTGTGCTGCAGGTTCTTGACAAATGTCAACTTCTTGAAGCTGTCCAGGAGAAGGAACAGGGATTGGATTCACATGGTAGGAACCTTCACTTCATCTATACTTGTTTCTGGAGTTCATTTTTGGAAACTAATAAATTGGGAAAACTGAAAACTCTGTTCTAGTCATTTCGGGAATTCAAAATAAATGGGAAAATACATGTGCCACTAAATATGTGAAACTATTGGTGCCCCAAGCACATTAGCTATATCCTTTTGCTACCACGATGCTGGGAATTATATTGTTCGTAGTACTGATCAAGAACTTGTCATACTAGTTGTGGAAGGCGGATCGAACTGGAGCATGGGCCAAAGGCAGCTCTTCTCTCTGGGACGTGCACTTTTGAGAAGGTGTCGTATCTTAGTTCTTGATGAGGCCACAGCCTCTATAGACAATGCCACAGATGCTGTCCTTCAGAAAACGATCCGGACGGAATTCAAACATTGCACTGTTATTACAATTGCACATCGTATACCAACTGTTATGGACTGTGATATGGTACTTGCAATCGGCGACGGTACGTTTCTCTTCCGGCAACTTACGAGAAATATATTGATTGTTTTGTACTCCCTCCGTTCCAAAATAGATGACCCAACTTTGTATTAACTTAGTACAAAGTTGGGTCATCTATTTTGGAAAGGAGGGAGTAGTTATCAACCCATCATCTTATTGAACAGCACCAGTTAATATGGAATTTATGAATTATACTTGAAACCAAATGCATGGTGGATCTTTCCCATACTAATGAGCATTTCCAGGGAGAGTAGTGGAGTATGACAAACCTACAAAGCTCATGGAAACTGAAGGATCTCTCTTCCGCGAGCTGGTCAAGGAGTATTGGTCATACACATCAAACACAGATATGTAGAAGAGATTGTCGGTTCCGTTTGGAATCTGAAGAAAAGACACCGCCGCCTGCAAAACTGAATATCAATTGGTACCAGGTTTTTAAGCAACATAAATCCCTGAATCGCTGAAGCTATACGGAGTAAACCCCTGAAGGTTTCCTTTCTCCAGTAATCAGATATAAAGAGCGAAATAGGAGGGACCTCAAATCTGCAACCCTGCTGACTGTACAGATTATTAAGGCTAAATGGGGGCTCATAATATTAATTAGCAAGGTAATAGTGGCTGACCAAACTGATCTGTATGCACCTTAGGCCCATTGTATATCTGCCTCTGCTTGTGATATGATTTGAGCATATTTGTTTGCTGACAATGGTATGTAGAGAGAGAGAGAGAGAGAGAGAGAGAGAGAGAGCGCGAGAGAGAGAGAGTGAGGGAGCGAGAGGGAGAGGGAGAGAGAGAGAGAGAGAGAGAGAGAGAGAGAGAGAGAGAGAGAGAGAGGGAGGGAGAGAGGGAGGGGGAGGGGGAGAGCGAGGGAGGGAGGGAGCACCCCCCGAGTGCCCTTTAAATATCTTATTACTCATGCCCATGTCACTCAAAAGATTTAAGGATCCTCTTCTATGTCTGGGCCACTTCTGTGTTAAGGAAGTATTTTAGGATCCCGGATGTCCAACCACTGTAGTGTGTGAGCGAGGCATGGCAAGTCTACCAAGTATCTTCTTGATGACTTGAGAAAATATCCTGAAGCCCTTTTGATCCCCTCTTAATAGTGCGGGATCTGTATAACTCAAGACATAACAGAAAAAGCAATTGTTCTTGTCATCATTGCACCAATCTTGAGTGATAACCATTTTGGTGAGTCCATGATCCACACATATAATTTTCATGGGGACTAAAATTTGTGTATATACTTAGCAAACAAAATTAATCCCCTATATTGCATTGTCATCAACATCAAAATATGATTAAGAGCATGATTGCACTTCCAATCTCCCCCCTCTTTTGGTAGTTGATGACAAAGTACATATAGCTCTCACACGATAAAACTTTTAAGCCCACGAAAGCAAATGGTTACATGATTTAGACGGGCTCTACCTTAATGTGTGCATAACGGATCTTGACTTAAAACAAGATACACATATTTACAGTGATACTTGAGAGAATTTATGTAACATCCCAATTTTCAATTTGGATGTTATACATAGGTCATCATATGCATATCATATTTTATTTGCATTTCGTTTGTGATCCTAGAAATCTTAAGCAACTCAAGGACTCATGGATAGAGTTGGGGATTTCATTTATTTTCATATTTGAATTTTTCTCAAATTTAAAAGAGGATCATTTTGGTTTTAATAATATTTTTCTCTCCAAAATAATTCTAATATAAAAATAAAAGAGAGGAGATAAAATGACTTCTCCAAAATAAAAGAAATATTGAAGGAAAATATTAAAGTCAAATAAATATTTTATTTGGATTCTATTCGAGATTTTATTTGATTTACAAAAATGTGCATTTTTCAAAATTGCATTTTAGGCCAGAAAAATGTTCACTTTGTTCTAAATATTTTATTTAGACGGTGATTTTTTTGGCATTTTTAGTATTTTTTTATATTTTATTAGGATTTTCCTCGGCGGAAATTATTTTTTTCAAAAAAATAAAAATAAAATTTTCACATACCGAATCGGGCTGCCCACCACGCCACCGCTTTCCTCATACCGAGCCGGACTCGTGGAGTCCGGAGCGCCATTGCCGCTTGCCCTAGGCCAAGTCGCCTCCTATAAGTACTCACGCCGCCTTCTCCACCTCCCAAGCCGCCGCCCACGGCCACCATCGCTGGCCGCTCACAGCCATCAGGCTGTCGCCGTCGCCATTGCCGCCCACGCCGCCCCACGCCGCCGAAGATGCCATTGTTTTCGGATTCACGCCACGGTTTTTGTCCGGTTTATTTCGGTAAACCCTAGATCTAGTTCGGTTTTTTTATAGATCGCTTTTTCTCCGTTTTCTTGGTTTAGAGCTATTTTGCGAACGTTCTTTCGTTTAGATTTAATAACGAACGAATTCGTTCGTTTGTCTCTGTTAGCGGACGTTTGTCCGATAGATTTTTCTTTTTCTGTTTTTATTCCGCCAGGGATCTATCCGCGATTATTTTTATCACAGATTAGCCCCTGACCTTCAAACCCTCGTAACTTTTTAACCGTTCGTCCAAATCCAGTGAAACCAATGCCAAAATCTTCGCCTCGAACCCCTCTTTCCAGTTAATCAATTTGAACATGATTTTGACAATTTAAAACTTGGTTTCAAGCAGATTTGAATTCGAATTTCTTTTGATCGTAGTTTGAGTTTCGTGGCTCCAATTTGACTCATTCTTGTTGCAAATTGAAGCTCTTCAGTTGAACTTTCAGTTTGGATCTTTTTATTTGAGTTTTATCCTTGCATCTATGCTTGATTGCTTATGTATGCTATTGTTTGTTTGTGATAGAATTTCCGGAGTGCGAAGCATGCTACTATGAGTCTCTTTATTATCCAGTTTTTATGCATTAGTTCCAATCCTCAAACACTGCATGGTTAGGATGTGTTTAACATGTGGGTATTGGGAAGTAGTTGATGAGGTAGAACTTATTGTCTTTATTTCAAACCTTGGGAGTTACTTCTACGTTATGCTTACACTGCTATGCTATGCTAGTAGACGTGGATTGGTTGATTGTATCCATGACAGATGTGAGAGTTGCTAATTAATGGTTAACTTAAGGTGGCTACTTAAATACACATCTGGGTGGATTGGTTGAGGCACCTCGAGCACCCAAAGGTTGTCTGGGCACCGGAGAATCCAAAGGTGTTGTCCTAGGATATCCCGTGAGTACCCGTGTGATCATCCTATGGTTTGCCACCCGTGCTCAAAGGGATCATAAGATTATTCATGCTAGAAACTTCGTAGCAGCCACAAGCCATTATGGGCTCTGGCATAGTGTTTAGCCTCTCAAGGATATCAGCAGGATCAAGTGTCTTGTAGTCTCCACGTTCTTGTATCATCAGTGCAAGGGTATCAAATGAGGAATCAAGCGATCTCAAAGAATTACTTCACCACCTCATGGTCGTTGATGTCAGTGGCACCAAGTGCTTGAAGCTCATTTGAGATGTCAGTGAGGCAATCGAAGGTTTGTTGAACATTTTCATTGTCGAGTCTTTTGAAGCGGTTGAAGAGATTGCGAAGAACGTCAACTCGAGAGTCACGCTGTGTTGAGACTCCTTCATTGACCTTGGACAGCCTATCCCAGATAAGCTTTGCTATCTCCAAAGCACTCACTCCGCCATACTGCCCTTTGCTCAGGTGGCCACATATGATGTTCTTCACTTGAGAGTCGAGTTGCTTGAATCTCTTCACGTCAGCAGCGCTCACAGAGGGTGTAACAGAGGGGACTCCATTTTCCACAACGTACCATAGATCGTTGTCAATTGCCTCAAGATGCATTCACATCTTATTCTTCCAGTAGGCGTAGTCCGTCCCATCGAAGGTAGGACACACAGCAGAGACCTTGATCATACCTGCAGTCGACATAACTAAAACTCCAGGTGGTTAAACAAAAATCACACAGAACAAGGGAGTACCTTGCTCTGATACCAATTGAAAGTGCGTTAAGTCGACTAGAGGGGGGGGGGTTGAATAGGCGATTTTTATGAATTCTTCACTGAGGAATTTTAGGGTGAGGAAATTCCTGAGTGAAGAACTACTTGCAGTGAAATAAGTACTCAGATGCAAACATAACAGAACATAAGTACAGTCATCATGATGAATTGAAAACAAGCACAAAGTACAGAAAACGTAAACACAGGATAAGTAGGCTGAAGACAAACAGACTGAAGAAATTGAACTGATGAAATTAAGAAAGTCTTCAGTCAAAGTCTTCAAACAGTAATGATCAAGTACACAACACAGTAATGAGGAAATTAAAGGGTTGAGATAATAGAACCAGTAGCTCGGTGAAGACAGTGAATTGGTAGACCAGTTCCAACTGTTGTGACAGTTGTACGTCTGGTTGGAGCGTCTAGGTATTTAAACCTGAGTACACACAATCTCGGACACACAGTCCTCACCGTATTCTCCTTGAGCTAAGATCACACAGACCTCGCCCAATCACTCGTGGTAAGTCTTCATGTGATTTCCAAACCTTCACAAACTAGATCCCTCGGCGATCCACAATTTCCTTTTGGATGCTCTAGACCATGACGCCTAACCTTCTGGAAGATGCACAATTTTCAAAGGTAACAAGCGTCGGATCCACACAGGAGCAATCTCTTCAGTGATGCTCAATCACTTTGGGTTTGTAGGCATTTGGGTTTGTGTTTTCCTTACTTAATGATTTTCACTCAAAGTCCTCGGAGGATGGGATGCTCTCAATGGCAAGTGTCAGTTTCTCTCGGAGCAGCCAACCAACTAGTGGTTGAAGGGGGCGGCTATTTATAGCCTAGGGAGCAGCCCGACATGATAGGACATAAATGCCTTTCAATGATATGACCGTTAGGTGAATAGATATTTTGGGACAGCTGGCGCATAGCACAACAACGGTTGGAAATTTGACTATCAAATTTCTCAGGGCTATCATGTTCCTCACTTGTAGGCAATCCGCACTGGCGAATTCCTAACTCCTCGGGCCGTAACAAATTCCTCGGAGACCGTAAGAACTTCGCCTCTCACATCAAGAAATTGACTGAACCATATGATATTTCTAATGGCTTCACTCGAAAGGATTGGTAGGTGTACGATTTTGAGATGAGCATCACATGAAAACTTTTCCTTAGTTTTTCCTCGACCCCCTTTAACAGTATGATGTTTCCTATGACTCAAGAAAGAGAAAATGAAACTACGAAAACAAAAGTTTTCACGCTTCATGCTCCTCGCATAAATACCAAGTCTTCAGGGTCACACCAATTTCTTCACTTTCAAAGTCTTCAGAAAGTTTTCAGAATTCCAAAGTCTTCAGTTGAAGACATTAATTTTTAGGGGTCAACTTTCTCTGTAAATATCAAAGTCTTCATAGACTTATAGACCTGTGTACACTCACAAACGCATCAGTCCCTTAATCTATAAGTCTTCAATACACCAAAATCACTAAGGGGCACTAGACGCACTTACACCATGTAAGACAGCATGCATAACATGTAGTCTCATTCACTTTACAATAAGATTTTTTTTTCAAGTTCACATGACACAAAGAACCAACCAAGGATGAACCAAAAGAGCATGTGACTTTACCAATATGAATACCCGTGAGGCACCCTAAGATACCACTTCTCCCCCTTTGGCACAAAGTACCAAAAAGGTCGAAGGAACTGCACGAACTCGAAGGAGATCACTCGCTGTTGTAGTCATCGAGGGCATCATCACCAAGCTTGTCGGAGTCCACCCGAGCGAAGAAGTCTGCATAGTCGGGCCTAGACGGGAAGCCAAAGTCAGGAACCAAGGGAGCCCGAGGAGGAATCTCATCCCCACTCATGGGACTGCCGCCAGGAGAATGGAGACGCCCATAGGCTGCTGGAATATTGGGAAGCAAAGAAATGAGAAAGTGTATCATGATGAATGGACCAGCCTAGAAAGTTTGTAAAGAATCTTCAAAGATGATCTTGCTCGAAATTAACTTCAATTTTTGGGTACAACAAAATCTGTAAACATGTTGTTCAGGTGCATTGTATAGCTGTGTATGCATGGGTCTGATCAAAGACAGCCCACGTGGGGTGAAGAATAAGTGGATCCGGTAAGATCCTCTAAATTATCAGCACAGAATACAAGATATAGCTCGATCGGATTCATATTTTTTATGCATATGATAGCATCGCGACACTGCACACCTGGGCTATTTAAGCCTGATGTCGATGAAGTTTGCATGGGTGCGAGTACCGGAGCATGATTCATCATGCATGGATGTGAGGACGCACCCACGTGGGGCCAGAAGTTAATCGATTCGCTGTGATCCTCCAAATCATCAGCACTACGCAAGCCTGGCTGCCCGCAGAATACAATATCTTGATCAGATTTACAGTTTTTTAAAGGAAAAATAAACAAACTAAAATGCAAGGTAGAGTTTCATCGCCGCACCAACCGGCTTGCAGCTTCCTCCACTGGATAAATAAGACCCCTCATTTGCAAACACACACAGTCGGCCAGTAGCATACATTGTAACATCAATCAAGTAGCTAGCCATGAACTCAAAGCTTTGCATCTCCTCCTCCCATCAACCATGGCATGGGTTCCATGAGAGTGCGACCAAGAGAGTAGCGCCACCAAGAGTTCACCTCATCAAAAAGATGTCCCATCCAAAAGAAAGCATCGATGAGTTCATATCCACACTCCCCCAGAGAAAAGGGTGGTCGCAACCACTCATCCAGTACAAGAATTTCTGGTTCAGAGGCCTGCCGCTGGAGCAGATCCTGCTGGCCCAGGACGCCTTCGAACCCCGCGCCGACGACATCATGCTCGCCACGCAGCCCAAGTGTGGCACGACTTGGCTCAAGGCCCTTGCCTTCACCATCGTCAACCGCTCTCGCTACAACTTCGACGACCATCCACTCCTCACTAGGCACCCTCAGCGCGTCGTGCCATTCATCGAGATCCCTGATGCTGGCGGCGGCAGGGATCATCATGCACACATCGAGACACTTCCTTCCCCGAGGCTTCTCGCCACCCACATACCGATGTCGCTGCTTCCACTGGACATGAGCTGCCGAGTCGTGTACGTGTGCCGGGATCCCAAGGATGCTCTGGTCTCAAGGTTGTACTTCGAGAATAGAATCACCCAAGGCTCCAACTTGTCGATGGATATTGCTTTCAGCATGTTCTGCGAGGGTTTCTCGTCTTACGGCCCCTTCTGGGACCACTGCCTCGAGTACTGGAAGGAGAGTCTAGCGAGGCCTAACAATGTTCTCTTTTTGAAGTATGAAGAGATCAAGTCGGATCCGGTGCAAGTCGTGCGGAGGCTAGCAAAATTCCTCGGCGTCCCGCTGTCTCGAGAGGAGGAGAGCTCTGGTGTTGCCCAAGAGGTGGTCAGGTTGTGCAGCTTTGAGATGCTTACTAGCCTACAAGTTAACCAGGTGGGTGGCATTGATCGTGGAAATAAATGTTATGTAGGTAATTCTATGTTTTTTAGAAAAGGAAAAGTTGGAGACTGGAGGAACCACATGAGCCAGGAGATGGGGGAAAAGTTAGACCGCATCGTCCGAGAGAAGCTCCAGGGGTCTGGGCTCGCGTTTTGAGTCCCGTTGGTTTTGTTACGTTACAACTGGTTTCCTACTTATGCTCGTCGAGAGCCGTATTGCGATCTGTTTCAGTCTTGGAAATGAAGGCAAGTCTGACGTTAACATCACGTTTTCTCTAATCTTGGCTATTCACTACCGTCGATGCTAGCTATTTCTAGTTGCAACACTGAATCAGACTATCTGAAGTGACGCTGTCTAATTGGAACTAGCTAGCACAATGGTTACGCTCAAATACGCGGACAACAACCTTATTGTTTATAGTATGCGCTTATGAATAAATTGTCATCTCATGTGTATTGTGAAAATTGGGAGAACTATGCGTTTGTATATCTGTTTCTCATGTATATACTGAAGTTTTTGCAGTACCCTAGTACTCCCTGCGGGGAGGTGGGAGTACTATAAGTCCAGCCATCCATCTACAGGGGTATTCTGGACCATATGCCTTGGCTAACTAGTTTTGACTTTTCTTCCATCGCAATCAACTGCATCTATCTGCCCGCCGCAATCGCACTATTTGTTACCTCATCGTGGTGGCAGTTAGATCCTTTGTCCTCCCCATCATTGCCCCGCTCCTGGGATGTATTGATTTGCTCACGGTATCAATACACGATCAGGAAATACTACTGTAATAGTCATCCGTGAATTCCTGTTAATTGTAGATTAATTGAACTGCTGCGCTATAAGATCTGCAACCCTCCCCAAACAACCGTGATGCGCCAGTTTCTCGGAGTCATCCCCGACCAATTCGACGTATCCACAGCCATCGGCGGCCACCATTGTGAGGCATGAACGCACGATGTGAACTTCTCTAGCCTACTTCAAATTCCCTCGGTGGTGATGACCCTGCGATCATCAAGAAGGCCCGCCATGCAGGATCACTGTATTGATTTTGAGATTTTGTTTCTGCGAATGATATTGGTTTGGGATTAGGGTTCATCACAAACTTATGTTAGAAGTATTAGTTCACGCCCTTACGAGCATGTCCCCACGGAATTGGCGTCTCATTCTATTTAATCGTGCACTGGATTCTATTTATAATTAATACTCCTACAAGGTTGAGAAATAAATAGATCACCAAATGATTACGATTTTACCCCTACCATCAAGGTACTCCATATTTTTTTGAGGTAGTACTCCCTAGGACTTGTATTGGAGTACCATCTAAAATTAACCATCAGATTAAGACAGATGGATGGCTCACATTCATTTAGGGGTACAGTATACTGAATAATTGTCATCTCATGTGTAAAGGAGAAAACACATTTATCAGAAAAAACACATATGTTTTTAGCGGACGCTACGCATCAACCGGATGATCGGTGCTCAAGAGCAGTCGGCTGGCTAGCCATTCGACCGGATCCTGCAGCAAACATACCCCCCCTCCCAAAAAAAATGCATGTGCCTGCCTACATGGGTGGAGGATAGGTGCTCTTGTCAGGCTTGACAACAGAACGTCATCACCATTCTATGCACCATTCTACACCCAGAAATTTATGAAAGCCGTAACCACCACAATCTGTGAACATCCCAACGATTTTACACTCTCGAGCGGTTACTATTTTTCTTACATCGCTTTAAGCAATACAATCGCAAAGCTGGTCAAAACCGGCTAGCCCTTATGTTCCAACAAGGAAACTTCATGGGTGTGCGCTAGAGTTAGCACGGATTAACCGTTCAATTCTTCATGCCTCACTGTCCGATCAACTCCCACTCGGTCGTCTCTCGGCCCCACCACTAAAAGCATACACCCGTGTTTCTCAACAATAGACCAATTTGGGTACCGCCATGGTAGCCATGGTAGGCCAGTGAAAAGCACGTGGGCGGCACGGTTTTGTAGCACCAATGTCTCATCTTGTACTCCCTCTGTAAACTAATATAAGAGCGTTTAGATCACTATTTTAGTATTCTAAACGCTCTTATACTAGTTTACGGAGGGAGTAGTAGAGAAGGCACACTGGCACCGGCCTTGCAACACTAGAGCGCCGGCCTTGCAGCACATGCACATGTTTTGCAGTGTCGAAAGCACGTTGGCAACCTGCTTTGCGACACAGAGTGCCCATGTTGCAGCAGCATGCGGCGAGGAATGGTCGGCCATGCAGCACCGGCCCATCTTGTAGCGTCGGACCCTTGCCTGCAGCACCAACACTCGGCTGTAACAAAAGTGGATGGTATTTCACATCTTGTTTTCAACTTGTAGTAACAGTGGTTTGCTTGCAGTAGTCGGCGACATGTGTGGATTAAAAGGGCTGAGATAGCGGCACAACAAGATTAGTTGGTGGCAATGGCGTAGAAAGAGCAAGAGAGTGGAGAGGAGGGGTGGACTCGGAAAGAAGAGCAAGTGGAGAGAATTGTCTCTGGAGATAAGGATAAGGGGCCACGGTAGAGAGTGTGACGCATGTGACCACAACGCACGTGGCGAGCGCGCGAGGCGGCATACTTAACGCGCGGGATTAGTGCATGCAATGTTCTTGTAACATTTCCTCCTATGATGACACTCCCAAGTAACAAAACACTACATGTCTCCATCTGTGCAATAATGTCTTTAAATGGTAGAAACATATGCAATATGAAAAATTAACACAAACAATATAAAATAGTATCGTATGCAACAACGGAGGGAAAATTACAACATGAACTCAATCCTTCACAACAGACACCAAAAATGATTGCAACATATATCTTGTGTGTATGCGCACACGGGGGCGCACACACACACACGCACACGCGCGCGCGCGCACACACACACACACACTTGCAACATGGCAAAACAATCTACGCAACATAAAAATCACAAATTACTAGCCTCGGTTGGAAATATGCCCTAGAGGCATTAATAAATGTCACTCACTCCAAAATAAGTGACGTGACTTTAGTAGTTCAAAGTTGAACTAAAATCACGTCACGTATTTTGGGACGGAGGGAGTATTATTTATTTCCAGGTTTGTGATTAATGTTTTATGCATGCCCCAGGAGCCGTAAGTTATAGAATCCAGATTCAATATAATACACCATACGAGCCAACCTGGTAAATTACTTTTCTATATCGTGTTGTTTCTGATACAGGAAGCTTACTCCTTCACGGGACGAACATGTAATAGTAGGTTGACACGTGCCAAGTCACAGCTACAACATGTAACTGTAAACTATGGCTCCCTGACAATATTTCCTTAATCATCACATATCATGGTATTTCTCCCTAATTACATTTTTTCTACTATATGTTCGTGCCTCTAGATGATTATGGGTTCAATACAAGTAAGCTAATATTGTTCGCAACATGGCAACAAGGTCCTTCTAGAACCAAGACTCTACAGAAGATGAACCAAATGGTGAGACCACTGAGCAGCCACCTGCCATGCTGATTCTTAATATTCTTTTTCTTCTGGTGATGTTTCATTCTTTTTCTCAAGACACTACATAACCCAAGCCTCCTTCATTAGTGCGTAACTTCATTTAGGATTTTTTAAATTAAGAAGTCTTTGAAGAATCCAATATATTCCCTTTACTTCTTACGATAGCTTAGGGTGTGTTTGGTTCCCCAGGTGGGTCTAGCCTGCATCGCATGGGGGGTCTTGATTGAGTGTGGCCTGGTTGAGCTGATGCAAGTATGAGCTGAGATGTGTGTTTGGTTGATTGTACGAATATGGTGCATGCGCCATGTTGTATAAGACAGATGCTGATTGGTAGGCTGCATCAATACTTGTTTTCTTTGTCTACCAGAGACACGGCAACCCATCTAAACTGAAATCCAAACTGAAAACAAGTCTTGTAAGGCAAATCTGAACTAAAAAATTGAAGACACTTCTTGACGACAACAATTCATGACTAAAAAATCCAAACTGAAAACAAGTCTTGTAAGGCAAATCTGAATATAGGTTGATCATTAGTAAGCTTCACAGGACAACAATTATGTAAATATCAGTAACTTAAAAAAGAGACACTTCTTGACGACACCTTACGGTGGCCATTGTTACGATAGGATTCTGTTGCCAAGTATCTGTTACCCACTACTTTTGTCATCAATCTCAACACCCACGAAGCAATTATTAAAATAGAAATAAGATTATTAACGGAGTCACAATTTCCACTCCTTTAGAACTCCTCCTGTTACCAATTTCTAACTCACTAGCATCTAAATGGGAAATATATTAAGGGAGATTCGGGAAAAGAAGGAATAGGAAGACGTGTTTCCAGAACGAACAAGATACGGGTAGAGAAGGGGAAGTTAGCAAAGTTATATATATATATATTCCATCTTTGTTTAGGCTTTGGAGTTATGTATCGAAATTGTGTAAACACCCATATATATTAAAGAAGCAAAAAAAATTCGGAAGATGGTTTCAAAAACCAAATTTTATATCTAGGTTGACAACTCCCGGCATTAGACAATTAAGGCATCATATTTTTTTTTCTTTCCGACTACTTCAGATTCAATTCTCAGCGCAACTTGGTATCGACGAAATTCCCAAACACATGGTTTTGCAAGCTATAGTTTTAGGACAACTCATGATAATCCACTTCCATCATTGATAAACCATGTTATAAAAGGCATTGTGGATCTAATTTCGGTAACCAAAACAAAGGTACTATAGGTATGTGATTCTACCCTTGAGCTCTTGGCCTATAATTAAAATATGTGTCATTTTCAGTTATTTTTTGAAGTTATGTTTTGTTTGGTGTGTATTTGTGTATGGCACCTCGAGTTAGTATGCCAACCATTAGTGGCGTCCTTTCTCTAAGAGATTGTGCATATTACACATACTTAAATATCTCTTTGTGATTTAAGTTATATAGTAACCTTTACATTCCCGAAAAGGCATATCAATAGAGTTAGCTGTTTTAGGCATATATAGTTCCTCAAAATTGCACAATCCATGCGAGATAGCCTATGGTGACATGAAGATCAATTAGACATCAAACACTTCAAACAATGTGTATACCACTACATTACCTTGCTGATTATGGTTATTACATTTATTATAATTATAATAGTATATTGTTACTAATATTATTGCTATAAATATAATAATTATTGAAGCAAAAATTACTACTATATAATTTTTGTGTAAAGACAATTTGAATCATCATGTAATTAGTACAAGACTAAGATGTTGCTCACGCATGTGCGCGGGACACTGTGCTTGTTATAATAAAATAAGCATACATGCAAACATTTGGATGCATAGTATTCCATCACTAAAATAATGGAAGCGTGACACTAGTAATTAGTAATTACAAGGCGAGTGGAGAGAGATAACAAAAGGTTGGGTGAGTGGATGTGCAACCTCACCATTGGAGTTAAACTCTTCATCCACGGGGTGTATAAACAAGGAAAATAATTAAAATATTAAATATTACTAAATTACTACTACTATTGAAAATGATAATGGCAAAATATCAGTTTTGCAGGTAAATGGCAATTATTATTATCTATACAGAAGGATAGAAACATAATCCTTGGAGATGTTTCCTCTATGCTCTAATATTTTACAAGTAAATACTTTCCATGTATAACTAAAAATGCTTAGGTGGTAAAATTAATATATCCTTGGTGTACGAGCCCGCTTAGGTGATATACTCTGAAGTTGGGATGTGTTAAATGTGTTGTTATCTTATTTCCCATTCTGTCCTACTATAAAAATACCACCTAGCATAAGCATCCACAATCACTCGCCCCTTGTGTCACGTATATTGCCACATTATCCACTCGCTACTGACCATCCAAGACGAGGAAGAATCTACCACTAAGGCACTAACCAAGAACAAGATGGGCAAGAAACTGTTGTTCATGGCCATCCTTCTCATCCGTAAGTGTTCGATAAGGGCCAACCGGTGAATCTTGGATGAATTTTGTTCAAATCTTGTTCCGTACATATGCGCAGTGGGGGCAGCGACGACAGCGGTGCGAGGCGAGCTGGTGTGCGACGTGTTGAGGGCGGAGTGCATGGTCAAGTGCTGGCAGGGGACCGGCAAGTGCATGCGCTGCTGCCAGGGCCTGGGCTACGTCCACGGCCGGTGCAACCTCGTTCGCGGCGACGTTTGCTACTGCTGCAACGACGACGGTGCACCTCCTCCCCACCCGCACAAGAGCGCCAGGGCCGGATGCCGTAGATCCTCCTCCTCCTCCTCATGGACGTTGTCCATGGTTAAGTTCTCAAAAAATGGATTTGGTCTGTCTATTAACATTGTGCAAATTTGGAATTGTGTGACACCAACTTTTCTGGTTAGAAATGTCCCATAGAATTTTTATTGAGCTGGAAGAGATAACGGAGAAATAAAATGTCTCCTTCTACAATTCCCTTTTTTTGTTTTGTGGTTAACCTTGTTTCAGTCTTCCAATGCGTTCATGCCTGGCTCGCGTGATGCGCGGGGAGGGAGGGGGGTCATGTCAGTAACAAGAGATGTGGGCCACACAATGTTGTTGTCGCTATGGTTTTCCATGCGCATAGAGAGGAAGAATTAGAAATAGTTCACCTTTCACCCTTTCTCCTCCTCCGTGTCCCTGTTTTCAGATGTAACTGAAGGTAAAGAGAGAAGGTGTCGTAAGACTCTAGTTGGGAAACGGTCGAACACTGAAGAGAACCAAAAACGAAATCAACTAAATTCTCTGTTTTTCCTTGGGTAGCACAAAATCCGGTTTCTAGTATTAGCTAACCGAATTTGGTAATTCAGTTCTAAGCCCCATTTACCAGGTTAACAGGAAAATCAAAGTACTATCACGACCATAATGGTAAGGCCCATTTATTTGATAAAAAAGATTGCGCAGCCAGGACCGGTTGCTCGAGAGCATAAGACTCTAACCAGTGGAGCTAGTGACCTTTAATGATAACAGTACAGCGCAACACCTTAAGAAACTCACACGCCGATCCGAATATATTTAAAAATTCGAACACAATTTTTTTTTTCAAAAGCAAAACGTGAATGTTTTACAAAACGGGGACATTTTTCAAAATTGTTAAGAATTTTTAGAAAACTCAAACATATTTAAACACGCAAATGAATTTTCGAGAAGCCAACATTTTTTTAAAAGGAACATTTTCTAAACTACCCAAAAAACAGAACAGGAACAATTTTACAAAAGCAGGAACATTTTTCAAATTCCAAAACAAAATTTGTAAACATGAACAACTTTTGCACGCGAACAATTTTTGAATTTCCCAAACATTTTTTGAAAATAAGACGGTTTTGGAATTTGTGAACAATTTTTTAAAGCACGAAGATTTTTTGAATCTTGAGAATAAATTTCGAAGCGTGAACAATTTTTTAAAGCATTAACATTTTTTGAATTTTCAGAACAAATTTTGAAACGGAGATTAATTTTAAAAAAATCCTGAACAAATTTTGAAGCATGAATTTTTTTGAATACGTGAACAAATAGTTGAAATCCGGAACACTTTATGAATGCCGAAATTTTGAACTTTTCTGTGTAGTGAGAATAATTTTTGAATTTTGAGAACTTTTTTTTTGAAAATTGAACCTTTTTTGAAAACATGAACGTTTTGGACTTTGTGAGTAATTTTTTAAAGAACAAACATTTTTTGATCCCTGAGAACAAATTACGAAACGGAGAACAATTTTGAAAACTCCTTTACAAATTAGGAAGCCTGAATTTTTTTGAATACGTAAAGAAAAAATTGAAATCTAGTACATTTTCTTAATTTGGAAAGTTTTGAAATTTTTCGTATAATGAGAACAACTTTTGTATTTTAAGAACATTTTTTCGAAAACTTAACATTTTTTGGAAACACAAACAAAACTTGAATATTTTGAAAAAAGTTTGGAAAAAAGAGAAGAAAATAAAAATAAATGGAAAACCAAAGAAAGAAAATTTGTTGAAAAGAGAAATTAACTTGAAAAGGAAAACTGAAAGAAAAAAAAGTAACGAAAAGAAAAGAAAAAAGAAGCAGAAAAGGGAAGAGGAAAAAAACAAAAAGAGTAAAAAAACCAGTTCAGGAACATGCTAGATGGTTCCCAAAATCAGTAAGAACCGGCTGGGAACGCTCTGGAAGGATCTCAAAACCGGAACCTGTAGGTGCGCTAAAGATGGGCTGGCCCAAATCGCTCGCTAGTCGCATCCCCTTGTGTGTTCGGTTGACACTTTGCCGCAACATGCGGCAAATAGGAAATTCCATGCCCTCGTCCCCCGACATGCCCGCGAGAATGGATTCACATAGAAACACTTGACATCTCAACAAATGGATTTGGTCTGTCTGTTAACACGCGTTTTTTTCCTTCCGCGAGAGGCACGTCCATGCCTTTCGAAAACGAAAAAAAAAACGTGTTTTCTCTTCTTTTTTCTTTATTTCGTGAGAGTCACGATTTTGCTTCTGTGAGAGGCACAGTCTTGTTTTGGCGAGAGGCACGGACGTGCCTCTCAAAAAACGAAAAAAACGTGTTTTCTTTTTTTTTCGCGAGAGGCACGGTTTTGCTTCCGCGTGAGGCACGGATTTGCTTCTGCGAGAGGCATGGACGTGCCTCTCAGAAATGGCTTTCGAAAAGGGAATGCTCCCGGTGTGTTATTTTCATTCAGCACTTGTCGGAACCTGAGAAGGTGAAAGCGACTTTTGCAAAAAGTGCTCATCAACTCGTGATTTCGGTTCCTATATGACACTTATTACGTCCAAGCGCTTAACAATCACTCAACGCAGATCCCTATTGGGCGGACCCTTGTAGCGAACATTACCTTAGCTTTATTATTTTTTCCTCTTGTTTTTTATTTTTTCATATAGCTTTTCCAGGGAAAAAATTAAATATTTTTATTAAGAAAACCTATTTTTCTCAAATTCAGAACATGTTTTTAAATTTTGTATGAAGAGTTTTTTTTTCTAAAACACAAATATTTTTTGAAAAATCTTGAATATTTGTTTGAATTTGTGAACAATTTTTATAAGGATGCAATGTTTTGAAAATTTAGGAATAGTTTTTTGAAATATTCATGTTTTTTTAAGAAGGAAAAAAAACATGCAACTGGTAGAAAAAACAACAGAGATAAAACCTGAAAAGGAACATTCCCTTCTAGAAGGTTCTTAGAACCAGTAAAAACCAGACAAGAAGGCATCTCTACTCCTAATGTCTGAATTGGTAGTCTCGCCTCACTCCGGTTAATCCTCCCCACCGTTTTTTCATCCCACCAACACATTTAAACCGAATGTTGCCCACAATCTATTTAAACCGATTTTATCTGCCAATAAGATCAATTTTCGGTAGTATTCGGTAACTTTTATATGGAAAGGAATAAATCATGATCAATCTTTAATCAATTTCTGAAGACCAAATCTCTACTCGAGGAGCTGATAGTTTCCGTTCCATGGTTTTATTTCGTCTGGTTTATTTTCGTTTGGTTTAGTAAATATTTTGTTGGTTTATTTTTAGTTTTATTTCGCCTGGTTTATTTTCGTCTGGTTTAGTAAAGACGTCGTGGCCGGCTAGGGACAGAGCTCCAAATTTCGACCAGGGGAGGGACATGGCCGCGCGACGGCACGAGGAGGCCCGGAGGCAGCCGCCGGACCAGCCATCGGCCGCGAGAGGGGGGGGGGGGGTCACACGACGCCATGGGAGGGGCTCTGGGTGCTCGCGATGTGCGCCGGATCCGCCCCGGCACCTCCATCCTAGGGTCCGGCGCGGCTTCACCGGCCGACCCTCCGGCGACGCGGGAGAGGGCAGCGGCTAGGGTTTGTCCGTGTCGCCTGGGGAGGAGGGCGACGCGGGGGTCAGGTCGGGTCTTCTCTTTCCGGTTTCAAACTTTCAAAGGGCAAGACTCTATATTAGTAGTTTCTAGGACCTTTTTATGCCTTTTTCATGTTTTATCTATGTTTTTAGTAATTGGGGTTCCATGAGTTTTGGTTGACTAGACTTTTTCTTTTTTGGAGTGGATTAGACTAGACTTGTACTCCCTCCGTTCCTAAATATTTGTCTTTTTAAAGATTTCAAATGGACTACCACATACGGATGTATATAGACATATTTTAGAGTGTAGATTCACTCATTTTGCTCCGTATGTAGTCATTTGTTGAAATCTCTAGAAAGACAAATATTTAGGAACGAAGGGAGTATTTGTAAACAAAAAATAGACCTTAAATGTTCGCGCCGCCCGGCTAAGGTCAATTCCCGGATCCGCCAATACAATAGGGGTGCATACATAATACATGCGAAGCAAATTGTCATTGACGCAGGAGCCTACATGATTAATAAACTATATAAGAGCAGAAGCAAATTAACATCTCCGGTCCATGGTATTCTAAATATACTAAATCTGGCTAGGTTTAGTTTATCTGGTTTTTTGACCTTTTTTCTATCAGTAAAAACCGGACCAATGAGGTGCTGCCACCTTATTTAGGGGGGGGGGAGGAACGTATCTGGTGCACCAAGGCAATTGGTGCTACCGGTGCACCGGAGCACGTTACACATTTAAAATTGTTTAAAAAAATCTGGAAAAAAATTAATGTATCGTTACAACATCAATGTATCTTGTCACAAAAATTCAAATAAAAAATCAAAACAATGGTCAAGATACAAAAATGACAAATTTGACGTCAATATGCTAATGGGCTCAAACTGAAGCCCAACTTGTGTTATGTACACTATTTAGTGTCAAATTTGTTATTTTTGTATCTCGAGCAATGTGTCGAATATTGATCTAAATTTTTGTGACAACATACATTCATGTTGTATCAATGCACTATTTTTTTTCCGGATTTTTTCAAACAATTTTTAATGTGCAATGGACGACCGGTGCACCGGTAGCACCAATTACCTTGGTGCACCAGATACATCCCCGAGGGGCTGAGAGGGTAGGCTACTTGTGTGCGCGTTGCATTTTCCTTACAGCATGTTTCGCAGTCCGGGGGAAAAGGCATGGGAATTTTTAAGTGAGAGTTAGCTGAGAGATTAGACATGGGAAGTGGACTATTAGTCCCAGTCCCTCGTTTGGTTTGGGGGTGGGAGTTAGTCGTGGGAATCTTGTTTCCGCAGCTTGCGGGATGGGAGCAACGAACATGGCGACTGGTTTTTTCTCTCTCATTTCCTATTCCCTCCTCCAATTACCAGGGCCCCCATGGGAAGAGATAAGTGGGAGTTTGACGGGCAACTCCCTTTCCCAGTCCATCATCAATTCCCCTATCCTCCAATCAAACAAGGGAATTTAAACCCCACACCCTCCTAATTCACATTCCTTAATACTACTTTCCCCGAAACAAACAGGTTGTTACTCTCTCCGTCTAGGTGTGTAAGTCATCTTATGAAAACCAAATAATCCCAAAACACTTAGGCGCGGTGCATTAACTTGTACCTCGTTTCTTGTTTCTTGACATATCAACCAATAAGAGATGAGGGTGTGTATGCTTTTAATGACTTGAGACTACCAAACACGACATGCAGTGGTCTGTTCATTGCATGCAATGCTATTAATTAGCAAATAGACATTAAGGTCTCTCGTTTTCTCCTCCTCCTTGATCACGGTGCATAATCTAAGATGACTTACTCACCTAAACGGAGGGAGTAGTGATTTGGGTCCTGGTCAACATGCGTTTGATCCGGTGGTGTTGGGCGCTGCGACTCTTTGTTTTTTTGCAGATGCATGCATGCAGCGGTGGACTAGGCGGTGGTTTTTTTTCTTTTTTTTCGCAGTCGCATGCATGCAGAGGCGAGGTTTTCACGACCACGTGTATGTATCGATCGTTTCCAGGCTTCTCTCGATGGCCGGCCGCTTAACAAAGGCAGTTGTGTTCCTTTTTTTTTCTTCTTCTTTTATGTCGATGGATGAATTTGGCGATAGTAGATATCTCTAGATTGTCCAGTTAGAAACGTGCACGACTCAATCACCTTCGTTGTATGTCCTTATAAAGGAGGTGTTTTCCTCTTTGGTTGCACATCTCCCAAATCCCACCAATAGATGCCTGCGGTCGTCCCCTCCATGACTTCGTTGTTGGCCTATCCTTCTACGAAGCCTCGACCGTCGGGCCCCCGTTTTCCCTCCCCACGCTGGCCACTCCATCGCCCTTCAGACGATGCCTCTCCTCCGCCTTCGCTTTGCGTATGTGGGATCACACAACCACTGACGATATGGCCAGTTCCTCAGGTCGGGCACCAGATGCTCCAAACCTGCCATATCATGCTCGGCTATGGCGGGAACGAGACGATCGCCTGGGCCACCTCCCATGGTCCTCGGCAGCTCCAAATAAGAGGTGAGAAATCACGCGCACCTGCATGTGTTCGATATTGTGTGCAATGATCATAGTAGATTCGGCATGGAGGGCGGTGGAGCTTCTGGGTCTCTGATCATCACAAACGTGAACATGACAGGCAGGACAGACGGCGTAGGAAAGGCGCGTGATCGAGAGACGGCCGCCTCTGGCATCACAAGACCTCGATGTCGCCATGGCAGTCAGACGCGTGATGCGTCCGGCAACGCGCCTTCACTCCCAGACAACTCGCAGCCGTTCTCTGACGACGACGCTTACGGCTTGCCCCGCCGCCCTATGCAGTCCTCCCGCCGTCAGCGTGCGAGGTCGCTACGGCCCGGCTACCTTGCGCCCTCTCGCCGTCTCTCTGGCTGCAGCCCGGCGCCGCCTTCCAGCGCAGATGGGAGGCCGCCGCCTTGAGCTCGCGCCAGCCCTGCTGCAAGTCAGCAGTGGACGAGGTCGACCTGCACAGACTGGAGACGGCGCAGAGTGCTGGCCGCGCTCGCCGCCACGGCGATGGGCATCGCCAATACGGTGATGGACGAGATGGTCTACCACATGAACAACAAGAAAGCGCACCACGGCACCCTCGCGTCCTCGCCAAAAGCCCAAAACCCCTGTGCCCCCGGCCGTATCTCTGGCTACTCCTCCACCGGCTCCGCCGTCGCCGTCGCCCGAAGCCTTGCTGACTTCACCCTGGGCACAGAAAACGGCGGCAGCGTCAGGTGTCCGCTGCCTATTGCAGCATCTGCAGGCTCCGGCTCTCCCACGGACTGGTGTCCACTGAATATGTCGTCCTGATGGCACATATGTTCGACACTGTCGGTTTCAGTTATGCTTATGCGATATTTGCCCAGCGATGGAGCCAGTCGAACATATGTTGCTTTCACTGCAGGGCCGCGTCGAGCTGCGCGCGGAATGCCCTGGGGCTACTCACTGAAGCACTATACTCCTCCTACTCATTCTCTTTGTTTGCTTCGAGGTTTAGCCGTTTAGGACAGTTCATAATACGCGTCTTCGATAGTATGCACATCTCCAAAACGGTATCCTGCATGAGCATTGCAGAGGTGTGGACCAAAGACACTGTCATGAAGGGCTTGACATATTCCTCAAAAAAATATGGGTTGGATGCTTCAGATCTATCATTATTAAGAAGTTGCTCCTCACTACTCCTTATTCTCTTGCCATGCACACCGTCCACATCAGCAATATGCCATGTCATATTCAGTTTTCAAAAGCAGCCAATCAATCTTATCAACTCTCAGCATGCATAATTCTTTATTTTTTAGCATCATCTTATCTGCAGTCGCATGCACCACGATTCGTCTCCTATTCCCATATTATCCTGGCAGTAAACCAATACTCCGGCATGTTCCTTAGCCTTCCGCTTCCACTAACCTCCGAGTAATAGTACAGCCTCCACCACGATTAATTCCATCCTTTGGGCATCCCATCAGCGTTTAAAAATCTGGCATATGTAATATGTTCCTTGGCCTTTTGCTGGACTTTTTCATTATTCTGACCCTTTCAATAAACTTTGTCACAAAATGAACTCGACGTGAAAGTATTTCACGATCTGACCCTTTTAGCAACGCCACAGCCCGCGGCGTTTCTGCCCAACATATAAACGCCACGGCCCGCGGCGTTTCTGCCCATCTTCTTGGTCAGAAACACTAGCTACCTTCTCCTCAGTTAATTACGTACATCATCTTGAATACAGATAACATTTGATTTGTTTTGTCTTTTGGACTTTGCAATTTGATTGATTGGACTATACGTATTTCCACGATATGTGGATTCGCAAAAGATGTATTTTCTTTTTTGCCGAAACACAGGAGATGTTGTACGAGTGTCCAGTGATAACTTGGTACTAATCAAAAGTTACTACATGGAGTGATTTAGATCTTGACATTATTCATTTTATATGGTTATTTGGCAATATTTAGAAGCAAACCATGAAGGACAATGCAGAAAGCCAGGAGCCACCTCTTAGGCTTTCCAATATTTTTTTTTCAATTGTTTAAAAAATCCTCATGCCAGTACTGTTGCATGTTATAAACAAATACAAAATTCATTGCATGTAAATAAAATTTATCAAATAATAGATTCCAATTGTTATCATCTTGGCTGCAACAAAAGACCGCAGCAACGCGCGAAGTGTCATCTAGTTATCTCATGTTTTCAAGGCCTCAAAACAATTATCCATGCAGCCCATCATTTTTTTATCTGACACCTTAAGTGTCTGACTTTGCAATAGTGTCCTTTTCTCAACAAAAAAATGCAAGTGTCCGAGAAATTAGATAGATTTTATTTATCATGTCTACAACTTAATTTGATAAGGTTCGTCGATCTGCTAATACAAACGTCCATGGCTGGGACAAATTAGGTGGTTGTGTGTCAAGTCTCGGTGTGTTATGGGATGCAGTTCAACACTGTGTGGTGAGCCAACTTTCGACTGATGTAAGTATATACATAGTTTCTTAATATATAAAGCGTTTTTTCTCATTTATTGTAAAAATATATATTTAAATATAAATCCCCATTTCAAAAAGGAAAAGAAATTGTGAGCTTGCTGTTGTTATCCCCTCTTTTTTGTGAATAATGTTGTGTATACAGTTTTACTTTGGAAAAGTTGTGGTTGTGTGGCCATGTAGATGCTCCTGTTACTTTTTCTGTTCCATGCGATATAACTACTTGAGATGTTTTAATGAGTCAGGGAACACATAAAACACATCCAGCGTGAAGTATGAAACTATACATAAACCACCAACCACGCGGGACGACAGCTAGCGGTCTCGCGAAGTAAGGGCATATCCATGCACTTAATTTCATCTTTAATTCTACATCCTTATAATTTTCTAAAGTGCAGAATCCCATCTAGGGATTTCCAGTATTTTTTCTTTCATCGGTAACTTCCACTTGAATCCGTTCCCAATGGAAGGTGTGTGGTATATACTACATCCCTGTACATAACCTATTTTTGAAAATATGCGTCGCTTATCTACCATTGATGACCCTAACTTCGTATCAGCTGGTTGACTTTCTCAGAACAGTGCACTATATCACAAAGGAATGCCTTATCTACCAGTGTTGCTCTGCTTATTCATCTACAATGAGATGCTCTTCATGAAAGACATAGCGTGGGCTGCAACCTTTCCAGTTTCTTCCGGATCTGCACTACTTACAAGATCAGTGTTTTCTTCTTATTTTGTCTTGCATGAATGAAATGATCAGTGTCTATGGTGAACATGATCATTGTAATTTTTTGTTTGTTATTCATGCTGGGCTAAGGAGGGAAATGTCTAATTTTATAGCATTGATCAGGTTTTCTCTTCGCAATACTATACTAAAATATAAATCAATGGTGAATGCATATCCCCATATTGCTTTAAAATACAGAGATCCATGTCATAATCAATGAAACAAAAAGCGCGCTATTTCACCGTTATAGTGTCGCTATAGCGTATTTGGAAGGGGCACACTATACTTAGAAAATTTGCTCGATAGGGCGCTAATCGCGCTAAACATAATTACGTTACGTTATAGCACTGTACTGTGCACGGTGCAGCCAACAACGTTACGCTGCAGACTGTAGCCCATCAGACCACCCAGGGGCCGCGGGGTCTCTAGACCGGCAGGGGCTGTGGCTTCTTCATCAAGCATTCAATGTTGCAAAAGGAAACTTATTTAGTGTTCAAGATTTTGCATGAACCTTACAATGGCAACTCAACATGGCCCATCAACATGTGACTTTTCAGCAAAATGAATTCAAAAGACAACTCAAAACTTGAACAATAATCTATGACAGTTTTTCAGATACCATACCATTACGCATGTATCCACAGCGACCACGCACCATTGACTCGATAGTGACATACCCTGGTGTCAAAGTGCACAGAACCGCGTCCAAGAATTTGCACATGCGCTCTACCATTTCATCACCCACACCAATCTAGCATGTGGCCGTAGAACGATGAAATGATTTACCATAACGACACAAATTTAGCATGCAAGCTCTAATTGTATTCCCCCTTGTATAAAATGTAGCAAATGTTTTATTCAATAAACTTTTCCAGTGTCCACATATAACAACTTAATGTTCATACATACGTTATAATGTAGAAAACAAGCAACAACTAAGCCATTAGTTGTACAATTAACAAATAAACTTTTCCAGCGTCCATATATAAGAACTTAATGTTCATACAGGAGTACATCATAGTGTAAAAAACAAGCAACAACTGAGCCATTAGATGGAAAATTAACACATAAACTTTTCCATCACCACATAAAGAACTTTCATATTATGTTCCAACAGGCGCGGCGTGCCGCCGCGCGGGCATGCTAGTATATTTTACTGGCTAGCTTACCTCTGCCACGGCCACACACTTACTTCTTTTTAGAGAGAATGTGTCGGCCGAGCCTGTGAAAAGGCTCAAACCTAACCCGTGTTTGAATTTACAAACATCAACCGACCATGATTACAACGCAGCAGGTACAAAGTAAAGAAACAAGAAACAACAAAGATACAGAGAGCTGTAGCAGCTTATAACCTAGTAGTGAACCAGGCAAACACAAGATAGTAATAGGAGCCTAGCCAAAATCACCAAGGCCAATACACCAAGAGCAGTAGCCACACCAGCAGCAGAGTGAGGGGTAGCAAGACACCAACATCGGCAGCCAACACCTCCTTTCCTACTCCTGGAGAATATACCAAGACCGACAAGCCAATCGCTTCTACCTCTGAAGAGGACCACTATCCTCTCGCCCTGGCTCGAAGGGCACCGTATCGTTGGAAGGCAGAGTGCTGCTGACTGGACAATGTCGATTGGCAGCCCGGGCATTAGGGAGCAGAGCACCACCTCCGCGGGTTCCCACGACCTCACCACCAACTGGGCAGCCACACATCTAGACTCAAGCTGAAGAGCGCCATGCATCCAACAGGGTGAGTGGCCACACGCTTACTTGGGAGGCTTGAAGTAGGCATAGACAGCGAAGAATGTCTGCAGCACGGAAAAGGCTAACAGGAGCAGGGCCGCAAGCACCGACATGGTCACCCAGGGATTGCTGAAGTAGTTGTGCGCAAGCTCCGCGCGCCACTTGTGCCGTCTGAGATTCCTGTACCTATTCACAGCATCCATCAGGCCGAGCACCTGCCCGACGGTGTCGCTGAAGAATCGCCAGGCGACCCTTCTGCTGTTGAGATGGCTGACGAGGACGCCGTGCAGGTCCAGGATCCTCATGTCCTCCGCCGAGGTGATGAGGCAGTCCATGAAGACGGCGTAGGTGGAGACGTCCCGCGGGGTGTCCGGGTAGGTCTGCTCGAACGCGATCAGGTTCCGGAACAGCGACTCGCTCGAGTCGTTGAGCTCCAGCTGCGGGATCTCCAGGACGCCCCGGGCGAACCTCACGTCCATGAAGCTTGTGGCGTCCTTTCTCTTCCGGAACCTTGTTAGAATAAATCCGAGGCCACCGTCGATCATCCGAAGACCAAACAATCATCACACCAGCACGACACCGAGATTTGTTAACGAGGTTCACCGATATGGCTACATCCCCGGGGCTTGACTACGGGCGCTCCTCCCCGTGACACCGTCACAATACCGCACACCGACCACCCGGGCGCGGGCACACGCCGCCGGCTCCCCTTTGTGCGCCTGTGCTATTATGTTGGCATAGGTTACATCGTGTGTCTACCCCCGTTATATATGAGAGGCTTAGGATACAAGTGTCCTACTAGGACACGACTCCACATCCTATGTAAACACGATACAACTACAAGTCCAACTGTAACCTAACTTGTACAAAATATTCGACACAACTCTAACAAACCTAACCCCCGCCTCCTCCAGCTCCTTGGCGCACGGGATCCACTGCGGGAGCTCCGACAGCAGCTCGTCGCTTCGGCGGCGGCGGCGGGAATGCTGCTGGCGCTCACTCGCCGGCGGTAAGGCGACGGAGAGGTAGAAGAGGTGCAGCAGGTGGTGCACGTACGTCATCGTAAGCAATGGGTGAGCGGTGGAGCATCTGGGGACGAAGAGGCCGGAAGAGCCTGAGGCTGCCGGTCACGAGGAGCTCTTCGGGCTCGTCCTCGTTCCTCAGCTGGTGAAAGAGCTCCCGGACCACGAAGAACGGGATCTGGTTCTCCAGCAGCAGCAGGTCGCGCGTCACGAACTGCCACACAAAGCACCTGCCGTAGACCTGAGTCCAGTCCTCATCGTCTTCCTCCTCGTCAAAGCCTAAACCAGCCTCTTCCATTTTTGCGAGGCGCGCGTATTTGAGCAAGCGGTGTAGGATAAAGCAGCCGTCTAGCAGCATCATCTCGGCCACCTTATTTTCTTGGAGGGCGGGTTGAGAGTAGGAAGCCCGAATTCGAGGCATGAGGCGTTTCATGCTCATGAAACATCCGTCCAGCAGCACCAGAGTCCTGGCAGGCTCCAAGAGGCTCTTGTGCCGACTGATGAGCTGCCGCACACAGCTCCATTTGTACCCTTCCATCTTCAGCAAGCTTTCCCTCTCCTGAAATGCCCACCGACGATAAATCTTGGGCCCTCCCAGACGAACAGCAACTGGCTCATATTCTCCGCTGGGGTTATGATCCAAGGTTTTAAGTTCCTCGGGGACAATGTACATGATGGGTTGCTGGTGCTTTGAGTCGCCGTGTTCTGCAGGAGCCACGCTGCACAACTGCTCCAAGATTTTCATCAAATAGCCCGGACCTACATGGACGTCGCCATTTCCTGCGAAAAACCAGATTTGTAAGTTTCTCTCTGTTCTTTCTAAAATAGAGGCAAAAGATCCTTCTTCCCTCCTCTCATTAACTAAAATGTAGTTTGAATATGTAAAAAGAATCACAAACGCCTACAAGTTGAGCACCTACGTACCACACATTTTTTCCAATAAATGATGGATATTATTGACTTGTAATTAATGTCTCATCAAGAGAATAGGAGCACCATGAGCACGCGCGCGCACGCACACTCGTTTACATAATCATGATGTGCACGCTCAACACCAACAAACACATAGATAGATAAAAAAAAACCTCAAAAAGTCATGTTTATGCCAAGAATGCAGCTGCAATCATCAACGTCGACCATCAATTTGACTAACAAACTATTATTATATGAAACTTCCAATAGTAGAATTTTTATGGCATTTAAATCATGTACTATTGGTCTAACTAGTACAATGTCTCACAGGCAATATCATTAGTTGTTTGTTAGTTTGTTATAACATAGTTACAGTTCACATAATGATCTGATATTTATATTATAGATAGTCAATGTATAACAATCATAATAAAGATGACAAATTATAATTTCAAATATGCATGTCAATACTGGAATATGGAACTTTACCCAGTGCCAGGTTGTTTGTCGAGTGCATTTCATCGCGTACTAGGCACACATGACCTTTGCTAGTACCAGGAAGAAAGAACACTAGGCAAAAAAGACGACACTCAGCAAATTGCACGTTTGTCGAGCTCCTGCCACGTACCATTAATTGCCTAGTCTATTTTTATTTATTTTATTTTATTTTCTTTATCCTCTTTATTTCCTTTTATAGTCATTTAGTGTATTTATTAGACACTTAGTGCATATGGTTCAAATCTAAACTGTAAGAGCAAGAACTTTTTTTGGCAAAATTGAGTTGAGAAATTCTATTTGTGTTCTTTACTCTATGTTTAGGCCTTATCTAAGTAAAGGAAAGGAATTTCAAACCTCAGGTTGCCAAGACTCGACCCCAAACACAGAGGTTATTGATATTTTAATTGTCAAAGACGCAAACAAAAGTGGGGGCAGGAACATACTCCCTCCGTCCAAAAATACTTGTCATCAAAATGGATAAAAAGAGATGTATCCAGAACTAAAATACATCTAGATACATCCCCTTTTATTTATTTTGATGACAAGTATTTCCGGACGGAGGGAATACTATTTTTTTGAGTGTGTGCCCAAATAGAGTAGGTAGCCAACGTTTGCTTGCTAGCTGCTTCCAACTAATTAAGTAAAGTAAACATTTCAGCCGGTCCCACCTATCAGCATTCTCTCCACTACTACCTCCATCCTGGTTTATTGGTCCCCTTAGTATTTTGTATTAAACTTTGACCATAGATTTAATTAAGAAAATAATAATGCATGTCACCAAAAATTATATCGTTGGATTCATGTTTGAACATAGTTTCGGTGATATTATTTTTGGTTACATGCATTAACATTTTCTTAGTTAAATTTAAGGTCAAACTTTAGCACAAAATACGAAGGGGACTAATAAACCCGGACGGAGGTAGTAGCTCTCTTCACCACCACCAGTCAGCAGCACCTCACACTCCGTTGGGTCCCATCGCGTACTCCATCAACACGGATATAGTGCAACAACAGCATGCACAATGAAGGAGGTATTAGTGGCATGAATTTTTTGTTTTTCTGTTATCGCGTGTGTTTTTTCACGCCTCGATATAGGACTATATGGTTCTCCCTCCGTTCCTAAATATAAGGCTTTTTTTAGAGATTTCAATATGGACTACATACGGAGCAAAATGAGTGAATCTACACTCTAAAATATGTCTATATATATATCCGTATGTAGTTCCTAATGAAATCTCTATAAAGACTTATATTTAGGAACGGAGGGAGTACAAAGGATTTGTGCTATAATTTTTCATCATTACGACTTGTCCCCCTCGGCTCAGGTCTCAAGTCCTAGTTGGTGCTCCGATGGCTGGGACAAGCAGGAGGCGTTAAGAAGGTGTGGACTAAGATTCACCTTACATTTTTCAACCATTTTCAGGCATAATAAGTACAGAAGAAATCTACATTTTCCCTAAAAAGTAAGTCATTTAGTTTTTACTTACTTTTTATCCTGATTAACATGGAATTTTTGACCCTCAAAGTTGAGCAAATGGATGATTACCCGCCTGTTTGATCGATCTCAATCAACGTGCCAACTTGTAGTAGTATGGTACTTATGCTCATCGCAGGGAAAAGGACATCATGCATAATGGAATTTAGAATAATTAGAAATCTTGAACTATATTAGCCATCTGACAAAGCTAGTAAAATATCCACTTCTGTTTGGGTGAAATGCGATGGAGAAGGTTATGTACCTGGACCTCTTCTATGCGTCCGGAGGTTACTGGAGAGGGCACCATTAAGTTCAGGGTGTTCTTGTGCTGGCAGTGAAAACTTAATCACGTCTCTACAAAGTTAACATAAAAAACTGCAAAAGATTAACATCGAAATAATGTAGTGTTATGATTAAAATTACGCTGACATTGCTAACATGATTGTTAGTGACAATGTTGGTAACTACTTTTACACAAAGGAGGGCCTGCGTCAACAGGGCCCAATTTCTCTTATATTGTGAAACATTGTGGCTAACATTACCAGAAGCAATGCAAGAATTCTCTCCAATGGTCGACCATATAGTGAGGTCGAACCGACAGGACAGGGACGGAGCCAGGATTTGAACATAGGGGGGGCGAAAGAGATAACTGTCTTTTTTTACCCCAAAAAGAGATAACTGTCACACACATAATAATATGTATATCAAGTCTCACGTAAAATGTCAATGTATACTTTGCAATAGTTGCACAAGTATTAATTAATGTATAAAAAAATAGCACATGTTTTGCAACTGTCAAGGTAAATTAGCTCTATGATTACCTATATGATCATAAGATTAGCAAGTTGAATTTGATTTTTAGTACAAAGAGTTTGAACAAGAAGCAGATGGCTTGAAAGTAGCAATATGTTCTTTTCTTTCTATTTATTTTTTGTGTAGAGAAGTACAGCTAAACAGAGATAAAAGGTAAGTATATATAGTAGATTAGACCTATATCTATCACCGAGAACACATGTTACTGCAACTTCAGAATTGCTACTAACTAATGCATTTGGGATCACCGTAACAGGCCAGATCAATAATACGTTGATGTCAAAAAGTATATATTAATACCAGTCTGATTAATACTATGGTTATACGTACCTGGAGAAACGATCTAATGCCGTCAACTGAGATGAGCGGCCGCAATCATAGCATAACTGCTTGCGCGCTTGAGTTTGGGTGGAGAAAAGATACAACGATCAATGTGGGTGATCGCCACAAGCGGCCGCGATATTGGGAATTCAGGGTAAAATCATGCATGTGAGCAAGCTGTTAGTATCTCTAGTTCTAGAATCGCTCCTTTTATGGTTTGAAAGACACAGCCAAATCTAATGCTGGAAATAAAAACTAAACCTTGTTTCCTCGTTAGGTAGCTCATCCATCCATGAGGCCGGCCGGACAGAATGAGCTGCTGGATCGACTCAATGACACTTTCCTGTCGCCTTCCCTTCTGGATGGATAGATTAGACAGAAGATCTAGCAGGCGGCCGGCGGGCGGCGCGATCGCTGGGCTGGAATCGAAGGGACTAGTGGGTACGTACTGCTTCGTAGCCTGGCCCCTTCGCTTTCATGGTGGGCTACGTTTCCTTTTTATTTTTCTGGGATTTAGGCCTTTAGGCTGCAATCAACCGATCTCCATTACATGGCCCCTCGCTGGCTATGGGAAGCACAAATCACAGGGGGGCGAAGCAAGCCACGCACACTTGCGTAGTCAACAAAATTAGCGACCAACTGATCGCTATTAAGGTGCGGCACGATCGTTAGGGGGGTCTCCCCCCACGCCTCGTCCCCCTTGAATTCGTCCCTGCGACTGGAGCAAAGCAGGTGTGCATAGAGCATTAGAGCATCTCCAACAGCCGCGCTAAACTAGCGCCGCGCCGCAAATTAATCCGTTTTAGCGCGCGCGCAACGCGGCGGATCGCTTCAGCGGACGCGCAAAAACGGCGCGCGAGCTATAACGAGTTAGGCGCGCGGTCGAAAGCATTATCCCGCGCGGTGTATTACGGGCGCCCGGCTACCCGCTGCACACTCGGCCGCTCTCCGCTCTCCTCTCCTCCTCCCTCGCCCAGGCCAGCGCCGGGCGCCACCCATGGGACGCGCACCGGCGCCCGCTTACCCGTTTGCATCGCGACCTCCCACGCCGCCGCCGAAACCCTAAGCGCGGGGGCGTTGGCGTCGCCACCGCCGAGCTCCGCGGCGTCGGCCTCACAAACCTCTTCTTGCTGCCGCGGATGACCACGGCGACGGGTGGCGTCGCCGCGCCGCCGTCTGCCGCCGCGCACGTCGAAAGGTCCCCAATGCGGCGCGAAGAAGGGCAAAACATGCGCTAAGAAGAACAAGGCGGCGGACGGCTCCGGCAGCACGAAGGCAAGGGGAAAGAAGGTTGCAGGGCGTTCGACAGCCGCGGCGGCAACCGAAGCGCCGGCGAGCTCACTCGTTGAGCCGGCCGCCGACGCCAGCACCACGTGTTCGATTTAAATGCCCCCAAGGTGGAAAAAGATCCAACTTTTCTTTTCTTGTTATTTTTCAATGCATCATCACATATAGATAGCTTATTTGCATTGTTCAAAAAACTTTGTAGTCTCAACGATGATGCATACATGTCAACTATGGGTGTTGGGTCCAACAATTCGCATTGGTCTCAAACCAATGACATCCATTTCGATGACCATGAGTTTGAGGTGGACGAGGAGGGTGAGGGCATTGTCGACGCGCCGAAAGGAAGAGCGGGCAATTACACCACCAATGATGACAAGTTACTATGCTATACTTATTTGCAAGTGCCGAGGGATCCATCCATTGGAGGTGATCAAAGTAGAGACGCTTATTGGGGCGAATGAAAGAACACTTTGATGCTCACAACGTGAGTGGAATTGACCGCTCCGAGAGATCACTTCGGTTCCGATGGTCGACAATCAACTCGGACTGTCAAAAGTGGGCGGCTTGTCAAAAGGCGGTTGACAAGATTAACCCAAGTGGCACAAATGAGGATGATCGAGTAAGTGGCATCTCATATATGTTCATCATACTTGTTTTTGGTGACCGAAGTGCTAACTTGTTTTGTTTTTCTTGTAGTACAACATTGCACAAAACTTGTTCAAAGAAGAGACGAGGACAACCAAGAAGGGAAGATCAAGAAAGGAAGGATCTTTACCTTGCCTCATTGCTATGAAGTGTTAAAGGATGATGAGAAATGGAAGAAGCGTGATGGTTTGGATGATTTGCATTTGAGCAACAAACGCAAGCGAACAATTGAGTTGAATGATGATGAGGAGGAGGATGATGTGCATCAAGTGATGACGGCAAGAGAAACCCCACACCCAACTCGATTTCATACTCGAAGCCAAAACGACTGGATGGGTGCAAGAAAGACAAAACCGAAAAGAAGAAGAGGAAAGGAGATGATGAGCTCAAAAATGCTATGGAAGCTATTGTGAAGGCAAGGGTCGAAGCCAACGAGGTGAGGAAAATGGCAAGGAACCAAGATGCCGCGGCCGAGGAGAGGAGGTTGGCGGCGAGGAGAGGAGGGTGGCCGCCGAGGAGAGGAAAGTGGCATTGGAGGAGAGGAAGGTGGGCATGGAGGAGCGAGCTAAGTTGTTGGAATGGGAGAAGCACTTGTTCTTCTTGGACACATCTAACCTCAATGCGGCACAAAAGGAGTATGTCAATCTTGCCCAACAAGAATTCTTGATCCAAAAAAGAGCCATGGTTCGTGCAATGGGTGGCGGTGGCCTTGGCGCCATGGGAGGCATGGGTGGCTTCGGAGCCATGGGAGGCATGGGTGCACCTCCGGCCGCCATGGGAGGCATGGGTGGCTTTGGAGCACCCTCCGACGCTATGGCCGCCATGGGAGGCAAGAGTTTTGCTTCTCTCATCGGAGGCATGGGTGCACCTCCGGCCGCCGTGGGTGGAATGTTTTTCGATGTGCCTTCTCACACACATTCCCATGAAGATGCCGTTGAAAATCTTGCCAACACCGTCGGAGCTTCACATGATGCGGTGCGTGATGAGGAGAGGGAGGAAGATTCATCTTCGGAGGCAGAAGAATCGTCTTCGGAAGATGATGAGGACGAAGACGAGGAAGAGGATTGATGTGTCTTTCATTTGTGTCTTGAACTTGATTTGCATTTAAACTTGATTGGATGAACTTGTAGGCATGATTTTGAACTTGTGGGCAAGAACTTTTATTCATCAACTTGTTTGTGTGTCACATTTCACATGTTCATTGCATTTTGATGAATGTTTCGAACTCATTTCAAAACATCATGTTCATTGCATTTTATGCCCGGCGAAGTCGCTGTATGTATTTTTACGCGTTCTTTGGAGCGCCACTTGCATTATAGCGACTCTTTGGAGCCAGTTTGGCGGCCTTAAACCAGCCGAAGCCTTGACAAACAGGTTTTTTGCGCGTGGTGCTTAGCGCGGCTGTTGGAGATGCTCTTATACGGCGTGAAAAATTGGATGCCTTGTGGGCCCACCCACTATCTATCCAGCAAACCTTGTCTTTATCCCAAGGCTCAGTCTGCTTCGATGAATTTTGCTATGATGTGCTTATTTTGTAGTCTTCTATGAAAGAGCCTTAATATAAATGAGCAAAAGTGGATCAAACAAATACTAAAATAAGAAAAATATTAGGCGAGAGGGGGGGGGGGGGTGGGGGGGGCGACAAGACTAACTGAATCCAACGTGTTAAATAAACTTAGGGCTCCTTTGATCTAAAGGATTTTTATAAGAATTTTGAAGGATTAGAATCCTTAGGAATTTTTCCTATCTGTGTTGTTTGATTGATAGGATGAAATCCTATAGGAATTTTTCCTAAGAATTACTTTATGCTACAGTCCATAGAAATTTTAGCATCCACCCAAACATCCTTGAAAAAATTCTTTGTTTTTCCTATGATGCAATCAAACAAAACAAAATCCCATGGGACTAAGATGAGCATGACATTCCAATTCAATGTTTTTTTCTATTCCCACGTCTTTAGATTTCTGCAAATCAAAGAGGCCCTTAGGGGTTGGTACGAGGGCACGACAACACCGGAAATGATGCCCTGCATGCCCTCCAATCCAGGCATAGAGGGGTGGCTAGGACGACAACAGATAGACGGTGAGGACGGGGCACCAAGGCGGCACGGCAGCACGGTTGGCCATGAGCCACGGAAGATGGTCGTATGGACCAGGGTTAGAAGGCAGTTGTGGCGGCACAAGTCGCCGGGACGGTGGTAGCTTGGCCATGAGCAGTAGTAAATTCTTGTTCAAGTGAAGGTCCAGTGAAGGTCTGTGGAGACTAACCCGTGGTTACGCTGAAGCCCAGTGTTGAGTACCTCAAACTGAGGCCCGCTCGTGTCGCCGCCGCCACCGTCATCGCCGTGGGAGGTGGAGTCGCTCATGATGCTCCGAGCTTAGGGAGGAAGAGGAACTGAGGACTGTGACAGCCTCGTCTGGGTGGGATTTCTCTCCGTGTTCTCGATCGGGTCTTCCTTTTAACACCGACGTCCTGCTTGTGGGTTGCTTTTCTTTTTCAAGTGAGGAAGCATATCTCTGCTTTGCTCGGTCGGTCGTCGAGTCTTTGGTGGCAGGCCCATAGGCTGCCTGGACATTATCTTATGCACCCAAGAAGAAGAGAAAAGGAAAAGGTGGTCCGTCAAAGGACAGAGTAGTGAGCACCTGATTAACCACCATCTCTCCTTTATGCTGCTAAGGAAAACCACCATGTCCTTTTAATGGTTGTGTAAATCACCTTCATTCATTCTTTCTCTCAGCTGCTCTGGAACTTCATCTTCTGCCAAGTCTAAATACGACTTGTAAACGCTTTTTTCAGCCTTGGCTAGCTTTATTTAATCTTGTGTGTGTTTCTTTGTTACTTTTCTTTCGGTGATAAAGTGCTTTGCTACTTTAGAGTGGTAGCAAAGAAAGGAATCATTTGTGCACGCTGTACTGGACCGTGGCAAAGATGGATCCTTTGTTTTATTATTATTATTATTATTATTATTATTATTATTATCATTATTATTATCTTGTTGTGGCCAACAAGCCAGGCGCTGTCAAATTCAGATCTGATTTTTGGCCATGTATCTGGTGACAATGCACGGTCAATGAAAATTTGGAAACTTGCTATGTAAGTAGAGCATGGGATCAGCGAGGGACGGTGGCAGCTCACAGGTGGGATTCCTAACCATCCAAATCTGTTTTGTACTCCCTCCGTCCGGAAATACTTGTCGGAGGAATGGATGTATCTATACACATTTTAGTTCTAGATACATCCATTTTTATGAATTTCTCCGACAAGTATTTCCGGACGGAGGGAGTAGATAATTGTAGACAAATTATTTGGCTATGCCATGCGCCCGTTCTTATCTAAGCTACCGCCGCCACCGTCGAATGCTGCTGCACCGCCCTCGAGGAGTTGGGCGAGCCATTCGCGGGCGCTAAAGTGAGCGAAGCGCACCGCTGCCCCAACTTGACGACGACTCAGCAGCCGCAGCTCAGCCCCAGGCCGAATGAGCCGCTTCTCCCTGGATGATTAATTATGGAGCTTTTATGAACCATGACGCTCCAACAATTTATGCTTGTTTCGGTGGTCTATAAGTCCTTGTGATGTACTACCTTTGTAACTTAAAAACGTTTTTGACATTATGACAATGTCAAAAGACCTCTTTATATTTTTGATATGGAGGGATTATGATTCTTACATGGCAACTGTAATATGTAGGAATATTACCGTAGTCTGTATTAATTGATTACAATTAGCAGTCAGCAATTGGATGCCTTGCTTATGTTTCTTCAAAGAGCTTCAACATTCTCTCGCGAGAGACATGTCGCCTTGTATAATTTTCACTCTGAAAGAACTTCAGTGAGCTGGCAAAGCTTACTTTATGAAACTAAGGGTGGTTTAATTTGTCTGAATCATCTCTTTGCAAGATGAATGATTTGGCTTCTTCCCTATATTATTATGCTTTGCTGCAACTGAAGGAGTGAAAAGACTCCAGCAAAATGCACTGTAACCGTCACTTGTAATAAATCAAAAGAGCTCGGTGCATCCAAGTTCAGGAGATCTCCAAGTCAGAATCTTTGCATCCAGAATATGCATCTCCTGTACATTCTCAAATCTATCTAACCCATTCACACCGGCGAATCAAAATAAATACTTCCTCTGTTCACAAATATATGATGTTCTAACTTTTTTTGTGAATTACAGATGTATATATGCATGTTTAATGTGTTTGTTCACTCATTTCAATCAGTATGGAGTTGATATTAGAATATCCAGATAATCTTATATTTGTGAATGGAAGGAGTAGAATCGTTAACAACATACAGCAGCAAACATCCATGTATTACATCACATAGGCAGATGATATTTCATCAGCAAACATCCATGTATTACATCACATAGGCAGATGATATTTCATCTGCAGGAGGAGAGACTGGTGGAGTTGACCTTTCATTCTCCTGAACTACAGCAACCCCGGTCTGTCCGTCCGGAATTACTTGTCGCTCAAATGGATGTATTTAGAGAGTATTTATTAGCACTTCATGAACTTGTAAATTCAGCAAGAATTGTGCATATGTCAACCACGACTAAGCATTTATGTGCAACATTAAGATATCTATTTTTTCCCCTTCGGAACTGATGAGAGCACAGTTTACACATCTCTGAACAATTAAACCATGAGCACATGTACTTCAAAAGAAGAAAAAGAACACAGGTCTAGTCAGCCACATCTATCATCTACACATCATGTTGTAAATCAATCTGCCCGCAGAGGCGAAAACTGGACATGTTCTTAATGCTCTTACAATCCATACAACAGAACATTCTTAAGATTGGAAGCAATATAGCCCTATTTTCTTGCAGCAAGTAGATAAGACAGATAACAAATTGTACATAGTTGAGCCCATCATTGAGGCTTATCTTCTCCTTGCTCTTGATCTTGTTCAATTTCACCCTTGCCGACAAGCTGTTAACACCCAATAAGGCAATAAACTATAAGTTAGCTCTCAAACAAAACAACACCTGATCTTTGATGTTCAACTTCCGGTGGCAAACCAAATAGTGAACCATAAAAATTTGATACCTGGAATGGGTTTCAAATAACTAATTTGAACTGCATAAAGTACTACAGTGGAGATAAAGAATGCTAACAGGTTACTGGAGTTTAACAAATAAATAGGATCTTGCAGGCTCATGCACCATACTAATGCAAGTAGTGGAAGGTAGTAACATTTAAGAATGGTTAAAAAAAAACAGAGCGGACCAGATCAACAGTTCAATTGGAAATAAACAGGATCAGTTACAGGGCTGGACCAGTTCAGTGTTGCAATCGTATTCTATAGAGAGATAAGCAGCTCGAACTAGTCAATGGCACAACAAGGGATGCACAAAAGGCCAAACATCGAATATTTATTTCTGCAAGCATAACCAGTACAACTATAGACCCTACTGAGGGGCTGTTATGCTTTGATGCTTAGTACATGAATGAGCCATGGTTCCAACGGTTGGGTGAACCAGCAAACAGGACACACGATGGTTCTCTTACCCAGTCTGAGTTTTCAAACCAAGGTTGTAAGCACAACAAAAATGGGTTTACAAGAATGATTAAGCACAATATAGCATGAACTTAGGGACATTAGGGATCTAAGAAATACAGTTCCAGAAAATTTTCAAATGGTACTGATGCATCAGAAACTACGTATTGCTTTGCATAAACATGTTTCAACTTTGTATGTAGGCTTCTAAAATAAATCTCAAAATATTGATGGATGTGGGCTGTTACTCCTCAAAATTTATGGTCACATGCGACTATAGAACAGAAAAAGGGGGAATATACATGGGAATAGTGTTCCATTGTTCTGTCTCTAGTTTCTTCTCTACCAAATTAAAATCGAGTTTGGTCAAAAACTAACAGTGCAGGCAAAACTTTTAATCAAAGTTAACAACAGTTTAACCAAATAGCTACTTTACACTAGGTACACCCTGACGCCCCCTTTCACGAATATCACTTGTAAAAATAAAGAACTTGAGCAAAAAAAAAAATACATTTTCCCAAGAAATGGTAGGAGTACCCTTGAACAGAATCATGTGAAGGAATGCTGAAAGCGATTTCATAATTTATAGTGGCCAAAAGTTATTCTACATGCTGAATTGAACATTAGGAAGACTGAAGGAGCGAAGAAACAAATATGCTATTCTAAAAGCAAAGAATTCATTATTTAAGTGCAGTACAGTAAATATAGACATTCCAAAGTTCAGTGACAATACCAAAGAACCAATCAACTCATATGCTCCCATCACTTTCAAGTCCTCTTCGTCTTCATAACCAACCTGCAGTATCCGTGGCCCATTAACTGACCAAAAGGCCTTTCGTCCATCATCCTGGTAAGAGAAGAGTACATGAACAGATCAAGATTAGAATGTAAGCATTATGGTTCAAAACATGAAGATCGTCATTATGCTGAGAATTTTATTTCCAAACATACGACTAGACGCAGCATGTAGGTTTCATTGCATTTGTTTAAGAGATAGTAATACACATCATAAGAGTATTCTCTAAGATAACCGTTATCCCATCACTGTTTCAGTTCATCGGGTTCCACAAGAGATGCAGAACACTGTAAATACAGGCAGTTTCAGAAGAGCTAGTAGGGTGGATAAGGACTTCACTTAGTAAATTGATATACTTAAATGTGTGGGAGTGAATATTCAGACACAAACATGCAAAATACTACCTCCGTTCAGAAATAGATGACGCCCTAGAAAGTGTGTAGCCAAACTTTCTACCTTTTACTGACATGAAAAATACTATCTGCCATGTCCAACATCATTAGTAGTTTTGTCGTGAAAAAAGGGTGGTAAGATAATTTTATACTGCTATGTAAATACATGTCCTCCTAGAATATGTGCAGTCTAACTTCACCAACTTTGACTCACAATACATACAAAAAGTAGTATGATCCAACAGGTGAAAATAATACAATTAAATTTGATATGGAAAATATTTTCATAATATGTAATTTTCAAAGTTGCATGTGGGAGACTGCCAACTTCCGAAACATGTGTTTCTGAAGGAAGGGTGTATATTTTACTAACTTATTCGTACGAAAAGTATATTGGTGAAAGTTGCATGTTGGAGGCTGCGCCAATGGCCAAAACTGTGTGTATTTACTAACAGAGGGAGTAGAACATAAGCAATCCCTTGGAGTATCAGACTCACCTGCATCACGATCATATAAATAGCCTCCAGTGCCCGTTCACGAATTTCAGAATCATCAACAGCTTCTCGTTCATGAGAAAGTGCATTTGCAAGCTCGGGAGGCATTTTCGATCTATCTTCTTCGCTATAGATCTGCAATATCATGCATTATAAGCCACAGCTGCAGCTTAGCATATGAACACTCATCACCGAACACAGAAACAAGGAGAAAAGAAAGATACTCTAATAAATACTTTTACAGGGACCGTATAGTTCGAAGCAGTAGACTCAGACTTGTCATTATGGATCAATACGTTTGTGCTTTAGTAAATACATGGAAGGATGGAATGAGTAAGTAGCATCGCAGCACGACAAAGCATTCCTAAATGGAAATATAGAAATAAGGTTCTGTTTCGAAGTGAGGCTCCAGCTAAATAATCCTTCAGTGGAACAGGTGTGAGACTTCCCAAACACACCAGCTCTAATTCTACAGACAGTATTTGTCTTCATTCAAAGGATGTTCCGTGGATGTTACTTGTGTAGTTGTGTTGATTATTTCTTTCTCTGATGCCTCCGCAAAGCGCTGGTACTTAACTGTTTTACTAATTGCTGAAAATTATGCCTAACTTGCAACATCATGACTTTTCTCTGCTAAAAAAATTAAGTATGCTTCTTCCCTTGCCTTTTCAACTGTAATGCTGAACTTTTCCATTCTATAGCTTGCACGACAAGGGTGGCTGCATGCATTTTAGAAATTTTAATAAGTTTCTTTCAGTTGTATTGATTGTCACAGAAGTGGCTTAGAGATAGGGATTCGAATAGGCAAGATTATCCTGCAAAGTGAAGTATGCCATGTAGTAATTTCCTGTAATTTGTATAATTATACAAATTACCACATAATAATGACAATTACTCCTCCGTAAACAAATATAAGACGTTTTAGATCACTGTCTTATATTAGTTTAGAGGTAGTACCAAAAAGGGAGGTAGGAAATGTACTCAAAGCTAATTTCACATAAATAGTGATTCCGCACGTGTTAAAAGAACTGCACCTTCTTTCCAGCTACAGGCAAAAGTAGAGCTGGCCAAAGATATTCTGCTATAGAAAGCAAATTTTGTATCTGGGTGTCAGCTTCAAAGCAACAGTTACGGATGGTGCCAGCAACCTGCAAATATTTACAAAAGGAATTATGCAGGAACAAAACATACTCATTGCGCAGCATATGAATACAGTTCAAGATGCAATAAGCAGATCTAGATATTTTGCGAAGAACCTGAAAACACTAAGTCCAACATAATCAATACATATACGTGAATAAATATCATGAAGAGTTACAAAACAATGTGATTTTAATTTACAAACTGAACCGCCATCACTACATACTAGTACTGCCGCACACGTGGTTATATGCACCAATATTCTGCTTTTGGAGAATGGTTCTGTACTCCTGGGAGTATGAACTCCCGCAACTCATATACCAAATGATGAATCGGTTATATACCTCTTTATTATTTTTAATATACTTCATCGATAATAACTAGATACCCCAAAGTGAGTTTCATGAAAAAATCTGTTTGAGAGCATATATTTCATGGTATTTGCATATAAACTGCATTTTTGTACATAAAAAAATTATATTGCATAAACTAAGGGCTTTCATGATATTTTTTCGTAAAACTTGTGTTGTGGTATCTTAGAATAATTAATAAGGTATATTGAGAATGATAAAGAGGCATAATAGGTTTCTGTATGAGGTATATCGAGTGTGGGAGTACATACTCCCAGGAGTATGTATATATTGAGTGTGGGAGTACAGAAAATTAGTACTAATGTCAAGATTCGAAAAAAGCTGCACATACCCCTTTCTTTCTAAGTTGGTTTGTTGAATCAAATTGTCCTATAATCTGCTTCAGAAGACCTCTCTTAGGTTCCATCAGTATTCTCCGTCCAGCTTCGACCTTTGAGATATTCACAAGTATAGAGGCGATGTATTCAAATATATCTTCATCTGCATACCAACGGCAAAACTAAAACAATTTATGGGGTGAATAAGATGGTGACTCCTCGGCCAAGCCAAAGAATAGAAAAGGGATTAGGAAGATAGAAAATGGATTAGTTAAAAAAATGATATCTGTGGCATTAAAAAGGTAGCCAATAACATGTTAAAAGACCAGATGTTAGGAATGCTGATCCATTCCATCTAAATGGTACAAGACACAACCACCGCATCTTTCTATGGATGGCTCATTAGTAGTAGAAAGATTGCATTGCTATCATTTGACTGAGACAAGACTGCATTAGTTATTAGATATTATTGTTATGGGCTAACCTCATTGATATAAAGAGAGGAACTGTATTAAAAGAGGGCAAAACAGTAACAAATAAAAGTTTTTCCCTCACAATTGGTTCATCTCGACCTATTCCAGTACCCTGTCCCCTTGACGCTAAGACATGCCAACCATATTCTGTACATTATCTTTACTCCTATTAATAAATATAGTAATTGGCGGCGGCAGTTCATTCACCTTTCCTTTCTGTTCTTATATGTGGGGCCATCTCAACATTTTGGCAAGTCATATATGCCTATGAAGAGACCCCAGTCCTTCTCATCCACCGACTCTAAATTTAAATTCAAATGCACCCATGGTGTTCCTCCCTCGCAAACAACTCCAGTTCTACCCATGGTGAAGCCCGGCCAACAATGTGGCATGGAGCACCACATGGTTCAGCGTGTTGGTTTTCATTAATCGGATCTATAGCAATGCACGAGTGGTTAGCTAGTTTACTCTAACATATAATGGTAGATTATGCCTCTATTTTACCCTAACATAAATAGTATGTCGTCGTTGGTGATTGCAATGTAAGGTTAGCGAGGGTGTGTATGGGAGGCTTATGCGAAAAGGTCACTGTAGATCGAGAAAAGGTTGACACGTCGATGTTTTTTTGGATAGGTTTCGCCGCCTCGTTGGAGAGCGACTTAATCCTATGTTGGGAGAGTCAATGAAGGGAGTGTCTTGACTAGCAGCTCCTATCAAAGATAAGGCAGCCTGGGGACTCCCCTTCCATCCATTAGAAGTGTTCGACTAGTAGGTCAGGTCACAAACAATGTCACCTTGGAGCTCCCCTTTTCGTCGTCGTTCCGCTTCCAAGATCCGACTCAGGGTTCCCATGGTAGTGGTAGGCAAAAAGGGTACAACAGTAAATTCTGATCCATGCCAGGACTAGGGAAGAGGACGTGGTGACATATTCCTCCACCTAATGGGCGTATTCTCTTGGGTTATCATTCTTTGGTTTTTCCTTTGAGCTCTGTTTGCTTCTTTGACTTGTTGTATAGGAAGTTAGAGCTATGGAGACAAACCTTGGAATCGAAAGGTTTCAGACTTAGTAGAACTAAAACCGGGTACATGAGGTGCGGTTTCAGTACTACTAGGCACGGGGAGGAGGTTAGCCTTGATGGGCAGGTGGTGCCTCAGAAGGACACCTTTTGATACTTGGGGTCAATGCTGCAGAAGGACGGGATATCGATGAAGATGTGAACCATCAAATCATAGCCGAATGGATGAAGTGGCGCCAAGCTTCTGGCGTTCTCTGTGACAAGAGAGTGCCACAAAAGCTAAAAGGCAGGTTCTATAGGACGGTGATTTGGCCCGCAATGTTGTATGGCGCTGAGTGTTGGCCGACTAAAAGGCGACATGTTCAACAATTAGGGGTGACAGAGATGCACATGTTGAGATGGATGTGTGGCCACACAAGGAAAGACCGGGTCCGAAATGATGATATACGAGATAGAGTTGGGGTGGCACTGATTGAAGAGAAGCTTGTCCAACATTGTCTGAGATGGTTTGGGCATATTCAGCGCAGGCTTCCAGAAGCTCTAGTGCATAGCGGACAGCTAAAGTAAGCTGATAATGGTAACCGAGATTGGGTAGACCGAACTTGTGATACTGGTTTGCCATAATTTTAGGAGATCCATGTTCCAAACTCTGCAAACTACACGTTTGCAGAATTTGACAGATGAACAATAGTAAGATAGAGCGCAAATGTTAACTCACAACAGAAACAACATGAACACTGCCAACGAAAATAAGAAACAAAAGAATAGAGCACATTCACCTTCAGAGTCACAGGATGACCTGCAGAATGAACGCACAAGCTTTGCAACATACAACCCTTGTACCTTCTCATCACCAACCTTTCAGAAAGAAGAGAGCTATTCTCAGTAATTGAAGTGTATTCATTTTGATTGCAAAGCAGAAACAGAAGTTAAAACATCCATTCCACGAGCTTTTCTCTGAGTTTGTCTTCCCAGGATTTACTGATGATAGTAGGCTTCACCCAAAATTCAACTGAACAAAAGGTTTACCAATGTAACTCCGATATCATTACTGGAAAAAAAAACTCAAAAGTTTATTTCTTTGTCGCTGTAGTAACACCTAGTGAAGAAGGGAGTTGTGCCGTAGACGGTAGACACCAACATAGGAATGTCGAAAACTCAACTAATCAAAACTAGTCTCAAATGTAACTTCATCACTTGTCAAGTGTCAGGCCACAACCAGTAAACTGAATAAACTGAACAGATGTCAAACCTCCCCTGTTTCTAGACACATTATTAAGGGAGCACTTTACGACTAACCTAATGTTGAAGACTAGAACAACACCAGGGGTAGAATTTTTTAACAAAAGGATGAAATCATCAGAACGACTGACAAGTGAGAACGCTCAAGGCACCAGAATTCAATCCTTTCTTCCTTACTTTCTTTTGAGAAACTAGTGCTCCTAAATCATACAGTCATCACAAGATTGCCACAGTAGAAAATCGACAGATTGGCATGCATAGTGAGGACCCGAACCACAAAAAGAAAAACTTGAGAGATGACAAGGCTGGGTGACGAGATGAGAGGCGGGCGGTTGAACCTGGAGGAGGGCCGAGATGCCCGATTCGACCTGGGTGAGGTTGACGAGCAGCATGACAAGGCTGCGCGCGAGCTTGGGCTGCTCGCCGCCGCGCTTGACCATCACGTCCATGGCGGCCGCGACGGCGCCGAGCACCACGAGGCGCGCGGCGAGCTCGCCGTCCTGGCTGAGGTTGACGAGCGAGTCGGCCGCCGCCTCGCCCGCGCCGCCGGCCCCCACGGACGCGAGCAGCCGGAGCAGCGCCGGCAGCGCGCGGTCGGCGCGCGCCGCGAGGGAGCGCAGCCCGTCGCTGTCCCCGGTGAGCCCCCGCACGATGTCCGCCGCGGCGCCGCGCACCTGCGGCGGGGGAGCAAGGGAGGAACGAGTTAGAGCCGGCCGGCGGTGGCGGCTGGGGGTCGGCGCCGGTTGGGGGACGGCACGCGCACCTGAGGGGAGCCGTTGGAGAGGAAGTCGATGAGCTCGTCCAGCTCGTCGGCCATGGCGGCAGAAGCGGCGGCGGCGGCGGCGGAGGAGGAAAGGGGCTTCTTTTGCTTGGGGTTTTCGGGCGGCTGTCCTCCTTTGGGGAATTTTCAGCGCAACCACGACGCGACGCTACGAACACTATGCCAAGCTTACGCTAACCAAGAACGAAGACGTAGTTTCTTTGTTACGTGTTCAGCCGACCAGGCAAACACAGTTTACAAAACTACACCTTTTTTTTTTCTTTGGACAGGAACACACCTTGGTTAGCCCAAAGGGGTGAACTCGAAGGCTACCGCCGTTCCCAACTCTATCTGCCGCCGCCGCCGCCGCCGCTAAAAGCCTCTTCACACCGCCGCCTCAGTCCCCGTCCTTTTCCCTATTTGGCGATCTCGTCAATGGCAATATGAGTGGGAACCTTTTGTTTCATTTTTTTTCTTTTTCTTGTTAGGTTTTGTTTCTTTGGTGACATCGATGAGGTAGCGGCGGCGATGGAGTGCTGGAATAAGTTCTCTTTTGCCTTCTCCTACCTCGACGACGCCTGAGATGGCATTGACATAGGGCTTGTGAGACTTTGTGTTGCCATATTTGTTGGCTCTCTTCGGATATTGGCAGCAAATGGTGCGTCTATCAAGGATAGCAATTGACTGGCTTTTGGTGAGACGGCTTCGACATCTTATTTCGTGTTGTTCTATAACATCCCTGAAATCAGTACCCTCACCTTTCATCTCGGTCGTTAACACCATTGAGGTTGTTTGCGGCCATGGCGTGGGGCAAGAATGGGATCCTTCAGTCAGCCACATGTTGGGGTTGTGGCGTGGGCCAAAATGGTTGAGTCGGACCAGCTCCATTGGGAATCAAGCAAGGCTTGCCACCATTGCTCCCCAGTCTACATCTGATAGTTCAAAAGTTTGCACAAAACACGAACCAGCCCAAGCTGCTTCCTCCGGCGAAAGTTCGACTTCGTTGTTTCTCATTTGCTTTAATTGATTCCAAAATAGCAGGCAGGAAATCATCGGATCCACAAGTCACAGTCTGCTCTTCAGGTGGAGTTATGGTGTATTTAATTATTTGTCCCTTCACTTTTTGCAATGCTCCAACGTTGTAAAACATCCTATTATGACAGTCGGTTACAAAATCATGTAAGTTTAGCAAGGATTGTGTCTACAAATGCAGAATTATATTGTATTCCTGATTATAACTGACAAATATATATATATATATATATATATATTTTGCCAAAAGAAGGAAGAAACTAAATAAAATAAGGTGAAGGCTTTGCGTTTAAGTGATTTTTCTTTTTTGCGAAAAACTTCCGATCTATTCATCTTCAATCTTGGCAGTACAACGAACAACAGAAATAAAAATTACATCCAGATCCGTAGACCACCTAGCGACGACTACAAGCACTGAAGCGAGGCGAAGGCGCGCCGTCGTCATCACCCCTCCGTCGCCGGAGTCGGGCACAACTTGTTTTAGTAGACAGTCGAGAAGTCGCCGTGCTAAGGCCCCATAGGACCAAGCAGCGACAACAACCGCCGATGAAGAATAACTTAGGTTGGAAGGATTCAACCCGAAGACACCCGGAGACACACCTCCACACAACGATGCTAGATGCACCGCCGGAACGGGGGCTAGGTGGGGAGAACTTTATTCCAACTTCAGGGAGCCGCCGCCATCTCGTCTTCCTGAGCATGACACAAACCCTAACAAGACAGGAAAAAAACAACTGAAAACGGAACCCTCCCGCCGGCCCTTGGCAGGATCCACCGCACCCCCATGGCCCTAGGGCCACCGTAGACGAGGCGGACCTGCGGCGGCGCCGGCGAAAGGCAAAAACCCTAGCTTTCTTTCTTGGAGAAGGAGGAGCGACTTGGCAGCGTTTAAGTGAACTTATTGATCGGTCAGTGCCCAGCATCACATTGCGCAAGCTCCAATTCCAGCAAAATTGTAAACTCTGTAGCAGGCTAACATTCTACTCCCTCCGTCCCATAATATAAGGCGTTTTTCGTTTTATGGGACGGAGGGAGTAGCTGCCTTGGACAGTTAACTACTCTCTCGCTGATGCCCCCTAATAATTACCGGAGAAGTCCGTCGCCGTTGCGCCTCCGTCGTGCTCGTGCGTCGCTCCGCGTCGATCCGTTCCCACCACAGACAGGTCGTCCGGAGGAGTCCTTTTTTCTCTCTGCACACGGTGGATCGACGGAAATTCTCCGCGACGGCCCAAACCAAAGCACGTGGGCTCAGCAGCCCAAGCGAACGAACCACCACCACTCACGGGTTGAGCTTGGGCTGGGCCCAGCACGTCTCACTCCTTCCTTGCGCAGTGAGCTCCTTCCACGCCGCCTGCCCTGTTCGTGGCCGCCGGTAGCGCTCCCTCGCCGCGCTCGCTGCCCCCGTCTCTCATGTCTTTGTTCTCGGGGAATCATTTGACAACGGCGCACCGGCCGAAGCTTCGGCCAGTCGCGGCCACTCGCAAACGCGCCAGCGACTCGCCTAGCGAACGTAAGATTGGGGGCCCGCCCACGTGCGTCTTCTCCCTCCTGCCTTTTCTTTTCTTCCTCTCGGTCATCTCTCTATTCTCTCTCCTCGTTGCCATGATCAACCCATCGCCCACGAGGCCTCCCAGGGGCGTCGCCGTCATGAGAATCAGCCAATCTGGTCGCCCTCGACCCGATCCGCGCGGATCCGCATGCATCGGAGCTCTGCCTACCTCGCCGGACCCGGCCACGCTGGAGCTGCAACCAGCCATGGCAGACTACACCCCGCGGTGAAATTTTCTTTGAAACCGGTTGTAACAAATTCACTCGCCGGTGGTAGCAAAAATCTACTATGGTTGCGACAAAAGCAGGCGTCATCGTCATCGCGGGTCGCAATGAGATAAGAAGTTTGAAGCTTTTTCAATGCGGTTGTAACTTTTATAACTGTCGGTTGCAACTTTTCGTTTTTCGTCCATGGCTTCGATTCCACGGTTGAAACTTTTTTATAGTCGGATGAAGCTTTTTAAATCGCTAGATGAAGCTTTTTACATCACACCGATTGTAACTTTTCTTGGTCATCCATGGCTCCAGTCGTATATTGGTTGAAGCTTTTTCCGTAGCCGGTTGAAGCTTTTTCTATCGTTGGTTGTAGCTTTTTTGGTCGTTGGTTGTAGCACTGGGCATCTTTCCCAGTGCTTGATTTTTTGTTTGCAAGATGCACACCGGGGATGAGCGGCGGCGAGCATGCCGGCGAGCTTCAGTCATTGCAACCGGAGCTACAACGGTCTCAACAAGAGCTTCAACCGCGGGGTGGGACTGTTGCGCGGGGCAAAGCAACAACGACGAGCGGCTAGCAATTCTGATGTTCTTTGCAGCGAGGCAATGACGGCGACCGTGGCGAAAGCACGGAGACAAGGACGACCGGGGCGGGGGGGAGGGAGAGAGGGAGGGCTCTTGTCGGCGTTCCGGGAATGGGCTCCCCAGACTTGCTTGCCTGCGGTCTGCGGCGTGGCTTATGGAGAGGCCCAGCACGGCCCATCTTCATCAGCACAAGCTCAAGACCCTCGCGAGGGGCCAAGCCTCGCGGGGCGGACAACAGGAAGCTTCCTCAGGCACGGCCTCGTCAGGCAGGCTCGCGAGGAGGCGGAGAGATCAAGGCGGGGTACCTCACGAGGTCCCCATGACGCAAGCCATGACGACCAAGGGCGCCTGGTGGCGCCCGACCAGCAGTGTCCTCCTTTCCTCTTTGGTGCAAAGGAGCAAGCGCGGCGAGAGCATCAAGCAAAGGCATCCATTTCGTGCAACAAGACCAAGACCGTCATAGCGGCAGGAATGAAGTCATTGTGGAGCCCAAGCAAGCGTCACCACCAGAGCCTTTGACAGGCGAGGACCAACTTTAGTCAGGATAAGTGTACCAGATGTTCCCCTTCAAAATGACCAATTGTTGGCGCCCTTCCTGCTTAATATTTGAGGAGAGGCCCAGGGCCTTTGCCTATAAATGGGACTAGACACCCACAGGGTAGAGGCATCTGATAGGGGGATCGAGATCCGGAGCATCATCCAGAGAGAGAGAAGCGACTGAACTCCCCCTAGCAGTTCCAGCCAAGAACAGACCCTCGCGAGGCTGTTCTTCCTTGTATTGTTCATCACTATCAGCCCAAGAGGAAATCCACCACACCACAAACTAGAGTAGGGTATTACACCACAATGGTGGCCCGAACTAGTATAAACCCTGTGTCTCTTGTGTTGTTCTTTTCATAGCTTAGATCCTAGCAAGGCGGCGAGGTGCAGGTAGGTAGAGGGCGAAATCTCCGTGCGCACCCCAGTGTTCGAACCTAGAGGGTCAGCCGGAACCCGAAATTCGACATTTGGCGCGCCCGGGTAAGTCTTGGAATTGCCTTCTGCCGCCCTATTCTCCGCCGACCACCGCATACATGTCTGACGCTCGTCGGGCCCGCGCCGAGCGCCGGGCCGCTCTCGCTTCCCACATCGCCCAGACGGCCCCCGTCGGCGGCCGCCCTTGTCCTTCCCCGTCGCCTGCCGTCAACGCCGCCACTGGCCCAGCGAGGAACGAGCAACAAGCATCGTCCCAGCATCCGTCCGTGAGGCGAGACGGCCAGCCGCTTCTCCCTCACTCGCCTTGGTTCTTCGTCCGCGCCTCCAGCGCCCATGGAGGCTCGAGCTGCGCTCATCGCGGCAAACGAGCTCCTGCGCTATCGCCCAGTCGACGACGTCTATGAAGAGTGGCTCGACCGCGTCGCCGAGCTCGTCCGCGCACTGAAGGCTCCCAGCGCCGTCCGTCCGCTGCGTGCCCGCCTGCTGGCGATGAAGCTCGGGCGCCTCACCGCCTCCCCTCAAGAAGGAGCCACAGCCCCAAAGGCGTGGCCTGGCCGGAACCCACTCTCCGTCCGGCCAGCGGAAAGAGCAGAGCTGCCAAGAGGTCCCTCGCCGCAAGAAGCTGCCCGAGTGCTCCTGCTCCGCTCGTCACGACCACGCCTCTGCTCCAAAGACGCCAAGACCCCGCGTTGCTCCCAGCTGTAGCGCATGGGGACCCGCAAGACCGAGCTCTTCGTCACCAAAGGCCTCCCGTGGCCACAACAGGCTGCCGCGCCTTCACCACCGAGTTGCGCAACGTCGCGTGGCCCGGAAAGTTCAAGCCAGACCCGCCTCCTTGCTATGACGGTACGGCCGACCCTGCAGAGTTCTTCCAGCTCTACGAGCTAGGCATCGAAGCCGCCAACGGGGACGAGAAGGTCATGGCGAACTGGTTTCACATGGCACTCAAGGGCCAGGGCCCTTTGGCTCCTGAACACAGCTCTGGAACGATCTCCTCTGGGACGAGATGCGCACCCGCTTCATCGCCAACTTCCAAGGTACTCGCGACCGCCACCTGCCATGAGCGACATGCGCGCATCAAGCAGCAACCAGGGGAGACCCTGCAGAGGTACATCCAGCGCTTCAACAACGCACGCCTCAAGATTCCTAAGGTGACCGAAGAGGCCATCATCTCAGCCTTCTCTGACAGTGTGCGCAACGTCAAGATGAAGGAGGAGCTGGCGATGCATGAAGACCTGTGCACTTCCTTGGAGCTGTTCAACTTGGCGACCAAGTGCACCAGGGTGGAGGAAGGGCGTCTTTCCCTCCTCAAGCTGCCAGCCGCAGACCCAGAAGAGAAGAAACCCATGGCCAAGGATGTGAAGCGCAAGGGGCTGTCGTGCTCGCGGCAGAACCAGACACCAAGCGGGGCAGAGATCAGCCCGAGTCTTCCAAGGGCAGCCGGTACTGTGTGTACCACGACCTTCAAACCCACAACACCAACGAATGTCAAGAGCTCCGAGCCGTGCGAGAAGGGAGGATCGGCCGACGCCCCGACCGCAACGACCGACGCTGCGACCAAGGAGGAGGAAGGTGAAGGAAATATGCCCTAGAGGCAATAATAAAGTTACTATTTATTTCCTTATATCATGATAAATGTTTATTATTCATGCTAGAATTGTATTAACCGGAAACATAATACATGTGTGAATATATAGACAAACAGTATGTCACTAGTATGCCTCTACTTGACTAGCTTGTTAATCAAAGATGGTTATGTTTCCTAACCATGAACAAGGAGTTGTTATTTGATTAACAAGGTCACATCATTAGTAGAATGATCTGATTGACATGACCCATTCCGTTAGCTTAACACTTGATCGTTTAGTATGTTAATGCTTTCTTCATGACCCATACATGTTCCTGTAACTATGAGATTATGCAACTCCGTTTACGGAGGAACACTTTGGTGCTACCAAAGCGTCACAACGTAATCGGGTGATTATAAAGGAGTACTACAGGTGTCTCCAAAGGTACTTGTTGGGTTGGCGTATTTCAAGATTAGGTTTTGTCACTCCGATTGTCTGGAGAGGTATCTCGAGCCTTCTCGGTAATGCACATCACTTAAGCCTTGCAAGCATTACAACTAATAAGTTAGTTGTGAGATGATGTATTACGAACGAGTAAAGAGACTTACCGATAGCGAGATTGAACTAGGTATTGGATACCGACGATCGAATCTCGGGTAAGTAACATACCGATGACAAAGGGAACAACGTATGTCGTTATGCGGTTTGACCGATAAAGATCTTCGTAGAATATGTAGGAACCAATATGGGCATCCAGGTTCCGCTATTGGTTATTGACCGAGAATGGTTCTAGGTCATGTCTACATAGTTCTCGAACCCGTAGGGTCCGCACGCTTAACGTTTCGATGACAGTTCATAATGAGTTTATAAGTATTGATGCACGAAGTTTGTTGAGTCCCGGATGTGATCACGGACATGACGAGGAGTCTCGAAATGGTCGAGACATAAAGATTGATATATTGGAAGCCTATGTTTGGACTTGGAAGGGTTCCGAGTGAAATCGGAATTCTGAGTACCGGAGGTTACGGAACCCCCGGGAACTACATGGGCCATAGTGGGCCTTAGTGGAAAGGAGAGAGGGCCAGCCCTAGGTGGCCTTGCGCCCCTTCCCCTAGTCCTATTAGGACTAGGAAAGGTGGGCCGCCCCCCTCTCTCTTTCCCCTCAGGAATCCTAATCCAACTAGGATTGGAGGGAGTCCTACTCCCGGAGGAGTAGGACTCCTTAGTCTTGCCCTCCCCTTGGGCCGGCCACCTCCCCTTGGCTCCTTTATATCTGAGGCAGGGGCACCCCAGACACACAAGTTGATCTACGGATCTTTCCTTAGCCGTGTGCGGTGCCCCTTCCACCATATTCCACTTCGGTCATATCATCGTAGAGCTTAGGCGAAGCCTGCGCCGGAGAAGTCATATCGTCGCGGAGCTTAAGCGAAGCCCTGCGTCAGTGGAGCATCAACATCGTCCTGCGCCGTCGTCTTGTGGAACTCATCCCGACACTTTCTTTGGATCGGAGTCCGGGATCGTCATCGAGCTGAGCGATGTGTGCGAGAACTCGGAGGTGCCGTCGTTCGGTGCTTGGATCGGTCGGATCGTGAAGACGTCGACTACATCAACCGCGTTGTTATAACGCTTCCGCTTTCGGTCTCACGAGTGCGTGGACGGACACTCTCCCCTCTCGTTGCTATGCCATCACCATGGTCCTGTGTGTGCGTAGGGAAATTTTTGAAATTACTACGTTCCCCAACAGTGGCATCCGAGCCTGGTTTTTTATGCGTTGATGTCATATGCACGAGTAGAACACAAGTGAGTTGTGGACGATACAAGTCATACTGCCTACCAGCATGTCATACTTTGGTTCAGCGGTATTGTTGGACGAGACGATCCGGACCAACATTACGCGTACTCTTCTGTGAGACCGGTTCCCTCGGCGTGCTTTGCACATAGATGGCTTGCGGAAGACTGTCTCTCCAACTTTAGTTGAACCAAGTGTGGCTACGCCCGGTCCTTGAGAAGGTTAAAAGCGAGTCTATTTGACAAACTATCGTTGTGGTTTTGATGCGTAGGTAAGAACGGTTCTTGCTCAGCCCGTAGCAGCCACGTAAAACTTGCAACAACAAAGTAGAGGACGTCTAACTTGTTTTTGCAGGGCATGTTGTGATGTGATATGGTCAAGGCGTGATGCTATATTTTATTGTATGAGATGATCATGTTTTGTAACCGAGTTATCGGCTTGGCAGGAGCCATATGGTTGTCGCTTTATTGTATGCAATGAAATCGCGATGTAATGCTTTACTTTATTACTAAGCGGTAGTGATAGTCGTGGAAGCATAAGATTGGCGAGGCGACAACGATGCTACGATGGAGATCAAGGTGTCGCGCGGTGACGATGGTGATCATGATGGCGGTGCTTGGCGATGGAGATCACAAGCACAAGATGATGATGACCATATCATATCACTTATATTGATTGCATGTGATGTTTATCCTTTATGCATCTTATCTTGCTTTGATTGACGGTAGCATTATAAGATGATCTCTCACTAAAAATTATCAAGTAGTGTTCTCCCGAGTATGCACCGTTCTGAAAGTTCTTCGTCTTTGAGACACCACGTGATGATCGGGTGTGATAGGCTCTACGTTCAAATACAACGGGTGCAAAAGCAGTTGCGCACGCGGAATACTCGAGTTAAACTTGGCGAGCCTAGCATATAACAGATATGGCCTCGGAACACGGAGACCGAAGGTCGAACGTGAATCATATAGTAGATATGATCAACATAGTGATGTTCACCATTGAAACTACTCCGTCTCACGTGATGATCGGACACGGTTTAGTTGATATGGATCACGTGATCACTTAGATGACTAGAGAGATGTCTGTCTAAGTGGGAGTTTTTAATATGATTAATTAAACTTAAATTTATCATGAACTTAGTCCTGGTAGTATTTTTGCAAATTATGTTGTAGATCAATAGCTCGCGTTGTTGCTTCCCTATGTTTTTATATGTGTTCCTAGAGAAAATTGTATTGAAAAATGTTAGTAGCAATGATGCGGATTGGATCCGTGATCTGAGGTTTATCCTCATTGCTGCCTGGAAGAATTATGTCCTTAATGCACCGCTAGGTGACAGACCTATTGCAGGAGCAAATGCACGCGTTATGAGCGTTTGGCTAGCTCAATATGATGACTACTTGATAGTTTAGTGCACCATACTTAACGGCTTAGAATCGGGACTTCAAAGGCGTTTTTGAACGTCATGGACCATATGAGATGTTCCAGGAATTGAAGTTAATATTTCAAGCAAATACCGAGTTGAGAGATATGAAGTCTCCAACAAGTTCTATAGCTAAAAGATGGAAGAGAATCGCTCAACTAGTGAGCATGTTCTCAGATTGTGCAGGTACTTCAATCGCTTGAATCAAGTGGGAGTTAATCTTCCAAATAAGATAGTGATTGACAAAATTCTCTAGTCACCATCACTAAGTTACTAGAACTTCGTGATGAACTATAGTATGCAAGGGATGACGAAAACGATTCCCGAGCTCTTCGTGATGAAATCGACGAAGGTAGAAATCAAGAAAGAGCATCAAGTGTTGATGATTGACAAAGACCACTAGTCTCAAGGAAAAGGGCAAAGGAAGAAGGGGAACTTCAAAGAAGAACGGCAAGCAAGTTGCTTTCGAGTGAAGAAGCCCAAGTCTGGACCTAAGCCCGAGACTAAGTGCTTTTGCTGCAATGGAACTGGTCACTAGAAGCGGAACTACCCCAAGTATTTGGCGGATAAGAAGGATGGAAAAGTGAACAAAGGTATATTTGATATACAGATTATTGATGTGTATTTTACTAGTGTTCGTAGCAACCCCTCGGTATTTGATACTGGTTCAGTTGCTAAGAGTAGTAACTTGAAAGCAGGAGTTGCAGAATGAACAGAAACTAGTTGAAGGGAAGTGACGATGAGTGTTGGAAGTAGTTCCAAGATTGATATGATCATCATCGCACACTCCCTATACTTTCGGGATTAGTGTGGAACCTAAATAAGTGTTATTTGGTGTTGAGCATAAATATGATTTGATCATGTTTATTGCAATACGGTTATTCATTTAAATAAGAGAATAAATTGTTGTTACATTTACATGAATAAAACCTTATATGCTTACACACCCAATGAAAATGGTTCATTGGATCTCGATCATAGTGATACACATATTCATAATATTGAAACCAAAAGATGCAAAGTTAATAATGATAGTGCAACTTATTTGTGGCACTGCCGTTTAGGTCATATTGGTGTAAAGCGCATGAAGAAAAATCCATCTTGATGGACTTTTGTTATCACTTTATTTTGAATCATTTGATGCTTGCTAACCGTGCCTTTTGGGCAAGATGACTAAAACTCCGTTCTCCGGAACAATTGAACAAGCTACTGACTTATTGGAAATAATACATACCGATGTATGCGATTCAATGAGTGTTGATGCTCGTGGCAAGTATCATTATTTTCTGACCTTCACAGATGATTTGAGCAGATATGCGTATATCTTCTTGATGAAACATAAGTCTGAAATAGTTGAAAAGTTCAAAGAATTTCAGAGTGAAGTAGAAAATCATCGTAACAAGAAAATAAAGTTTCTGCGATCTGATCGTGGAGATGAATATTTGAGTTACGAGTTTGGTCTTCAATTAAAACAAAGTGGAATAGTTTCACAGCTCACGCCACCTGGAACACCACAACGTTATGGTGTCCGAACATCGTAAACCGTACTTTATTTTGATATGGTGCGATCAATGATGTCTCTTACCGATTTACCAATATCGTTTTGGGGTTATGCATTAGAGACAGCTGCATTCACGTTTAATAGGGCACCATCTAAATCCGTTGAGGCAACACCGTATGAACTATGGTTTAACAATGAGAACCTAAGCTGTCGTTTCTTAAAGTTTGGAGTTGTGATGCTTATGTGAAAAAGTTTTCACTGATAAGCTCGAACCCAAATCGAGAAGTGCGTCTTCATAGAATACCCAAAGGTAACTATTGGGTACACCTTCTATCACAAGATCCGAAGGCAAGTTATTCGTTGCTAAGGTGGATCCTTTCTAGAGAAGAAGTTTCTCTCGAAAGAAGTGAGTGGGAGGAAAGTAGAAACTTGATGAGGTAATTGTACCTTCTCCCTTATTGGAAAGTAGTTCATCACGTAAATCAGTTCTAGTGATTCCTACACCAATTAGTGAGGAAGTTAATGATGATGATCATGAAACTTCAGATCAAGTTGCTACCAAACCTCGTAGGTCTTCCAGAGTAAGATCCGCACTGCAGTGGTACGGTAATCATGTTCTGGAAGTCATGTTACTAGACCATGATGAACCTACGAACTATGAGGAAGCGATGATGAGCCCAGATTCCAGCGAAATGGCTTGAGGCCATGAAATCTGAGATAGGATCCATGTATGAGAACAAAGTATGGACTTTGGTTGACTTGCTCGATGATCGACAAGTCAAGTTAAATAAATGGATCTTCAAGAGGAAGACAGATGCCGATAGTAGTGTTACTATCTACAAAGCTCGACTTATGTAAAAAGGTTTTCGACAAATTCAAAGTGTTGACTACAATGAGATTTTCTCAACTGTAGCGATGCTTAAAGTCTGTCCGAATCATGTTAGCAATTGCCAAATTTTATGAAATCTGGCAAATGGATGTCAAAACTACCTTCTTTAATGGATTTATTAAAGAAAAGTTGTATATGATGCAACCGGAAGGTTTTTCAATCCTAAGGGTGCTAACAAAATGTGCAAGCTTCAAAGAATCCATCTATGGATTTGGTGCAAGCATCTCGAGTTGGAATAAACGCTTTGATAGTGTGATCAAAGCATATGGTTTTATCTGAGACTTTTGGAGAAGCCTGTATTTACAAGAAAGTGAGTGGGAGCACTACAACATTTCGATAAATATATGTGAATAACATATTGTTGATCGGAAATAATGTAGAATTATTCTGCAAAGCATAAAGGAGTATTTGAAAGGAGTTTTTCAAAGAAGGACCTCGGTGAAGCTGCTTACATATTGAGCATCAAGATCTATAGAGATGGATCAAGGCGCTTGATAAGTTTTTCAATAAATACATACCTTGTCAAGATTTTGAAGTAGTTCAAAATGGAACAGTCAAAGAAAAGTTCTTGCCTGTGTTACAAAGGTGTAAAATTGAGTAAGACTCAAAGCCCGACCACGGCAGAAGATAGAAAGAGAATGAAAGTCATTCCCTATGCCTCAGCCATAGGTTCTATAAAGTATGCTATGTTATGTACCAGACCTATTGTATACCTTGCTCTGAATTTGGCAAGGGAGTACAATAGTGATCTAGGATTAGATCAATTGGACATTGGTCAAGAACATCCTTAGTGAGGACTAAGGAAATATTTCTCGATTATGGAGGTGATAAAAGAGCCCGTCGTAAAGAGTTACATCGATGCAAGCTTTTTACTGATCCGGATGACTCTAAGTCTCAATCTGGATACATATCGTAAGTGGGAGCAATTAGCTAGAGTAGCCCGTCTTTGAGCATTGTAGACATAGAATATTTGCAAAATACATACGGCTCACGAATGTGACAGACCCGTTGACTAAGCTTCTCTCACGAGCAAAACATGATCATCCCTTAGTACTCTTTGGGTGTTAATCACATAGCGATGTGAACTAGATTATTGACTCTAGTAAACCCTTTGGGTGTTGGTCGCATGACGATGTGAACTATGGGTGTTAATCACATACAGATGTGAATATCAGTGTTGAATCACATGATGACGTGAACTAGATTATTGACTCTAGTGCAAGTGGGAGACTGAAGGAAATATGCCCTAGAGGCAATAATAAAGTTACTATTTATTTCCTTATATCATGATAAATGTTTATTATTCATGCTAGAATTGTATTAACCGGAAACATAATACATGTGTGAATATATAGACAAACAAGATGTCACTAGTATGCCTCTACTTGACTAGCTTGTTAATCAAAGATGGTTATGTTTCCTAACCATGAACAAGGAGTTGTTATTTGATTAACAAGGTCACATCATTAGTAGAATGATCTGATTGACATGACCCATTCCGTTAGCTTAACACTTGATCGTTTAGTATGTTAATGCTTTCTTCATGACCCATACATGTTCCTGTAACTATGAGATTATGCAACTCCGTTTACGGAGGAACACTTTGGGTGCTACCAAGCGTCACAACGTAATCTGGGTGATTATAAAGGAGTACTACAGGTGTCTCCAAAGGTACTTGTTGGGTTGGCGTATTTGAGATTAGGTTTTGTCACTCCGATTGCTCGGAGAGGTATCTCGAGCCTTCTCGGTAATGCACATCACTTAAGCCTTGCAAGCATTACAACTAATAAGTTAGTTGTGAGATGATGTATTACGGAACGAGTAAAGAGACTTACCGTAACTTGAGATTGAACTAGGTATTGGATACCGACGATCGAATCTCGGGTAAGTAACATACCGATGACAAAGGAACAACGTATGTCGTTATGCGGTTTGACCGATAAAGATCTTCGTAGAATATGTAGGAACCAATATGGGCATCCAGGTTCCGCTATTGGTTATTGACCGAGAATGGTTCTAGGTCATGTCTACATAGTTCTCGAACCCGTAGGGTCCGCACGCTTAACGCTTCGATGGCGATTCATAATGAGTTTATAAGTATTGATGCACGAAGTTTGTTCGAGTCCCGGATGTGATCACGGACATGACGAGGAGTCTCGAAATGGTCGAGACATAAAGATTGATATATTGGAAGCCTATGTTTGGACTTGGAAGGGTTCCGAGTGAAATCGAATTTCTTGAGTACCGGAGGTTACCGGAACCCCCGAACTACATGGGCCATAGTGGGCCTTAGTGGAAAGGAGAGGGCCAGCCCTAGGTGGCCGCGCCCCCCTTCCCTAGTCCTATTAGGACTAGGAAAGGTGGGCCGCCCCTCTCTCTCTTTCCCCTCAGGGAATCCTAATCCAACTAGGATTGGAGGGAGTCCTACTCCGGGAGGAGTAGGACTCCTTAGTCTTCGCCTCCCCTTGGGCCGGCCACCTCCCCTTGGCTCCTTTATATCTGAGGCAGGGGGCACCCCAGGACACACAAGTTGATCTCTGGATCTTTCCTTAGCCGTGTGGTGCCCCTTCCACCATATTCCACTTGGTCATATCATCGTAGAGCTTAAGCGAAGCCTGCGCCGGAGAAGTCATATCGTCAGCGGAGCTTAAGGCGAAGCCCTGCGTCGGTGGAGCATCAACATCGTCCTGCGCCGTCGTCTTGTGGAACTCATCCCCGACACTTTGCCGGATCGAGTCCGGGATCGTCATCGAGCTGAGCGATGTGCGAGAACTTCCGGAGGTGCCGTCGTTCGGTGCTTGGATCGGTCGGATCGTGAAGACGTATGACTACATCAACCGCGTTGTTATAACGCTTCCGCTTTCGGTCTACGAGGGTACGTGGACGGACACTCTCCCCTCTCGTTGCTATGCCATCACCATGGTCCTGTGTGTGCGTAGGGAAATTTTTGAAATTACTACGTTCCCCAACAAAAGGAACACATGACGCTGGAGGACCGCGGCCCTCGCCAAGGGTGGCGCGACCGACCTCGCGAGGATCGCTGGCAGGATCAGCCTCGCGCGGGAGACTGGAGGGATCAGCCTAGCGAGGATCGTCCGCCAAGGAAGCATGAGCCTCCCTCCTCTACCGCCGCAGCCAAGGAGAAACGAGGACCATCATCGGGGCCGAGGGGGGGGGCTTCAGGAGCCGCAGCGATCGCTTTGCATCCTTGGCGGAGCTTAAGCCCCAGCCTCTCAACGCATCTTCAAGCAGTTCGCCCGCGAGGTGAATGCAGTCCTCCCCAAGCTCGAAGCCACGCGCCCTCTCAGGTGGTCGGCGTGTGCCATCACGTTCAGCTCAGCAGATCAGCTCAAGTGCGCGGCCACAGCCGGAGTCCTCCCGATGCTTTGTTCCCCAATCATCGACAACGTGCTAGTCACGGGACCCTCATCGATGGCGGGGCAGGCTCAACATCCTGTCCGTGAGGCGTTCAACAACCTTCAAGTGCCTTACAATCAGCTTCAGCCAACCAAGCCTTTCTCCGGGTCACCGATGGCTCCACGGTTCAGATTGGGCAGGTCCGCCTCCCTGTCACCTTCGGGGCGCGCGACAACTACCGCACCGAGCTCATCGACTTCGACGTCGCCCACATTCGCCTGCCATACAACGACATCCTCGGGTACCCAATGCTGGCCAAGTTCATGGCCGTGACTCACCACGGCTACAACGTCCTCAAGATGCCAGGAAGCGGCGGAGTTATCACGGTGCCCTGGGAAGAGAGAGACGCAGTGTGCTCCACAGGCGAGCTTTTCAGTCCGCATCACTGGAAGACCCGGATCGCGGGAGCAGGGGGCTCCCTGGGACCACCCCCAAGAAGAAGAAGACATCGCCAGGCCCGACCCCTCAGGAGGCAGGCCCCTCAGGGTCCGCACCTGCTCAGGGGGCACCTCCTTCTGTCGCATAGGAAGGCGCGCCCGGCGCCCTCCTCGGGCAAGGCTCGGGGGCTCCCTCCTGGAGGGCCGCCGACCTTGCTAAGGTCACGAGGGAGGCGCTCGGGCACCACTTGGAGGCGTGTTTCAAAGCACGTTTCCCTCAGGAAGGAGCAAGGCAAGGAGGGCTAAACCCTCAGGAGTTCGTCAGTCAGATCACGCAGGAGTTGCAAGAGTCAAGAGTCATGAGTGGCAGCCGCCGCTTACCCGCTGTAACTCCCCATCCAGGAGAGGATGGTGGGCTGCGCGTCTGCATCGACATCCCAGGGCTTAACCGAGCCGCCTCTCAGGAGCGCTTCTGGCTCTCACGCGTGGGACGCTGCGAAGGCCTGCCCCACAGCTACGTTCGCATGCCCTATGGCTTGCCGAACGCGGCCGCCGCGTACCAGCGCCTCATGGGGAGCATCCTTGAGGCTCAAGAGGCCAGGCGTTTCGCAGTCCTGGCGGAGATGGAGAGGGTACGCGAGGAGCCACCAGCGCCTCCGGAGCCTCCCGAGGCTGAGGATCGGCTTCCGCAGCCCATGAAGTTTGCTACTCCAACACCCCTTCGTCTTCAATGTTATCAGGTGACATCCTTCGAGTTTTCATTTCCAGCTGGGAGCGCCCCCCAGGGCTGCATTATTCCCAGGCTGCGTGGGTCCGTCCCTGCGGCGTGTATCCCTTTTACTTCATGTTCCTAGCTTACTTTGTTGGGGGCGCCCCTCGGGCTGCATCATCCCCAAGTCGCTCGGGCCAGACCCAGCGGCATGTATCCCTCTTGCGTTTATTCCGGGTCATGCGTTCGACCCATCATGCCTGTTATTTGATGCCTGTCCATGGCACCTCTTCTTCATTCATGTCGGCCGCTTGCACGTTAAAGGGGGGGTACCTGAGCATCGCGACTCATGGGCTCCTACTGGCTCTCCAGCCCTCACCCTCTGGCCTTGTCCACGACATCGCGACCTGGCATACCAGCGACGGCTGAGACCCTTCGAAGGCCGGGACCAAGACGAGCGCCGTCGACATCTAACCAAATTTGCAGGAACACATCACAAGTTAAGGCCAGTGCAGCGCAACCTGCCTTGAGGTAGGGCCCGTGAGTCCCGTCTTTGGCTCACGGGTGCCCAGATACACCTCGCCGAGCCCTACCGTGCCGACCACGAGTCGGCGGGGCTGTACACGCCAGGGCTCCTCCCGGAGAGCCTCCTCACGCACCAGTGGAAGCACCATGCTCCGCTGGCGACACATGCCGAGGAGCGGCTATGCCCATACACACACGAAAGCGCTATGCTCAGCTGGTGATAAACAAGCTGAGGGTGGCCCCAGCCGCATCAACCTCGAGGAGCCCAGGCTCGGTGTCCGCCTCATCGCAACGCCTCCCCTCGGGAGTGCCACGCGAGGGGGCTGGGCACGGGGGCTACGCCTGGGTCACGCCCAGACGCTCGGCACCCAGCCAGGGCCCTCGGGCCTGGTTCGTCGCACGCCCCTCCCCGAGCAGAGCCAAGGTACGAAGGCCGTTTGAGCGTCGAGGGGACTCTGAGCATCGTGACTCAGAGCCTAACTGGTCACGTAGCCCCTCACTCCTTAGTTCCGTAAGGGTAACGGCGGTTGAGGTATGCGCAGGGCCGGGCTCTGCAGACGCAGAATGGTAGATCCACCCACACATCTCACCTCCCTACTTGCTGTTTGTGCGCCAAGGGGGACTCCTGAGCATCGCGACTCAGGAGCCTCACTCCTTGGTCCCGTCCTGGTTTCCGGTCGGGGCTAACGGCGACTGAGGTATGCGCGGGGCCGGGCTCTGCCGGCGTAGAACATAAGCAAGTAGGAAGGAAAAGCGCAAACCTCAAGGAATTCAAAAGCAAATACTACAGTCCATAACTATTATCACAACACCAAACGCAAGTTTAAACGCCTCCCCGAGGCATGATACATGTTGCAGGAACTAAAAGCAGAACAGGAGCCACAGCGGAGTCATTTGTCGACGGCGGAGCTGCACGGAGCGGGTTCGCCTCGTGGAGCCGCAGGACCGGCAGCGCCTCGCTTCGGCTTGGTGCTGAAGGCCCAGAACTTCACCAACAGAGCCTCCGCACGGCCCTTCACAGCCTCAGCAGTGGCAGCGGCAAGCTCGCCGCTCGCTGGCTCTAGCAGGCTGTCGAGGTCAACGTTGGGATCGCGAAGGTAGATGTGGGTAAGGACCGCGTCGATCTTTGCAAAGACAAGACACGCGCCTCGGCCTCAGCCGTAGGGCCAAGGCCAAGGGTGACATCTTCAAGGGCGCGGATCAGGAAGGGAAGCAGCTTGGCGGGGCCGTCCTCGGCGCCGGCCAGCGGGCTTTCCAGGCCGCTGTCATAAAGCGTCCTCAGCAAGGTGCGAGCCTTCACCTCCATCTCCGTGAAGGCCACGCGATCCTCGGCAAGAACCCGCGCCTTGCCGTCCAGCTCGACCATCCTCGCCTCCAACTCTTGCTCTAGCGCGCCTAGGCGGTCACGGCGCTTCTTAAGCTTGGCGTCCGGTCGCCAGCGGCCGCCTCGCGAGCCTTCATGTCTTCCTCCTGCTCTTGGCGAATGCGGGCCTCCTTGGCAAGCTGGTCCCGCAGGCCCTGCAGCTCGCTCTCCAGCGCCTTGCAGCGACCTCGAACATCGGCCACCTCCCCCAAGGCGGCGTCGCGAGCAGCCTTCGCCCCAAGGACGACCTGCTTCTCCTCGTCGCAAGCCGTCGAAGCTTGAACCAGCGCCGCCCGAATCGATGCGTCAGAGCGAATCCAGCCAGAAGCCAGCTCCAGGCGCCCGGCCACCAAGCGAGGGTCGGCGCCCAGAAGATCTTGCCGCAGCCGGTCCAGTTCAGCAGCAGCACGATCCAGGACAGTAGGAGGAGTCGGAGAGACAGCGGTTGGTGGAGTAGGAGGAGAAGACGGCAGCGTAACCACAGTATCCTGAGGCGGGACCTGCTGTGCCCCAACGACTGTGGCGACGACATCAGGCAAGGATACCTCAAGAGCCGTTTGGGCCGTGGGGGCTGAGCTCGCCCTAGCTAGCTCAGCCAGGCCTCGCGAGGACGACCGGGCAGGAGAGGCCCGTGCCTTGCGGTCACCTTCTTTCGTGGGCAGAGGCGCTGCCCCAGACGGGACCTCAGGAGATCCCTTCAGCCTCTTCGCCGCAGGCGCCGGCCTAGCCAAGAGATACAGGCGTCAAGCCTCAGCGACAAGACAAGGAATAAAATCAAGAATCAAGCACTTACTGGTCATCGCTCGCGAGCTCGAGCAACCTCCGGCCATACTTGAAGCCCGAGAGCCGGCTGCAAGGATCAGCCTCAAGAAGCACGGGAGCAGGAGGCGCGTCTGCGGATCGCCTCGGGGCCGGGGCAGACCCACGGGGGACCAGCCCAGTCCTGTCCTTCTTCGGGATCGGGGGCAAGCTCTCGCCGCCCCGCTCGTCACCATCCTCGTCGTCGTCACTCGGCAAGAGGCGGAGAGCGCGGGGCCTGCACAGGGGGAGGGGAGCTCTCGACTCTCCGTCGGTCGCCTCGGAGTCAAGCCCTTCTTCCCGCTCCTCTTCTTCCTCCTCTTCGATGGAGTCGCCGGAGGACACGTTCACCGTCGCTAGGGCCGCCGGGTCATCGGGAACCTCCGCGGGCACGGGCCCGTCCCTATTAAAGACGGGCATGGATTCCACCGCCTGCTCCCAATCATCCCGGAGGAAGCAAGGGAAGCAAAGCCTAGACAGATGCCGCTCCTTTATCGACTCGCACAGTTGCTAAAGGCACCCACATCCAATCAACCGCCATACGGCGCCCAAAACCCGCAGGCTGTTAGAACCAGCGGCGCTCAAGCACTTGCCCTTTGCTTATCTGCTCAGCCAAGTCCGGCCGCGCCTTGGACCCGGGGGCTACTGTCGGCATTCTGGGAACGGGGGTCCCCAGACTTTCCCCTGCGGCCTGCGGCGTGGCTCAAGGGGAGGCCCAGCACGGCCCATCTTCATCAGCACAAGCTCAAGACCCTCGCGAGGGGCCATGCCTCGCGGGGAGGACAATAGGGAGCTTCGTCAGGCACGGCCTCGTCAGGCTGGCTCGCGAGGCGGAGAGATCAAGCGGGGTACCTCACTAGGTGCCCGTGGCGCTCCATGACGACCAAGGCGCCCAGTGAGCGCCCGACCCGCTTGATGTCCTCCTTTCCTCTTTGGTGCAAAGGGAGCAAGCGCAGGCGAGAGCATCAAGCAAAGGCATCCATTTTGGTGCAACAAGACCAAGACCGTCGCAACGGCGGGAAGGAAGTCATTGTGGAGCCCAAGCAGGCGTCACCACCAGAGCCTTTGACAGGCGAGGACCAACTTTAGTCAGGATAAGTGTACCAGATGTTCCCCTTTAAAATGGCCAATTGTTGGCGCCCTTCCCGCTCAATATTTGGGGAGAGTCCCAGGGCCTTTGCCTATAAATAGGACAAGCCACCCACAGGGTAGAGGCATCTGATAGGGGGATCGAGATTCGGAGCATCATCCAGAGAGAGAGAAGCGACTGAACTCCCCCTAGCAATTCATCGCACCAGCCAAGAACAGACCCTCGCGAGGCTGTTCTTCCTTGTATTGTTCATCACCATCAGCCCAAGAGGAAATCCACCACACCACAAACTAGAGTAGGGTATTACACCACAATGGTGGCCCGAACTAGTATAAACCCTGTGTCTCTTGTGTTGTTCTTTTCATAGCCTAGATCCTAGCGAGGCGGCGAGGTGCAGGTAGGTAGAGGGCGAAATCTCCGTGCGCACCCCAGTAATCGAACCTAGAGGGTCTGCCGGAACCCGAAATCCGACATTTGGCGCGCCTGGTAGGGGTGCGCCGGAATTCGTCTTCCGCCGCCCTGTTCTCCGCCGACCACCGCATACATGTCGGCGCTTCGTCGGGCCCGCCAGCCTTGGCCGCTCTCGCTTCCGCATCGCCGGGCGGCCCCGTCGGCGGCCGCCCTCGTCGTTCCCGTCACCTGCTGTCCGCGCCGCCACCGGCCAGCGAAACGAGCAACAAGCATCGTCCCAAAGCATCCATCCATGAGGCGAGGCGGCAGCACCGCTTCTCCCTCACTCGCCCGGCTGGTTCTTCGTCCGCGCACTCCAGCGTGCCCATGGAGGCTCGAGCTGCGCTCATCGCGGCAAAGCGAGCTCCTGCGCTACCGCCGATCGGCGATGTCTCTGAAGAGTGGCTCGACCGCGTCGCCGAGCTCGTCCGCGCGCGAAGGCTCCCCATGCCGTCCGTCGCTGCACAGCGCCCGCCCAGCGGCGATGAAGCTCGGGCGCCTCGGCCGCCTCCCCCTCAAGAAGGCGCCACAGCCCCAAAGCGCGTGGCCTGGCGGAACCCACTCCGTCCAGCGCCCGGTAGCGGCAAAAGAGCTGCCAAGAGGTCCCTCGCCCGCAAGAAGCTGCCCGAGTGCTCCCTGCTCCGGCTCGTCACGACCACGCTCCTGCTCCAGCACGCCAATACCCCGCGCTGCTCCCAGCTGTAGCGCATGGGGACCCGCAAGACCGAGCTCTTCGTCACCAACGACTTTCCGTGGCCACAGCAGGCTGCCGCACCTTCACCACCGAGCTGTGCAGTGTCGCGTGGCCCGGCAAGTTCAAGCCAGACCTGCCTCCTCGCTACGACGGTACGACCGACCCTGCAGAGTTCCTCCAGCTCTACGAGCTAGGCATCGAAGCCGCCAACGGGGACGAGAAGGTCATGGCGAACTGGTTTCCCATGGCACTCAAGGACGGGGCCCGCACCTGGCTCCTGGCACGATCTCCTCCTGGGACGAGATGCACACCCGCTTCATCGCCAACTTCCAAGGTACTCGCGACCGGCCACCTACCATGAGCGACATGCGCCGCATCAAGCAGCAACCAGGGGAGACCCTGCAGAAGTACATCCAACGCTTCAACAACGCACGCCTCAAGATTCCCAAGGTGACTGAGGAGGCCATCATCTCAGCCTTCTCCGATGGTGTGCGCAACGTCAAGATGAAGGAGGAGCTGGCGATGCATGAAGACCTGTGCACTTCCTTGGAGCTGTTCAACTTGGCGACCAAGTGCACCAGGGTGGAGGAAGGGCGTCTTTCCCTCCTCAAGCTGCCAGCCGCAGACCCGAAGAAGACACCCAAGGCCAAGGATGTGAAGCGCAAAGGGGCTGCCGTGCTCATGGCGAACCAGACACCAAGCGGGCGGAGATCAGCCCGAGTCTTCCAAGGGCAGCCGGTACTGTGTGTACCACAACCTCCAAACCCACAACACCAACGAATGTCAAGAGCTCCGAGCCGTGCGAGAAGGGAGGATCGGCCGACGCCCCGACCGCAACGACCGAGGCTGCGGCCGAGGAGGAGGAAGGAACGCAGGACGCTGGAGGACCGCGGCCCTCGCCAAGGGTGGCGCGACCGACCTCGCGAGGATCGCTGGCAGGATCAGCCTCACGAGGGAGACTGGAGGGATCAGCCTCGTGAGGATCGTCCGCAAGGAAACGCAGGCCTCCCTCCTCTGCCGCCGCAGCCAAGGAGAAAGCGAGGACCATCATCGGGGCGAAGGGGCTGGGGCTTCCGGGGAGCAGCGCGTCGCTTTGCATCCTGGGCGGAGCTCAAGCCCCAGCCTCTCAATGCATCTTCAAGCAGTTCGCCCGCGAGGTGAATGCACTCCTCCCCAAGCTCGAAGCCACGCGCCCTCTCAGGTGGTCGGCGTGCGCCATCACGTTCAGCTCAGAAGATCAGCTCAAGTGCGCGGCCACAACCGGAGTCCTACCGATGCTTTGTTCCCCAATCATCAGCAACGTGCCAGTCACCAGGACCCTCATCGATGGCGGGGCAGGGCTCAACGTCCTGTCCGTAGAGACGTTCAACAACCTTCAAGTGCCTTACAATCAGCTTCAGCCAACCAAGCCTTTCTCCGGGGTCACTGATGGCTCCACGGTTCCGATTGGGCAGGTCCGCCTCCCTGTCACATTCGGGGCGCGCGACAACTACCGCACCGAGCTCATCGACTTCGACGTCGCCCACATTCGCCTGCCATGCATACAGGGAGGGCTAAACCCTCAGGAGTTCGTTAGTCAGATCACGCAGGAGTTGCAAGAGTCAAGAGTCATGAGTGGCAGCCGTCGCTTACCTGCTGTAGCTCCCCATCCAAGCGAGGATGGTGGGCTGCGCGTCTGCATCGACATCCCAGGGCTCAACCGAGCCGCCTCTCAGGACCGCTTCTGGCTCTCACGCGTGGGGCGCTGCGAAGGCCCGCCCCACAGCTACGTTCGCATGCCCTACGGCTTGCTGAACGCGGCCGCCGCGTACCAGCGCCTCATGGGGAGCATCCTTGTGGCTCAAGAGGCCAGGCGTTCCGCAGTCCTGGCGGAGATGGATAGGGTCCGCGAGGAGCCACCAGCGCCTCCGGAGCCTCCCGAGGCTTCCGGGCCTGGGGGCTCGTGAGGATCGGCTTCTGCAGCCCATGAAGTTTGCTACTCCAACACCCCTTCGTCTTCAATGTTATCAGGTGACATCCTTCGAGTTTTCATTTCCAGCTGGGAGCGCCCCAGTGGCTGCATTATTCCCAGGCTGCGTGGGTCCGTCCTGCGGCGTGTATCCTTTACTTCATGTTCCTAGCTTACTTTGTTGGGCGCCCTCTGGCTGCATCATCCCCAAGTCGCTCGGGCAGACCAGTGACATGTATCCCTCTTGCGTTTATTTGGTCATGCGTTAGACCCATCATGCACTGTTATTTGATGTCTGTCCACGGCACCTCTTCTTCATTCATGTCGGCTGCTTGCGTAAAGGGGGTACTGAGCATCGCGACTCATGGGCTCCTCTTGGCTCTCCAGCCCTCACCCTCTGGCCTTGTCCACGGCATCGCGACACAGCATACCAGCTGACGATCGAGACCCGCTCGAGGGCCGGGACCAAGACGAGAGCGTCGGCATCTAACCAAATTTGCAGGAACACATCACAAGTTAAGGCCCAGTGCAGGCGCCTTCCCGCCTTGAGGTAGGGGCCCGTGAGTCCCAGCTGGCTCACGGGTGCCCAGACACCTCGCCAGCCCTACCGTGCCAGCCACGAGTCGAGGCGGGCTGTACACGCCCAGGGGCTCCTCCCGGAGAGCCTCCTCACGCACCAGTGGAAGCACCATGCTCAGCTGGTGGCGACAACTTGCCGAGGAGCGGCTATGCCCGTACACATACGGAAGCGCTATGCTCCGCCCTAGTGATAACACAACTGAGGGTGGCCCCCGGCCGCATCAACCTCAGGGAGCCAAGAGCTCAGTGTCTGGCCTCATCGCAATGCCTCCCCTCAGGAGTGCCGCGAGGGGCTAGGCACGAGGCTGCGCCGGAGTCACGCCCAGACGCACGCCACCCAGCCCAGGCCCCTCGGGCCTGGTTCGTCGTGCAGTCCTCCCGGCCGGAGCCAAGGTACGAAGGCCGTTTGAGCGTCAAGGGGGACTCCTGAGCATCGCCACTCAGGAGCCTAACTGGTCACGTAGCCCCTCACTCCTTAGTTCCAAAACGCTAACGACGGTTGAGGTATGCGTGGGGCCGGGCTCTGCAGACGTAGAATGGTAGATCCACCCACACATCTCACCTCCCTACTTGCTGTTAAATGCGCCAAGGGGACTCCACGAGCATCGCGACTCAGAGCCTAACTTGTCATGTAGCCCCTCACTCCTTGGTCCCGTCCTGGTTTCGGTCGGGGCTAACAATGGCCGAGAGTATCTTGGCGGGGCAGACTCTGCCCGGCGTAGAACATAAGAAAGTAGGAAGGAAAACCGCAAATCTCAAGGAATTCAAAAGCAAATATTACAGTCCATAACTGTTATCACAACACCAAGCATAAGTTTAAACGCCTCCCGAGGCATGATACATGTTGCGAGGAACTAAAAGCGAGCAGGAGCCACAGTGAGTCATTTGTCGGCGGGCGGAGCTGCTGAGCGGGTTCGCCTCGTGGAGCCGCAGGACGGCAGCGCCTCGCTTGACTTGGTGCTGAAGTCCGGAACTTCACCTGTGAGCCTCCGACGGCCCTTCACGGCCTCGGCGGTGGCAACAAGCTCGCCGCTCGCTGGCTCCAGCAGGCTGTCGAGGTCAACATTGGGATCGTGAAGGTAGATGTGGGTAAGGACCCACGTCAGCGCTGCAGAAGACAAGACACGCGCCTCGGCCTCAGCCGTAGGGCCAAGGCCAAGGGTGACATCTTCAAGGGCGCGGATCAGGAAGGGAAGCAGCTTGGCGGGGCCGTCCTCGGCGCCGGCCAGCGGGCTTTCTAGGCCGCTGTCATAAAGCGTCCTCAGCAAGGTGCGAGCCTTCACCTCCATCTCCGTGAAGGCCACACGATCCTCGGCAAGAACCCGCGCCTTGCCGTCTAGCTCGACCTTCCTCGCCTCCAACTCTTGCTCCAGCGCGCCTAGGCGGTCACGGCGCTTCTTAAGCTTGGTGTCCCGTGTTGGAAATATGCCCTAGAGGCAATAATAAAATGGTTATTATTATATTTCCTTGTTCATGATAATTGTCTATTGTTCATGCTATAATTGTGTTAACTGGAAACCGTAATACATGTGTGAATACATAGGCCACAACATGTCCCTAGTGAGCCTCTAGTTGACTAGCTCGTTGATCAATAGATGGTTATGTTGGGGAACATAGTAATTTCAAAGAAAATTTTCCTACGATCACGCAAGACCATGGTGATGGCATAGCAACGAGAGGGAAGAGTGTCCGTCCATGTACCCTCGTAGACCGAAAGCGGAAGCGTTATAACAACGCGGTTGATGTAGTCGTACGTCTTCACGATCCGACCGATCCAAGCACCGAGCGTCACGGCACCTCCGAGTTCTGCACACGTTCAGCTCGATGGCGATCCCGGACTCCGATCCAGCAAAGTGTCGAGGATGAGTTCCGTCGACCTGACGGCGTGGTGACGATGTTGATGCTCCACCGGCGCGGGGCTTCGCCTAAGCTCATGACGATATGACTTCTCCGACGCAGGGCTTCGCCTAAGCTCATGACGATATGACGAAGTGGAATATGGTGGAAGGGGCACCGCTGCAGCTAAGGAAAGATCCGTAGATCAACTTGTGTGTCTTGGGGTGCCCCCTGCCCCGTGATATAAAGGAGGCAAGGGGAGGTGGCCGGCCCTAGGGGAGGCGCACCAAGGAGGAGTCCTACTCCCAGGAGTAGGACTCCCCTCTCCTAGTTGGACTAGGATTGGAGGAGGGAAGAGGGAAGGCGCCGCCCCCCTTCCTTGTCCTATTCGGACTAGAGGGGGAGGGGCGCAGCCCACCTTGGCTGGCCCTTCCTCTTCTCTCCTATGGCCCATTAGGCCCATGGACCTCCGGGGGTTCCGGTAACCTCCGGTACTCGGTAAAATCCCGATTTCACCGGAACACTTCCGATGTCCAAATGTAGGCTTCCAATATATCAATCTTTATGTCTCGACCATTTCGAGACTCCTCGTCATGTCCGTGATCACATCCGGGACTCGAACAACCTTCGCATCAATACTTATAAACTCATAATGAGCATCGCCGAAGCGTTAAGCGTGCGGACCCTACGGGTTCGAGAACTATGTAGACATGACCTAGAACCATTCTCGGTCAATAACCAATAAGCGGAACCTGGATGCCCATATTGGTTCCTACATATTCTCTGAAGATCTTTATCGGTCAAACCGCATAACGACATACGTTGTTCCCTTTGTCATCGGTATGTTACTTACCCGAGATTCGATCGTCGGTATCCAATACCTAGTTCAATCTCGTTATCGGTAAGTCTCTTTACTCGTTCCGTAATACATCATCTCACAACTAACTCATTAGTTGTAATGCTTGCAAGGCTTAAGTGATGTGTATTACCGAGAAGGCCTAGAGATACCTCTCCGACAATCGGAGTGACAAAACCTAATCTCGAAATACGCCAACCCAACAAGTACCTTTGGAGACACCTGTAGTACTCCTTTATAATCACCCGATTCGTTGTGACGTTTGGTAGCACCAAAGTGTTCCTCCGGTGGCAGGAGTTGCATAATCTCATAGTTACGAGGAACATGTATGGGTCATGAAGAAAGCATTAACATACTAAGCGATCAAGTGTTAAGCTAATGGAATGGGTCATGTCAACCAGATCATTCAACCAATGATGTGACCTTGTTAATCAAATAACAACTCCTTGTTTATGGCTAGGAAACATAACCATCTTTGATTAACAAGCTAGTCAAGTAGAGGCATACTAGTGACATCTTGTTTGTCTATATATTCACACATGTATTATGTTTCCGGTTAATACAATTCTAGCATGAATAATAAACATTTATCATGATATAAGGAAATAAATAATAACTTTATTATTGCCTCTAGGGCATATTTCCTTCAGTCTCCCACTTGCACTAGAGTCAATAATCTAGATTACAAAGTAATGATCCTAACACCCATGGAGTCTTGGTGCTGATCATGTTTTGCTCGTGGAAGAGGCTTAGTCAGCAGTGCGCAACATTCAGATCCGTATGTATTTTGCAAATCTCTATGTCTCCCACTTGGACGTGGTCCCGAATGGAATTGAACACTCTTTTGATATGCTTGGTCCTCTTGATAAATCTGTATACCTATGCCATGGCAATAGCACCAGTAATGTAACATAAGATCTTCATAGGTCCCGATGCACTAGGTATGACACCTAGATTGGAAATGAACTCTTTCATCCAGACTCCTTCATTTGCTGCTTCGAAGCAGCTATGTACTCCGCTTCACATGTAGATCCCGCCACGGCGCTTTGTTTAGAACTGCACCAACCGACAGCTCCACCGTTTAATAAAAACACGTATCCGGTTTGCGATTTAGAATCGTCCGGATCAGTGTCAAAACTTACATCGGCGTAACCATTTACGACTAGCTCTTTGTCACCTCCATATCTGAGAAACATATCCTTAGTCCTTTTCGGTATTTCAGGATGTTCTTGACCGCTGTCGATGATCCATTCCTGGATTACTTTGGTACCTTCCTGCCAAGCTTACAGCTAAGCATACGTCGTGTCACGGTACACAACATTGCATACATGATAGAGCCTATGGCTGAAGCATAGGGAACATCTTTCATTTTTTCTCTATCTTCTGCGTGGTCGGGCATTGAGTCGACTCAATCTTATACCTTGCAACACAGGCAAAAACCTTTCTTTGCACGATCCATTTTGAACTTTTCAAAACTTTATCAAGGTATGTGCTTTGTGAAAGTCCAATTAAGCGTCTTGATCTATCTCTATAGATCTTGATGCCCAATATGTAAGCAGCTTCACCGAGGTCTTTCATTGAAAAACTTTTATTCAAGTATCCTTTTATGCTATCCAGAAATTCTATATCATTTCCAATCAATAATATGTCGTCCACATATAATATCAGAAATGCTACAGAGCTCCCACTCACTTTCTTGTAAATACAGGCTTCTCCAAAAGTCTGTACAAACCCATATGCTTTGATTACACTATCAAAGCGTTTATTCCAACTCCGAGAGGCTTGCACCAGACCATAAATTGATCGTTGGAGCTTGCACTTTGTTAGCACCCTTTGGATCGACAAAACCTTCTGGTTGCATCATATACAACTCTTCTTCTAGAAATCCATTCAAGAATGCAGTTTTTACATCCATTTGCCAAATTTCATAATCATAAAATGCGGCAATTACTAACATGATTCGGACAGACTTAAGCATCGCTACGGGTGAGAAAGTCTCATCGTAGTCAACCCCTTGAACTTGTCGAAAACCTTTACGCAACAAGTCGAGCTTTGTAGACAGTTATATTACCATCAGCGTCGGTCTTCTTCTTAAAGATCCATTTATTTTCAATGGCTTGCCGATCATCGGGCAAGTCAACCAAAGTCCATACTTTGTTCTCATACATGGATCCCATCTCAGATTTCATGGCTTCCGGCCATTTTGCGGAATCTGGGCTCACCATCGCTTCTTCATAGTTTGTAGGTTCGCCATGGTCAAGTAACATGACTTCCGAATAGGATTACCGTACCACTCACGAGTGCGTATTTTACTCTGGTTGACCTCTGAGGTTCGATAGTAACTTGATCTGAAGTTTCATGATCATCATCATTAGTTTCCTCACTAATTGGTGTAGTTGTCACAGAACCATTTCTTGTGATGAACTACTTTCCAATAAGGGAGCGAATCTGATTATCTCATCAAGTTCTACTTTCCTCCCACTCACTTCTTTCGAGAGAAACTCTTTCTCTAGAAAGGATCCGAATTAGCAACGAAAATCTTGCCTTCAGATCTGTGATAGAAGGTGTACCCAACAGTCTCCTTTGGGTATCCTATGAAGACACATTTTTCCGATTTGGGTTCGAGCTTATCTGGTTGAAGTTTCTTTACATAAGCATCATGATCCCAAACTTTAAGAAAGCGACAACTTTGGTTTCTTGCCAAACCACAGTTCATAAGGCGTCGTCTCAACGGATTTTGGCGGTGTCCTATTCAACGTGAATGCGGCCGTCTCTAAAGCATAACCCCAAAGCGATAGCGGTAAATCGGAAATAGACATCATAGATCGCACCATATCTAGTAAAATCACGATTCTGACGTTCGGACACACCATTTCTCTGTGGTGTTCGGGTGGCGTGAGTTGCGAAAACTATTCCACATTGTTTCAAATGTAAACCAAACTCGTAACTCAAATATTCTCCTCCACGATCAGATCGTAGAAATTTTATTTTCTTGTTACGATGATTTTCCACTTCACTCTGAAATTCTTTAAACTTTTCAAATGTTTCAGATTTGTGTTTCATTAAGTAGATATACCCATATCTGCTCAAATCATCTGTGAAGGTGAGAAAATAACTTGATACCAAGGCGTGCCTCAACATTCATTGGACCACAAACATCGGTATGTATGATTTCCAACAAATCAGTTGCTCGCTCCATAGTTCCGGAGAACGGCGTTTTGGTCATCTTGCCCATGAGGCACGGTTACTTAAGTACCAAGTGATTCATAATCAAGTGATTCCGAAGCCCATCGGTATGGAGTTTCTTCATGCGTTTTACACCGATATGACCTAAGCGGCGATTGCCACAAATAAGTTGCACTATCATTATCAACTCTGCATCTTTTGGCTTCAACATTATGAATATGTGTATCACTCTTGTCGAGATTCAACAAGAATAGACCATTCTTCAAGGGTGCATGACCATAAAAGATATTACTCATATAAATAGAACAACCATTATTCTCTGATTTAAATGAATAACCGTCTCGCATTAAACAAGATCCAGATATAATGTTCATGCTCAACGGCGGCACCAAATAACAATTATTTAGGTCTAAAACTAATCCCGAAGGTAGATGTAGAGGTAGCGTGCCGACTGCGATCACATCGACTTTGGAACCATTTCCAACACGCATCGTCACCTCGTCCTTAGCCAATCTTCGCAATCCGTAGTTCCTGTTTGAGTTGCAAATATTAGCAACAGAACCGATTATCAAATACCGGTACTCTGCGGTATTAGTAAGGTACACATCAATAACATGTATATCACATATACCTTTGTTCACCTTGCCATCCTTTTTATCCGCCAAATACTTGGGGCAGTTCCGCTTCCGATTGTCCGGTCTGCTTGCGGTAAAAACACTCGATTTCGGGCTTAGGTCCAGACTTGGGTTTCTTCTCTTGATCAGCAACTTTCTTGCTGTTCTTTTTGAAGTTCCTTCTTCTTCCCTTTGCCCTTTTCTTGAAACTAGTGGTCTTGTTGATCATCAACACTTGATGCTCTTTCTTGATTTCTACCTCCGCAGCTTTTAGCATCGCGAAGAGCTCGAGGAATTGTCTTAGTCATCCCTTGCATATTATAGTTCATCACGAAGCTCTTGTAGCTTGGTGGCGATGATTGGAGAATTACATCAATGATACTATCATCCGGAAGATTAACTCCCAGCTGAATTAAGTGATTGTTATACCCAGACATTTTGAGTATGTGCTCACTGAAAGAACTATTCTCCTCCATCTTGCAGCTATAGAACTTATTGGAGACTTCATATCTCTCAATCCGGGCATTTGCTTGAAATATAAACTTCAACTCCTGGAACATCTCATATGCTCCATGACGTTCAAAACGTCGTTGAAGACCCGGTTCTAAGCCGTAAAGCATGGCACACTGAACTATAGAGTAGTCATCGGCTCTGCTTTGCGACGTTCACAACTTCGGCTCGGCATCTGCAGCGAACTGTCACCCAGCGGTGCTTCCGGGGCGTAATTTTTACGTGCAGCAATGAGGATAATCCTCAAATTCTGGACCCGATCCGTGTAATTGCTACCATCATCTTTCAAATTTGCTTTCTCAAGGAACGCATTAAAATTCAACGGAACAACAGACGAGCCATCTATCTACAGTAAACATAGACAAGCAAAATACTATCGGTACTAAGTTCATGATAAATTTAAGTTCAATTAATCATATTAAAAAACTCCCACTTAGGCAGGACATCTCTCTAGTCATCTAAGTGATCACGTGATCCATATCAACTAAACCATGTCCGATCATCACGTGAGATGGAGTAGTTTCAATGGTGAACATCACTATGTTGATCATATCTACTATATGATTCACGCTCGACCTTTCGGTCTCCGTGTTCGAGGCCATATCTGTTATATGCTAGGCTCGTCAAGTTTAACTTTGAGTATTCTGCGTGCGCAACTGTTTTGCACCCGTTGTATTTGAACGTAGAGCCTATCACACCCGATCATCACGTGGTGTCTCAGCACGAAGAACTTTCGCAACGGTGCATACTCAGGGAGAACACTTCTTGATAATTTTTAGTGAGAGATCATCTTATAATGCTACCGCCAATCAAAGCAAGATAAGATGCATAAAGGATAAACATCACATGCAATCAATATAAGTGATATGATATGGTCATCATCATCTTGTGCTTGTGATCTCCATCGCCAAGCACCGTCATGATCACCATCGTCACCGGTAGCGACACCTTGATCTCCATTGTAGCATCGTTGTCGTCTACGCCAACTATTGCTTCTCGACTATCGCTACTCCTTAGTGATAAAGTAAAAGCAATTACATGGCGTTGCATTTCATACAATAAGCGACAACCATATGGCTCCTGCCGATTGCCGATAACTTCGGTTACAAAACATGATCATCTCATACAATAAAATATAGCATCACGTCTTGACCATATCACATCACAACATGCCCTGCAAAAACAAGTTAGGCGACCTCTATTTTGTTGTTGCAAGTTTTACGTGGCTGCTACGGGCTGAGCAAGAACCGTTCTTACCTACGCATCAAAACCACAGCGATACTTCGTCAAATAGACTCCGTTTAACCTTCTCAAGGACCGGGCGTATGCCACACTCAGTTCAACTAAAGTGAGAGAGACAGACACCGCCCGGTCACCTTTAAGCAACGAGTGCTCGGAGCGGTGAAACCAGTCTCGTGTAAGCGTCTGGCGTAATGTCGGTCCGGGCGCTTCATCTCACAATACCGCTGAACCAAAGTATGACATCTTTGGTAGGCGGTATGACTTGTATCGTCCACAACTCACTTGTGTTCTACCGTGCATATGACATCAACGCATAAAACCAGGCTCGGATGCCACTTTGTTGGGGAGCGTAGTAATTTCAAAGAAAATTTTCCCTACGATCACGCAAGACCATGGTGATGGCATAGCAACGAGAGGAAGAGTGTCCGTCCACGTACCCTCGTGACCGAAAGCGGAAGCGTTATAACAACGCGGTTGATGTAGTCGTGCGTCTTCACGATCCGACCGATCCAAGCACCGAGCGTCACGGCACCTCCGAGTTACGCACACGTTCAGCTCGATGGCGATCCCGGACTCCGATCCAGCAAAGTGTCGGGGATGAGTTCCGTCGACGACGACGGCGTGGTGGCGATGTTGATGCTCCACCGGCGCGGGGCTTCGCCTAAGCTCCGCGGACGATATGACTTCTCCGGCGCGAGGCTTCGCCTAAGCTCATGACGATATGACCGAAGTGGAATATGGTGGAAGGGGCACCGCTGCGGCTAAGGAAAGATCCGTAGATCAACTTGTGTGTCTTGGGGTGCCCCTGCCCCGTATATAAAGGAGGCAAGGGAGGTGGCCGGCCCTAGGGGAGGCGCACCAAGGAGGAGTCCTACTCCCAGGAGTAGGACTCCTCCCTCTCCTAGTTGGACTAGGATTGGAGGAGGGAAGAGGGAAGGCGCCGCCCCCCTTCCTTGTCCTATTCGGACTAGAAGGGGAGGCGCGCAGCCCACCTATGGCTGGCCCTTCCTCTTCTCTCCTATGGCCCATTAGGCCCATGGACCTTCCGGGGTTCCGGTAACCTCCGGTACTCCGATAAAATCCCGATTTCACCCGGAACACTTCCGATGTCCAAATGTAGGCTTCCAATATATCAATGTTTATGTCTCGACCATTTCGAGACTCCTCGTCATGTCCGTGATCACATCCGGGACTCCGAACAACCTTCAGTGCATCAATACTTATAAACTCATAATGAACTGTCATCGAAACGTTAAGCGTGCGGACCCTACGGGTTCGAGAACTATGTAGACATGACCTAGAACCATTCTCGGTCAATAACCAATAGCGGAACCTGGATGCCCATATTGGTTCCTACATATTCTCTGAAGATCTTTATCGGTCAAACCGCATAACGACATACGTTGTTCCCTTTGTCATCGGTATGTTACTTACCGAGATTCGATCGTCGGTATCCAATACCTAGTTCAATCTCGTTGCGGTAAGTCTCTTTACTCGTTCCGTAATACATCATCTCACAACTAACTCATTAGTTGTAATGCTTGCAAGGCTTAAGTGATGTGTATTACCGAGAAGGCCTAGAGATACCTCTCCGAGCAATCGGAGTGACAAAACTTAATCTCGAAATCGCCAACCCAACAAGTACCTTTGGAGACACCTGTAGTACTCCTTTATAATCACCCGATTCGTTGTGACGTTTGGTAGCACCAAAGTGTTCCTTGATGGCAGGAGTTGCATAATCTCATAGTTACGAGGAACATGTATGGGTCATGAAGAAAGCATTAACATACTAAACGATCAAGTGTTAAGCTAATGGAATGGGTCATGTCAACCAGATCATTCAACCAATGATGTGACCTTGTTAATCAAATAACAACTCCTTGTTTATGGCTAGGAAACATAACCATCTTTGATTAACAAGCTAGTCAAGTAGAGGCATACTAGTGACATACTGTTTGTCTATATATTCACACATGTATTATGTTTCCGGTTAATACAATTCTAGCATGAATAATAAACATTTATCATGATATAAGGAAATAAATAATAACTTTATTATTGCCTCTAGGGCATATTTCCTTCAGGTTATGGTTTCCTGACCATGGACATTGGATGTCGTTGATAACAGGATCACATCATTAGGAGAATGATGTGATGGACAAGACCCAATCCTAAGCATAGCAAAAGATCGTGTAGTTCGTTTGCTAAGAGCTTTTCTAATGTCAAGTATCATTTCCTTAGACCATGAGATTGTGCAACTCCGGATACCGTAGGAATGCTTTGGGTGTACCAAAGCGTCCACAACGTAATCGGGTGGCTATAAAGGTGCACTACAGGTATCTCCGAAAGTTTCTGTTGGGTTGTACGAATCGAGGCGGGGATTTGTCACTCCGATGGCGGAGAGGTATCTCTGGGCCCACTCGGTAATGCATCATCATAATGAGCTCAATGTGACTAAGTAGTTAGTCACGGGATCATGCATTCTGAAAGCGAGTAAAGTGACTTGCCGGTAACGAGGTTGAGCGAGGTATTGGGATACCGCGATCGAATCTCGGGCAAGTAACGCATCGATTGACAAAGGGAATTGTATACGGGATTGCTTGAATCCTTGACATCGTGGTTCATCCGATGAGATCATCCTGGAACATTTGGGAGCCAACATGGGTATCCAGATCCGCTGTTGGTTATTGGCCAGAGAGCTGTCTCGGTCATGTCTGCATGATTCCCGAACCCGTAGGGTCTACACTTAAGGTTCGGTGACGCTAGAGTTGTTATGGGAATTAGTGTGCAGTTACCGAATGTTGTTCCGAGTCCCGGATGAGATCCCGGACGTCACGAGGAGTTCCGGAATGGTCCGGAGGTAAATATTTATATATGGGAAGTCCTATTTTGGCCACCGGAAAATGTTCGGGATTTTTCGGTATTGTACCAGGAAGGTTCTAGAAGGTTCCGGAGTGAGGCCCACCTGCATGGGGGGACCCACATGAACGTGGGTAGTGGGGGCAAGGCTCCACACCCCTGGTCAAGGCGCACCAAGATCCCCCCTTAGAAGGAATAAGATCATATCCCGAAGGGATAGGATCAAGATCCCTAAAAAAGGGGGGATAACAATCGGTGGGGAAGGAAATGATGGGATTTCTTTCCTCCTACCTTTGCCAACGCCCCAATGGACTTGGAGGGCAAGAAACCAGCCCCCTCCACCCCTATATATACTGGGGAGGCGCATGGGGCTTCACCATTGCTCTGGCGCAGCCCTCCCCTCTCCAACTCCACCTCCTCCTCGGTGAGTGCTTGGCGAAGCCTGTTTGAGAAGCGCAAGCTCCACCACCACGCCCGTCGTGCTGCGGATCTCTCCCTCAACTTCTCCTCTCCCTTGCTGGATCAAGAAGGAGGAGACGTCCCCGGCTATACGTGTGTTGAGCAGCGGGCGCCCGTCCGTTCGGCGTTAGATCGGATCTTCCGCGATTTGAATCGCCCATGAGTCTGACTCCCTCATCCAGCGTTCTTGTAACGCTTCCGCATTGCGATCTTCAAGGGTATGAAGATGCACTCATCCTCTCCCTCTCTTGTTTCTAGAATCTCCATAGATTGATCTTGGTGATGCATAGAAAATTTTGAATTTCTGCTACGTTGCCCACCAGTGGCATCATGAGCTAGGTCTATTGCGTAGATTCTATGCACGAGAAGAACACAAGTAGTTGTGGGCGTTGATTTTGTTCAATATGCTTACCGTTACTAGTCCTATCTTGTTTCGACGGTATTGTGGGATGAAGCGGCCCGGACCGACCTTACACGTACACTTACGTGAGGCAGGTTCCACCGACTGACATGCACTTGTTGCATAAGGTGGCTAGCGGGTGCTAGTCTCTCCCACTTTAGTCGGATCAGATTCGATGAAAAGGGTCCTTATGAAGGGTAAATAGCAATTGGCATATCACGTTGTGGTTTTGGCGTAGGTAAGAAACGTTCTTGCTAGAAACCTATAGCAGCCACGTAAAAAACTTGCAACAACAATTAGAGGACGTCTAACTTGTTTTTGCAGCTTATGCCGTGTGATGTGATATGGCCAAGAAAGATGTGATGAATGAAATATATGTGATGTTTGAGATTGATCATATTCTTGTAATAGGAATTACGACTTGCATGTCGATGAGTATGACAACCGGCAGGAGCCATAGGAGTTGTCTTTATTTATTGTATGACCTGCGTGTCACGGAATAACGCCATGTAATTACTTTGCTTCATTGCTAAACCGTTAGCCATAGTAGTAGAAGTAACAGTTGGCGAGACAACTTCATGGAGACACGATGATGGAGATCATAGTGTCATGCCGGTGACGATGATGATCATGGAGCCCCGAAGATGGAGATCAAAAGGAGCAAAATGATATTGGCCATATCATGTCACTATTTGATTGCATGTGATGTTTATCATGTTTATGCATCTTATTTGCTTAGAAACGACGGTAGTAAATAAGGCGATCCCTCATAATAATTTCAAGAAAGTGTTCCCCTAAGCATGCAGCATTGCGAAAGTTCGTTGTTTCGAAGCACCACGTGATGATCGGGTGTGATAGATTCTAACGTTCACATACAATGGGTGTAAGCCAGATTTAAACACGCAAAACACTTAGGTTCACTTGACGAGCCTAGCATGTACAGACATGACCTCGGAACACAAGAGACCGAAAGGTCGAACATGAGTCATATAGTGGATACGATCAACATGAAGATGTTCACCGATGATGACTAGTCCGTCTCACGTGATGATCGGACACGACCTAGTTGACTCGGATCATGTATCACTTAGATGACTAGAGGGATGTCTATCTGAGTGGGAGTTCATAAGATGAACTTAATTATCATGAACATAGTCAAAAGGTTTTTGCAAATTATGTCGTAGCTCGCGCTTTAGTTCTACTATTTTAGATATGTTCCTAGAGAAAATTTAGTTGAAAGTTAATAGTAGCAATTATGCGGACTGGGTCCATAAACTGAGGATTGTCCTCATTGCTGCGTAGAAGGCTTATGTCCTTAATGCACCGCTCGGTATGCTGAACCTCGAACATAAATGCATGGATGTTGCGAACATCTAACATACACGCTTTTGATAACTACGTGATAGTTCAAGAATGTTAAGCGGTTTAGAATTGAGGCAATCAAGACGTTTTTGAAACGTCGCGGAACATATGAGATGTTCCGAGGGCTGAAATTGGGATTTCAGGCTCATGCCCACGTCAAGAGGTATAAGACCTCCGACAGGTTTCTTAGCCTACCAACTAAGGGAGAAAAGCTCAATCGTTGAGCTTGTACTCAGATTGTCTGGGTACAACAATCACTTGAATCGAGTGGGAGTTAATCTTCCAGATGAGATAGTGATGTTTCTCCAAAGTCATTGCCACCAAGCTACTAGAGCTTCGTGATGAACTATAACATATCATGGATAGATATGATGATCCTTGAAATATTCGCGATGTTTGACACATGAAAGTAGAAATCAAGAAGGAGCATCAATTGTTGATGGTTAGTGAAACCACTAGTTTCAAGAAGGGCAAGGGCAAGAAGGGATACTTCATGAAGCGGCAAATCAGCTGCTGCTCTAGTGAAGAAACCCGAGGTTGAACCCAAACCCGAGACTAAGTGCTTCGTAATAAGGGAGCAGTCCTTTGGGCAGAATTACCCTAGATACTTGGTAGATAAGAAGGCGAGGCAAAGGTCGACGAAGTATATTGGATATACATTATATTAATGTGTACTCTACTAGTACTCCTAGTAGCACCATGGTAATAGATACCGGTTTGGTTGCTAAGTGTTAGTAACTTTCGAAATAAAAGGCTACGGAATAAGCGGAGACTAGCTAAAGGCGAGGTGACGATATCGTTGGAAGTATTTCCAAGGTTGATGTGATCAAACATCGCATACGCTCCCTCTACCATCGGGATCGGTGTTAAACCTAAATAATTGTTATTTGGTGTTTTGCGTTGAGCATAGACATGATTGGATTATGTCTATCGTAATGTCTGATTATTCATTTAAGGAGAATAATGGTTACTCTGTTTATTTGAATAATACCTTCAATGGTCTTGCACCTAAAATGAATGGTTTATTGAATCTCGATCGTAGTGATACACATGTTCATGCCAAAAGATACTTGTGGCACTGCCATGTAAGTCATATTGGTATAAAACGCATGAAGAAGCTCCATGTTGATGGATCTTTGGACTCACTCGTTTTTTGAAAAGTTTGAGACATGCGAACCATGTCTATTGGTATGTACGCATGAAGAAACTCCATGCAGATGGATCGTTTGGACTCACTTGATTTTGAATCACTTGAGACATGCAAATCATACCACATGGGCAAGATGACTGAAAAGCCTCGTTTTCAATATGATGGAACAAGAAAGAAACTTGTTGGAAGTAACACATTTTGATGTGTGCAGTCCAATGAGTGCTTTGAGGCATCTTGATGGATATCGTTATGTTCTTACTTCACAGATGATTTGAGTAGATGTTGAGTATATTTACTTGATGAAACACAAGTCTGAATCATTGAAAGGTTCAAGTAATTTCAGAGTGAAGTTGAAGATCTTCGTGACAAGAGGATAAAATGTCTATGATATGATCATAGAGATGAATATCTGAGTTGCGAGTTTGGTACACAATTGAGACATTGTGGAAATTGTTTCACAACTAACACCGCCTGGAACACCACAGTGTGATGGTGTGTCCGAACATCATAGATATGCACCCTATTGGATATGGGGCATACCTTGATGTCTCTTATCGAATTACCACTATCGTTCATGGGTTAGGCATTAGAGACAACCGCACTCACTTTAAATAGGGCACCACGTAATTCCGTTGAGATGACATCGTATGAACTATGGTTTAGAGAAACCTAAGCTGTCGTTTCTTGAAAGTTTGGGGCTGCGACGCTTATGTGAAAAAGTTTCATCCTGATAAGCTCGAACCCAAAGCGGATAAATACGTCTTCATAGGACACCCAAAACAGTTGGGTATACCTCCTATTTCAGATCCGAAGCAAAAGTGATTGTTTCTAGAAACGGGTCCTTTCTCGAGGAAAGGTTTCTCTTGAAAGAATTGAGTGGGAGGATGGTGGAGACTTGATGAGGTTGTTGAACCATCACTTCAACTAGTGTGTAGCAGGGCACAGGAAGTTGTTCCAGTGACATCTACACCAATTGAAGTAGAAGCTTATGATAGTGATCATGAAACTTCGGATCAAGTCACTACCATACCTCGTAGGTCGACAAGGATGCGTCTTTGCTTGAGTGGTACGTAATCCTGTCTTGGAGGTCATGTTGCTAGACAACAATGAACCTACGAGCTATGGAGAAGCGATGGTGGGCCCGGATTCCGACGAATGGCTCGAAGCCATAAAATCCGAGAGAGGATCCATGTATAAAACAAAGTGTAGACTTTGGAAGAACTACTTGATGGTCGTAAGGCTATTGGGTACAGATGGATTTTAAAAGGAAGACGAACAATGATGGTAAGTGTCACCATTAAGAAAGCTCGACTTGTTGTTAAGATGTTTTCTGACAAGTTCAAGGAGTTGACTACGGTGAGACTTTCTCACTCATAGCGATGCTAAGAGTCTATTGGAAATGTATTAGCAGTTACTGCATTATTTATGAAATCTTGCAGATAGGATGTCAAAACATTGTTTCCGCGACAATTTTCTTGAGGAAAGGTTGTATGTGATACAACCAGAAGGTTTTTGTCAATTCTAAAAGATGCTAACAAGTATGCAAAGCTCCAGCAATCCTTCTAAGGACTGGAGTAAGCATCTCGGAGTTGGAATATACGCTTTGATGACATGATCAAAGATTTTGGGTTTATACAATGTTTATGAGAAACTTGTATTTCCAAATAAGTGAGTGGGAGCACTATATCATTTCTGATGAGTATATGTTGTTAACATATTGTTGATCAGAAATACTGTAGAATTTCTAGAAAGCATATAGGGTTATTTGAAAAGTGTTTTTCAATGGAAAACCTGGATTAGGCTACTAGAACAATGAGCATCAAGATCTATAAGGATAGATCAAAATGCTTAATAGTACATTCAAATGAACACATACCGTGAGAAGATTTTGAAGGAGTTCAAAATAGATCGGCAAAGAAGGAGTTCTTGGCTGTAAGGTGTGAGTATTGAGTAAGACTCAAGACCTGACCTCGGTAGAAGAGAGAGAAAGGACGAAGGTCGTCCCCTATGCTTCGACGTAGGCTCTACAGTATGCTATGCTGTGTACCGCACCTGAAGTGTGCCTTGCCATGAGTCAGTCAAGGGGTACAAGTGTGATCCAGGAATGGATCACATGACAGTGGTAAAACTTATCCTTAGTAACTAGTTGACTAAGGAATTTTCTTGATTATGGAGGTGGTAAAAGAGTTCGTCGTAAAGGGTTACGTCGATGCAAACTTTGACACTAATCCGGATGACTCTGAGTAGTAAACCGGATTCGCATAGTAGAGCAGTTGTTTGGAATAGCTCCAAGTAGCGCGTGGAAGCTGCATCTACAAGATGACATAGAGATTTGTAAAGCACACACGGATCTGAAAGGTTCAGACCTGTTGACTAATAAACCTCTCTCACAAGCGAGATATGATCAAACACCATGGGTGTTGGATTCATTACAATCACATAATGATGTGAACTAGATTATTGACTCTAGTGCAAGTGGGAGACTGTTGGAAATATGCCCTAGAGACAATAATAAAATGGTTATTATTATATTTCCTTGTTCATGATAATTGTCTATTGTTCATGCTATAATTGTATTAATCGGAAACCATAATACATGTGTGAATACATAGACCACAACATGTCCCTAGTGAGCCTCTAGTTGACTAGCTCGTTGATCAATAGATGGTTATGGTTTCCTGACCATGGACATTGGATGTCATTGATAACGGGATCACATCATTAGGAGAATGATGTGATGGACAAGACCCAATCCTAAGCATAGCACAAGATCGTGTAGTTCGTTTGCTAAGAGCTTTTCTAATGTCAAGTATCATTTCCTTAGACCATGAGATTGTGCAACTCCCGGATACCGTAGGAATGCTTTGGGTGTACCAAGCGTCACAACGTAACGGGTGGCTACAAAGGTGCACTACGGTATCTCCGAAAGTGTCTGCATTGGGTTGGCACGAATCGAGATCGGGATTTGTCACTCCGATGACGGAGAGGTATCTCTGGGCCACTTTCGGTAATGCATCATCATAATGAGCTCAATGTGACTAAGTAGTTAGTCACGGGATCATGCATTACGGAATGAGTAAAGTGACTTGCCGGTAACGAGGTTGAACGAGGTATTGGGATACCGGCGATCGAATCTCGGGCAAGTAACTGTTGGGGAACGTAGCAGAAATTCAAAATTTTCCTACGTGTCACCAAGATCTATCTATGGAGAAACCAGCAACGAGGGGAAGGAGAGTGCATCTACATACCCTTGTAGATCACTAAGCGGAAGCGTTCAAGAGAACGGGGTTGAAGGAGTCGTACTCGTCGTGATCCAAATCACCGGAGATCCTAGTGCCGAACAGACGGCACCTCCGCGTTCAACACACGTACAACCCGGTGACGTCTCCCATGCCTTGATCCAGCAAGGAGAGAGGGATAGTTTGAGGAAGACTCCATCCAGCAGCAGCACAACGGCGTGGTGGTGGTGGAGGAGCATGGCAATCCTGCAGGGCTTCGCCAAGCACCTGCGGGAGAGGAGGAGGTGTCACGGGAGGGAGGGAGGCGCCAGGGCTTGAGTGCGGCTGCCCTCCCTCCCTCCACTATATATAGGGGCAAGGAGAGGGAGGCGCAGCCTTGGCCCTTCCTCCAAGGAAGGGTGCGGCCAGGAGGAGTCTATCCTCCCAAGGCACCTAGGAGGTGCCTTCCCCTTTAGGACTCTCCCTTTCCCTTATCTCTTGGCGCATGGGCCTCTTGGGGCTGGTGCCCTTGGCCCATATAGGCCAAGGCGCACACCTACAGCCCATGTGCCCCCGGGCTGGTGGACCCCTGGTGGACCCCGGACCCCTTTCGGTGATCCGGTACAATACCGATAATCTGTGAAACTTTTCCAGCGACCAAAACAAGACTTCCCATATATAAATCTTTACCTCCGGAGCATTCCGGAACTCCTCGTGACGTCCGGGATCTCATCCGGGACTCCGAACAATATTCGGTAACCACATACAAACTTCCTTTAACCCTAGCGTCATCGAACCTTAAGTGTGTAGACCCTACGGGTTCGGGAACCATCTTGAGACATGACCGAGGCGTTCTCAGGTCAATAACCAACAGCGGGATCTGGATACCCATGTTGGCTCCCACATGCTCCACGATGATCTCATCGGATGAACCACGATGTCAAGGACTCAATCGATCCCGTATACAATTCCCTTTGTCCAGCGGTATTGTACTTGCCCGAGATTCGATCGTCGGTATACCGATACCTTGTTCAATCTCGTTACCGGCAAGTCTCTTTACTCGTTCCATAACACATCATCCCGTGATCAACCCCTTGGTCACATTGTGCACATTATGATGATGTCCTACCGAGTGGGCCCAGAGATACCTCTTCGTTTACACGGAGTGACAAATCCCAGTCTCGATTCGTGCCAACCAACATACACTTTCGGAGATACCTGTAATGCACCTTTATAGACACCCAGTTACGTTGTGACGTTTGGTACCTTATCCGGGAGTTGCACAATCTCATGGTCTAAGGAAAAGATACTTGACATTAGAAAAGCTTTAGCATACGAACTACACGATCTTTGTGCTAGGCTTAGGATTGGGTCTTGTCCATCACATCATTCTCCTAATGATTTGATCCCGTTATCAATGACATCCCATGTCCATGGTCAGGAAACTGTAACCATCTATTGATCAACGAGCTAGTCAACTAGAGGCTTACTAGGGACATGGTGTTGTCTATGTATCCACACATGTATTGCGGTTTCCGGTCAATACAATTATAGCATGAATAATAAACGATTATCATGAACAAGGAAATATAATAATAACTAATTTATTATTGCCTCTAGGGCATATTTCCAACAGTAACGTACCGATTGACAAAGGGAATTGTATACGGGATTGCTTGAATCCTTAACATCGTGGTTCATCCGATGAGATCATCGTGGAACATGTGGGAGCCAACATGGGTATCCAGATCCCGTTGTTGGTTATTGGCCAGAGAGCTTTCTCAGTCATGTCTGCATGATTCCCGAACCCGTAGGGTATACACACTTAAGGTTCGGTGACGCTAGAGTTGTTATGGGAATTAGTGTGTAGTTACCGAATGTTGTTGAGTCCGGATGAGATCCCGGACGTCACGAGGAGTTCCGGAATGGTCCGGAGGTAAAGATTTATATATGGGAAGTCCTATTTTGGCCACCGGAAAATGTTCGGGATTTTTCGGTATTGTACTGTGAAGGTTCTAGAAGGTTCCGGAGTGGGGCCCACCTGCATGGGGCGACCCACATGAACGTGGGTAGTGGGGGCAAGGCCCCACACCCCTGGTCAAGGCGCACCAAGATCCCCCCTTAGAAGGAATAAGATCATATCCCGAAGGGATAGGATCAAGATCCCTAAAAAGGGGGGATAACAATCGGTGGGGAAGGAAATGATGTGATTTCTTTCCTCCCACCTTTGCCAACGCCCCAATGGACTTGGAGGGCAAGAAACCAGCCCCCTCCACCCCTATATATACTGGGGAGGCGCATGGGAGCTTCACCATTGCCCCTGGCGCAGCCCTCCCCCTCTCCAACTCCACCTCCTCCTCAGTAGCGCTTGGCGAAGCCCTGCCGGAGAACTGCAAGCTCCACCACCACGCCGTCGTGCTGCCGGAGCTCTCCCTCAACTTCTCCTCTCCCCTTGCTGGATCAAGAAGGAGGAGACGTCCCCGGGCTGTACGTGTGTTGAACGCGGAGGCGCCGTCCGTTCAGCGTTAGATCGGATCTTCCGCGATTTGAATCGCCGCGAGTACGACTCCCTTATCCGCGTTCTTGTAACGCTTCCGCATTGCGATCTTCAAGGGTATGAAGATGCACTCATCCTCTCCCTCTCTTGTTTATAGAATCTCCATAGATTGATCTTGGTGATGCGTAGAAAATTTTGAATTTCTGCTACGTTCCCCAACATCCCGGTCCTTGACGGCCGCCTCGCGAGCCTTCATGTCTTCCTCCTGCTCTTGGCGAATGCGGGCCTCCTTGGCAAGCTGGTCCCGCAGGCCCTGCAGCTCGCTCTCCAGCGCCTTGCAGCGACCTCGGACATCGGCCACCTCCCCCAAGGCGGCGTCGCGAGCAGCCTTCGCCCCAAGGACGGCCTGCTTCTCCTCGTCGCAAGCCGTCGAAGCTTGAACCAGCGCCGCCCGAATCGATGCGTCAGAGCGAATCCAGCCAGAAGCCAGCTCCAGGCGCCCGGCCACCAAGCGAGGGTCGGCGCCCAGAAGATCTTGCCGCAGCCGGTCCAGTTCAGCAGCGGCACGATCCAGGACAGTAGGAGGAGTCGGAGAGACAGCGGTTGGTGGAGTAGGAGGAGAAGACGGCAGCGTAACCACAGTATCCTGAGGCGGGACCTGCTGCGCCCCAACGGCTGTGGCGACGGCATCAGGCAAGGATACCTCAGGAGCCGCTTGGGCCGTGGGGGCTGAGCTCGCCCCAGCTAGCTCAGCCAGGCCTCGCGAGGACGACCGGGCAGGGGAGGCCCGTGCCTTGCGGTCACCTTCTTTCGCGGGCAGAGGCGCTGCCCCAGACGGGACCTCAGGAGATCCCTTCAGCCTCTTCGCCGCAGGCGCCAGCCTAGCCAAGAGATACAGGCGTCAAGCCTCAACAACTAAACAAGGAATAACATCAAGAATCAAGCACTTACTGGTCATCGCTCGCGAGCTCGAGCAACCTCCGGTCATACTTGAAGCCCGAGAGCCGGCTGCAGGGATCAGCCTCAAGAAGCTCGGGAACCGGACGCGCGTCTGCGGATCGCCTCGGGGCCGGGGCAGACCCGCGGGGGACCAACCCAGTCTTGTCCTTCTTCGGGATCGGGGGCAAGCTCTCGCCGCCCCGCTCGTCACCATCCTCGTCGTCGTCACTCAGCAAGAGGCGGAGAGCACCGGGGGAGGGGAGCTCTCGACTCTCCGTCGGTCGCCTCGGAGTCAAGCCCTTCTTCCCGCTCCTCTTCTTCCTCCTCTTCGCTGGAGTCGCCGAAGGACACGTTCACCGTCGCCAGGGCCGCCGGGTCCTAGGGAACCTCCGCGGGCATGGGCCCGTCCCCATTAAAGACGGGCATGGATTCCACCGCCTGCTCCCAATCATCCCGGAGGAAGCAAGGGAAGCAAAGCCTAGAAAGATGCCGCTCCTTTTTCGACTCGCGCAGTTGCTAAGGCACCCATGTCCAATCAACCGCCACGCGGCGCCCAAGGCCGCAGGCTGTTAGGGCCCGCGGCGCTTCGCACTTGCCCCTTCGCTTCTCTGCTCAGCCAAGTCCGGGCGCGCCTTGGGCCCGGGGGCTGCTGTCGGCGTTCGGGGGTCCCCAGACTTGCCCCTGCTGCCTGCGGCATGGCTCAAGGGGGGGGGCCAGCACCACCCATCTTCATCAGCACAAGCTCAAGACCCTCGCGGGGCGGACAACAGGAAGCTTCCTCAGGCACGGCCTCGTCAGGCTGGCTCGCGAAGAGGCGGAGAGATCAAGGCGGGGTACCTCACAAGGTGCCCATGATGTAAGCCATGACAACCAAGAGCGCCCGGTGAGGCGCCCGACCAGCAGTTGTCCTCCTTTCCTCTTTGGTGCAAAGGGAGCAAGCGCGGCGAGAGCATCAAGCAAAGGCATCCATTTCGTGCAACAAGACCAAGACCGTCGCAACGACAGGAAGGAAGTCATTGTGGAGCCCAAGCGAGCGTCACCACGAGCCTTTGACAAAGCGAGGACCAACTTTAGTCAGGATAAGTGTACCAGATGTTCCCCTTCAAAATGGTCAATTGTTGGCGCCCTTCCCGCTCAATATTTGGGGAGAGGCCCAGGGCCTTTGCGTATAAATAGGACTAGCCACCCACAGGGTAGAGGCATCTGATAGGGGGATCGAGATCCGGAGCATCATCGAGGAGAGATAGAAGCGGTGAACTCCCCTAGCAGTTCATCGCACCAGCCAAGAACAGGACGCCATGAGGCTGTTCTTCCTTGTATTGTTCATCACCATCAGCCCAAGAGGCAATCCACCACACCACAAACTAGAGTAGGGTATTACACAACAATGGTGGCCCGAACTAGTATAAACCCTGTGTCTCTTGTGTTGTTATTTTCATAGCTTAGATCCTAGCGAGGCGGCGAGGTGCAGGTAGGTAGAGGGCGAAATCTCCGCGCGCACCCCAGTGTTCGAACCTAGAGGGTCTGCCGGGACCCGAAATCCGACAGCTGCACAACGCTTGGAGCGGTGGGGGCGGTAGGAGGCGCGGCGCCGTGGTGCGAGGTAGAAGACGATAGGGCGAACTTGTTCAGCCGAATCCAACGGCCCACTCGCTCAGATCCAACGGCCGCGGTGCGACCGGCCCAACAGTTAGGCCGGCGCACCAGCGCAGATCGTTGCCCTTGTTCTCGAGGACAGGAGAGAGGGGACCACCATTCGCCGGCCGCGCAGGCCCCCTCTCTCCTGCCCCTGCCTCCGCTCACTCCCGCTCGCCCACCCCCGTGCACCATCCGCCCCAGACGTCGCCGGCAGGTTGCAGCTCCGCCGCCTGAGCTCGAGCCAAGTGCTCCACCCCTCTCCATCGACCACCTGCGGCCATCAGTGACTGCCCTCTCTCCTTGCCAAAGTTCTGTAAGCTGTGCCGTTCCATCCTTAGAGTATTTCCAACAGCCGCGCTAAACTAGCGCCGTGCCGCAAATTAGTCCGTTTTAGCGCGCGCAACGAAAGTCGCTCAATGGGCGCCAAAAAAAAGCAACATGCGCGCTTATAACGAAGTTGGTAGCGGTCGAAAGCACTATCCCTGCGGTGTATTTGAGCGCCCGCTACATGGCGGCACACTCGAGCGCTCGCTCTCCGCACTCTCTCCTCTCCTCCTCCTACGCCCCGCGCGCGCCGGCGCCCTGCCACCCATGGACGCGCACACCGGCACCCCGCTCACCCCGTTGTAGTCGTGACCCCCCGTCCCCCGCCGCCGCTGGAAACCCTAGCGCGGGAGCGTTGGTGTCGCCACCGCCGGAGCTCCGCCGAGCGTCGGCCTCGCGCGCAGCCTCTTCTTGCCGCCGCGGATGACCATGGTGACGGGTGGCGTCGCACCGGCGTCGTCCCGTGCCGCCGCCGCACCGTCGAAAGTCCCCAATGCGGCGCGGCCGAAGAAGGGCAAAACATCCACTAAGAAGAACAAGGCGGCGGACGGCTCCGGCAGCACGAAGGCGAGGGGAAAGAAGGTTGCAGGCGTTCGGCGGCCACGGCTACCGAAGCGCCAGCGAGCTCACTCGTTGAGCCGACGCCAGCGCCTGCGTGTTCGACGAAATGCCCCCAAGGTGGGAAAAAATTCCAACTTTTCTTTTCTTGTTATTTTTTCAATGCATCATCACATATAGATAGCTTATTTGCATTGTTCAAAAAACTTTGTAGTCTCAACGATGATGCATACATGTCAACTATGGGTGTTGGGTCCAACAATTCGCATTGGTCTCAAACCAATGACATTCATTTTGAAGACCATGAGTTTGAGGTGGACGAGGAGGGTGAGGGCATTGTCGACGCGCCGAAAGGAAGAGCGGACAATTACACCACTTACGATGACAAGTTACTATGCTATACTTATTTGCAAGTGTCGAGGGATCCATCCATTGGAGGTGATCAAAGTAGAGATGCTTATTGGGGGCGAATGAAAGAACACTTTGATGCTCACAACGTGAGTGGAATTGACCGCTCGAGAGATCACTTGGTCCCGATGGTCGACAATCAACTCGGATTGTCAAAAGTGGGCGGCTTGTCAAAAGGCGGATGACAAGATTAACCCAAGTGGCACAAATGAGGATGATCGAGTAAGTGGCATCTCATATATGTTCATCATACTTGTTTTTGGTGACCGAAGTGCTAACTTGTTTTGTTTTTCTTGTAGTACAACATTGCACAAAACTTATTCAAAGAAGAGACGAGGACAACCAAGAAGGGAAGATCAAGAAAGAAAGGATCTTTACCTTGCCTCATTGCTATGAAGTGTTAAAGGATGATGAGAAATGGAAGAAGCGTGATGGTTTGGATGATTTGCATTTGAGCAACAAACGCAAGCGAACAATTGAGTTGAATGATGATGAGGAGGAGTGTCGTGGAATTGTCACGGCAGATGTCCTCATGAAAGGACTTAGTCGCGGGGCCATCGTACGGGTTAACTTAGAGGGGTTAAAGCGGACGCAAAGACACGAGAGTTTATACTAGTTTGGCCCCTTCGATGAAGGTAAAAGCCTACATCTAGTTTGTGATGGGATTGATGTGATTTCGGCGACTAGGGAGCAATAGCTTCGCCTAAGCCTCGAATTGTTGTTGTCTGTCCTCAAACCGCCGCCGGGTCGTCCCCTTATATATACGGGTTGACGTCCGGCCGGTCTACAGAGTCCCGAGGCCGGCTCATATAAGTGTCCGGCTCGGACTCTTCTTTCTCTTATCTTACAACACAAGTTACATGGTTATGGCGGTTTTACCATTATGGGCCCTAATTCGCCCCTGGGCTCCGGGCCTCTAAGCTCTATAGCAATCGCCACCTTCTGAGTCTTCGTGGGCCCCAATTATGGCCGAGGGTAAACCGGCCCCTTCAGGGCGGTTTATATTCAGTAGTTACATCCCCAACATTAGGCCCCAGATTGACTTGAACATGTTCATGTTAATCTTCAACATCTTAGGAAACTCTGAATATCTTCCTTCATATTTCGTAAACCGCCATCTGCTTAAACCGCCGTGACGTCATCCTCCGACCACAGCAGAAAGCATCTTGACGTCATCTTTATTAAAGAAGCCCAAAGCAGTAAGATTCCCTTCATTTAATACTATCCCGGAAATCGAGGCGACCGCTGCGCCGTCTGCCGCTTTCAACTCCTCCATTCTCGCGCCTGTTAATTACTCCGTCTTATTATAAATAGACCGGAAGGCCCTTTCTCTTCTTCCTCCTTCCGCGCTTCTTCTTCCTCACGACGCTCCAGCTCTGAAGCTCCGCCGTCGCCTCCGACCTCCGAACGCCGCATCAGTGCAAGGCCGCTGCATCAACCTGGTTGTACCAGAGACTCTCGGCGCTCCTCCGCTGTTCTGTGCATCGGGTAAGGCTCCTCCTCATGCCCTAGATCTGCATCTTGAGGCTCCTGTTCATATTGTCGTTCATAGGTGTTCATCCCTAGTCTCTTCATACCTGCTCTGCCATGGCTTTCTAATCCAACCGTAGCATATATCCTGTGTAGTAACTGCTCCGCCTTCAAATTTTAGCACTTTGCACATCTTTCTTTTGTTCAGACCCTCTTGTTAGAACGCATACGAAGTTCCCTGCCCTTTATAAGGCTTGCATGGGTCGCAGAAATTTTTCCTTCCTGAATCTTCGGTAGATCCAAATTAACTCCATTCATATGTGAAACCTGTTTCTGTCCACACTTAGCAGATTTTCCAGTTCTGTCTCTTCCTCCTAAGGGCGGTTTAATTTTTTGATAGCTAATCCGCCATACTCCATTAGTCCTCAGTTAAACCGGAAATTGGAACTGACTGCCGAATTGCCGGTTTAGCATTGTATAATATGTCTGAACCGTTAACGGTGAACCGTTTTTTACTTTTCCTTTCGCAGTTTCTTCTTCCGGAATGGCCAAACAATTATCAGCTTGCAATTGGGTCCGGTCCAAGATCACTGAGACACAACTCAATGGATATGTCACCACCGGTGCTTTAGCCTCCAAAAATGTCCTCCATTGGCGTGTTCCGGATGCCGAATGCCCTCCTGAACCTCAAGAAGGAGAAGTAATTGTATTTATGCAGCACTTAGACCGGGGATTCAGCCCGCCCGGATCAAAATTCTTCCGGGATGTCCTTGCAAGTTTCCAACTCCATCCACAAGATATTGGTCCGAACTCTGTATCCAATATATGAAATTTCCAAGTTTTCTGTGAAGTCTATCTTCAAGAAGAAACATCTGTGGAGCTGTTCCGGGATTTCTTTCATTTGAACCGCCGTACGGAGTTTTCGGATGGTCCTAACACGGGCGGGTGGTGTTTCAATCCAGAAAAGGAAGGAAGTAGACTTTCCTCACGCAAAACACCATAGCCATCCGAAAGATTGGAACCAAACCTGGTTCTATTGTCGGAATACCGCTCTTAACAGCGAGAACCCCTTGCCGGGCTACTGCCCTCACCGGCTTAGCAACCATCACCCATTGCCTTTACGCTTGACCGCCGCAGAACGGAAGAATTTTGCGCCTCAAATTATCAAACTCCGGGCTCTAATGGCCAATGGCTTAACTGGTATTGACCTTGTTCGATGTTGGGTTTCTTGGGGCATCTTGCCATTAAGCGCCGCCCGGATTGATGCATCGAATACACCGGTAGCGTCAAAGACCCTCAAAGACGTCACGAGCTACCAATAATCGAGCTTGAAGTCACCGAGACGGTGAAGAAGATGCTCGATGAGCCGATCTCCGTCTGCAGCCAAACCGGGTTGGCCCCATTCCGTGTTTCCAACAAACCGCCTGCGGTAAGGCTCCGCTCATCGCTCTTCTGATATTAATGCCTTATTGATATATATTAATCCTTGTTACTTCTCAGGCTAACAGCTCCTTCTGGAAACGAACCAAACCGGCCCGGGTTCCTCGTGTAAAGTCCAAGACCACCAAGAAAGCTGGTAAGAGGAAAACCGCCGAGTCTTCTGATCCGCCGGAAGAAGAAGATTCGTGGTGAGGTAAAGCTTGATTTATTTTGTCCCTTTTATCCTTCATCCTATTGATAGTTTCAATTCCCGGGATGATCTTTGAAGCCGATCATGCCGATCCTGTTGAGGTAATCCTTCTTTCTTCCGAATCTGATCTTGTGCAGGTTAAAAGAATTACGCGCCTGATCCGGAAAGTGAAAAATCTCACTCCGTGCTCATTTGAATCGAACCTTTCTTTGAAGACACAAGAAATTTGAAGAGCGCGTCTGACCGACCCGCAGAACAAATTACATCGTCCGGTTTACGACACCCCAACCCGGAAGCGTCGTCGCCCAGGTGATTTGTTCTCTGAAAAGCGTTATCCTTTGAAAGGTTTCTTCCGATGTCCTCTCAATCCGTCGATCCGAATTATCGTGCCTCTTCCAACTCATCTGGCGGTTCATCAACCACTCAACCGCCTCCTCTTAAAGTTGCCGCTGGTAAGCATAATGCTCTTTTTGTTTTCTTCGCATTTGTCGGTTCATCACACTCTAACTCTGAATATTGCAGCACCAAGGCTCGCTTAAGTAAGAAGGCGAAAACCCTTGACCCTCTTTGTGGATGCTGATCCGGAGAAGACTCCGAGCACCATGGCGAAAAGCCTGAAGTTGCTAAAAACAGTTCTGCCGGGTTGAACCAAGACGACAATGCTAATTCGCCAGAGGTTGAACCGGATGCCCAAGTGGAAACCTCACATCCTGCTCCACCGAGTCCTGCAGCAGAACAAGTAGCGATTCTTTGAAACGCCGAGCACAGGTATGAAAACATCAAGCCCAAGGAAGAATGCCAATCCGGCCAGCCCGGCCAAAGATGATGATGTCGTAGTGACGGGCACCGCCTATACCACCCCTGGCAATCCGGTCGCTTTATCAAAACGCAGCGCCAAGGAAGAGTCTACTGCCATGAGTAAAGAGAAGGGAAAAACTGATCTGTCAGCTTATGATAACTTCTCTGCCCAAGAACTTCACTCCGGCTTCCTGAACCGACTCTACACAAGCCGTGACTTCGAAGCCTGTCTGGTGAATCGTATGAAGGAACGCTATGAGGTAAGGAGTTATGCCTCTCTTGTACTTTTGTTGTGTAGTAGCCCCCAAGGGCGGTTCAAGCGAGCATAGTTAAACCGGGACTTAATATAAAACTCATACGTCTCAAACTTCAGTCCTGTAGCCCCCAAGGGCCGGTTCAACTTAGCATAGTTAAACCGGGACTTAACATGTATCACCATAGAAAGATGAGATCAATTAGCCATTAGCCCCCAAGTACCAAGTTGAATACCTGTATTGAGCTTGGGACTTCATAATGAAACAACTAACGCGATCCATTTTTTATCAGTGAGATATACCAGCAAACCGTACAACTCAAGGACCTTCGTGCCAATCTGAAGACTCAACAAGCAGAAGCCACCAAGGCCAAGGATGAATTGAAAACTGCCTTGACCACTATGGAGCAGCTCAAGGAGTGGTATAAATCCGAGCAAGCCAAGCTGGGACACCGAGAAGGCTGGTTTGCTAAAAGCGGGCGGAAGATCTTTGAGCGGCTCTTAAACCGGTGACAGAAGAGCTCACCGGACTAAAGCGCCAAATTAATGCCATGACCTCTGCGATCTTTGGTAAGAGATTTTTCACTGATTACTATTCCGTTTTGATATTTCCGCCGGTTTAACCTGAGCTGTCGTAAACCGGTATAGGGAAGCGTATTGCTCATCTGGGCTCTGATATGCGGAAGAAGCTCAAGGCTGCATACGCTGATTGAGCAGGTATATACCGCACCCAATGAGTCATATGCGCTACGTCGTATGATAACACAGCTCCGTCCTTGATCAAAGATCTGTTGGACCGGCTATCCATGATTCCGCACAACTTGAAGAGTTGAAACGATCCATGACCCGGCTGGCACTTTATTGGCTCTAACTTCGCGCCAAAGGCGTGGATAGCGGACCTTGATCCGGTGACATAGCCAAGGGCTTCCAGCGCTCAAGAAAAGCGGCGAAGCCTTTGATAATGACGCCCTCAAACGAATAACAAAGGAGATGCGTCCTCTGGCGAAGTCAAGCGGCGAAGCCAACTGGCGGTTTACCGCTCTTTCTATGATGCAAACAACGGCGGGTGGAATTTGTCATTCCGAAGTGCGTAACCTTGTTCCTCCAATCCGTAAGCACACTTATGCCCCTGACGTTGATCGGCTGAGCTTATAAGTGAAGAGGCTGTCTTTCAGGCTTTAAACCGGATTGACTGGTCTACCAATGACTTCCGGCCATTGGGTGATGAAGAGGAAGAAGCTGAACCGACGCCAGACGACCCATCTTCTTCACGTCAACACGGCGAGGAAGCTTAATCCGTCAAGCCAGTTGATGCATCATAAGCTGCTAGTCATAACGCCATTTGAAATGTTGGGCCTCGGAAGGCCTTGTAATAGAATAGCCAGCACTTTTGTTTTTGAATATGCCTTTATGCCTTGATGCGCAACCTTCAAGCAGAGGTGCCGATACTTTGATTGAATAATCGAAACCTTCAATCTATTTTGCCTGCAATCACAAATTCTTAAACTGCCACGGCGGCTTGTGTCGCCAAACCGGCTTGTGACGCTCATATGTATATGTAAGGAAATATTGAGGTATATGATCAAAATTTTGTGATACAAAAATACACCATTGTCGGGCATGCAGTTGGCTGAGCCAACCTTGAAGCGGAGGTTGTATAAACCATTACCGTCAAAGGAGACAACAACTCCTGTGTTTAGAATGCCGGTTTACCAGGTAAACCATGTCGGGTGATGTTAAGCCCCCTGTTACTCCATAATGGGATGTTTAACAGGAAAAATCAAACCGGAAAAGTTATCTCCGGATTAAAAAATAAACCAAATTCCGTCAATGGATTGGTTGAACTGATTTTAATAATAGTTATGAAAAAATACGGAAGCAAAGGCAATGATAAAACCGTTTGCAAAAAGAGGCTTTACTGAGCCGATCAGATGGCGTTACCATGGTCGGACACGACCAAGCTCCCAATAAGGTGTAGCTATGGTTCAAGTCAGCCAGGTCCCCAACTGAAACCGTGGCATTATGCCGATCAAGTGGCGTGGCAATGGTTCGGGTTCGACCAAGCCCCCAAGTGACTCTATGACCTCAGGCCGACCAAGAGGCGTGACTGGTTCAGACTTGACCATGTCCCCCAAGTGATCTGGTGGCTTTCGCCTATCAAAAGGTGTTGCATTGGTTCGGACACGACCAAGCCCCCAGATGAGATCTAAAAGCTTCTGAAGAGCAAGCCCAAGGGATAAACCGGAGGCCGTTTTAAGACAACAACTCCATGTACCCAAGCCGGATTTTTACAGAATGGATACCCCGCTTTAGCCGAGGCTCCGGTTTATTGCTTTTATTCATAATATATACATTGTCATAATATGTACATAAGGAGAGCCGATGGCTCAGGTATAATAAGGCCGAAGATGAGCTATGTTCCACGGTCTGTTGGTCTCCTCTTCGGCGTCGTGAGTCTTTATGCTCTCGAACATCAATCGAGATAGTATGACCCGTTGTGCAGATTCTTGCTGACCACAAAAGGCCCTTCCCAAGGTGGGGATAGCTTGTGCATATCTGTTCGGTCTTGAATGAGCCAAGCACCAAGTCTCCTTCTTGAAAGGTTACGGTTACGACCCGTCATTTGTGATACCGACGAAGATCCTGCTGGTAAATCGCCGAGCGGGCAGCCGCCATATCTCGTTCTTCATCCGATCGATCCAAAGCGTCTGCCGTCTTTGCCTCGTTATCTGCCTCAACATAGGCTGCCACACGAGGCGAGTCATGACGGATATCGCTGGGGAGGACCGCCTCCGCTCCATAGACCATAAATAACGGTGTGTATCCAGTGGATCTGTTAGGGGTAGTATTTATACTCCATAACACAGATGGTAGCTCTTCTACCCAACAGCCCGGCGTCCTCTGTAAAGGGACCATAAGCCGGGCTTGATACCTCTCGGGATCTCTGATTAGCTCGTTCTGCTTGACCATTGGACTGTGGGTGAGCTACTGAAGAAACGTCAAGCCGGATGTGCTCACGTTCACAAAATTCCTTCATGGCACCTTTGGACAAATTGGTACCATTATCTGTGATGATACTGTGTGGAAACCCAAACCGGAAGATCACCCTTTTGATGAACTGAACCACCGTGGCCGCATCACACTTGCTAACAGGCTCTGCCTCGACCCACTTTGTAAATTTGTCGACTGCTACCAACAAGTGTGTCTTCTTGTCCTTGGACCTTTTAAAAGGTCCCACCATGTCCAACCCCAAATGCAAAGCGGCCAAATAATTGGAATCATCCTCAATTCTTGGGCGGTATATGAGCACGTCTAGAAAACTTCGGCAACCATCACATCGCTGACCGGATCTTCCGCATCGGCATGGGCGGTCAACCAATAAAACCATGGCGGAACGCCTTAGCCACCAATGATTTTGAACCGGCGTGGTGACCACGGTCCCTTCGTGGATCTCACGCAATATTTCACAGCCTTCCTCGGGGACACACAACGCTGAAACGCCTCGACACCTTTGCAATGATGCAACTCGCCATTAACAATGGTCATAGACTTAGACCGCCGAACTATCTGTCGGGCCAACGTCTCATCTTCTGGTAACTCGCCCCGGCTCATGTACGCCAAATAAGGGAGCGTCCAATCCGGAATGACATGCAAGGCTGCCACCAACTGAGTCTCCGGATCAGGAATAGCCAAATCTACTTCATCGGGAAGCTTGGTGACGGATTATGCGATACATCAAGGAAGACATTGGGCGGGACCGGTTTGCGTTGAGAGCCCAACCGGCTTAAAGCGTTCGCCGCTTCGTTCTTCCGACGATCCACATGGTCCACCTGATAGCCTTTAAAATGACCTGCAACAACATCCACCTCCCGACGATATGCAGCCATGAGTGGGTCTTTGGAATCCCAAGTGCCTGACACTTGTTGGGCCACCAAGTCCGAGTCACCGAAGCACTTAACCCGGTTTAGATTCATCTCCTTAGCCATCCGAAGACCATGGAGAAAGGCTTCATACTCAGCTGCATTGTTAGTACAAGGGAACATTAAGCGGAGGACGTAACAAAACTTTTCACCTCGTGGGGAAGTTAACACAACCCAGCCCCGAAGCTCTCCAACTGCCTGGACCCGTCAAAGTGGATGGTCCAATAGGTATGATCCGGCTTTTCTTGGCGCTTGTAACTCTGTCCAATCATTAATGAAATCCACAAGTGCTCTGGATTTTACTGCCGTCCGAGGCACATACCTTAAACCGTGCCCAAGCTCTATGGCCCACTTAGCAATCCAGCCGATCGCTTCCGGTTACATGTGATATCGCCCAAGGAGCTAAATCGACCACCGTGATGGGATGCCCTTGAAAATACTGCTTCAGCTTCCGGCTTGCCATAAAACTCCATACACCAGCTTACGCCAATGCGGATATCTCTGCTTGGACTCAATGAGCACCTCGCCGATGTAGTAAACCGGACGTTGAACCGGATACTCCTTCCCTGCCTCCTTCCGCTCTACCACAATGGCTACGCTTAATCGCCTGGCATTAGCAGCAACATATAGCAGAAGCGGCTCCTTGTCAATGGGAGCGGCGAGAACAGGCGGGTTGGCCAATTGCCGCTTTAAATCCTCCAATGCTTCATCGGCGGCTGAACTCCAGACAAACTGATCCGTCTTCTTCAGCATCTGGTACAAAGGAATGGCCTTCTCTCCGAGGCGGCTGATAAACCGGCTTAGCGCGGCAATCCGACCCGCCAAACGCTGGACATCATTAATGCACTTTGGCTTAGCCAAGGAGGTGATAGCCGTAATTTTCTCCGGATTAGCTTCAATCCCCCTGTTGGACACAAGAAAACCCAATAACTTGCCTGCCGGAACACCGAAAACACATTTGGCCGGGTTAAGCATCATCTTGTACACCCGCAAGTTGTCAAAGGTTTCTTTCAGATCCTCAATCGGTGTCTCCTTCTTCCTTGATTTAACCACAATATCATCTACATAAGCATGCACGTTCTACGGCCGATCTGTTCGTGCAAGCAATTCTGTCTTAACGCCGATAAGTTGCTTGGGCTCTTGAGCCCAAAAGGCATAGACACATAGCGAAGGCTCCAAAGGGAGTGATAAACGTTGTCTTCTGCTGGTCCTTAACCGCCATTTTGATCTGATGATATCCAGAATACGCATCCAAAAAGCTCAAACGCTCACAACCCGCCGTAGCATCAATAATCTGGTCAATGCGGGGGAGGGCGAAAGGATCTGCTAGACAAGCCTTGTTAAGATCTGTGTAAACCACACACATATGCCAAGTGCCGTTTTTCTTAAGGACCAACACCGGATTAGCAAGCCACTCTGGATGGAAAACTTCAAAGATAAAACGTGCTGCTAAGAGCCTGGCAGCCTCTCCTCCAATGGCCTTGCGCCTTTCCTCGTTAAACCGGCGAAGAAACTGCTTTACCGGTTTGTACTTGGGATCAACATTAAGAGTGTGCTCAGCGTGTTCCCTCGGTACACCTGGCATGTCAGAAGGCTTCCATGCAAAAATGTCCCGATTCTCACAGATGAACTCGATGAGCGCGCTTTCCTATTTAGGATCCAAGTTAGCACTGATGATGAACTGCTTGGACGAATCACCGGGCACAAAGTCAACAAGTTTAGTCTCAGCCGCCGATTTAAACTTCAGATCCGGATCGTGCTCTGTAGTTGGCTTCTTCAACGGGGTCATATCCGCCGGATCAACATTGTCTTTATAGTACTTTAGCTCTTCGGTGGCACAAACCGACTCTGCGTAAGCCGCATCACCTTCCTCACACTCTAAAGCGATCTTGCGGCTCCCATGAATCGTTATCGTCCCTTTGTGACCCGGCATTTTTAGTTGCAAATAGACATAACAAGGTCGCGCCATAAACTTGGCATAAGCCGGCCGCCCAAATAGGGCGTGGTAAGGCTTTGAATTTTCACCACTTCAAATGTCAATGTTTCCGATCTGGAGTCATGTTCATCCCCAAAGGCCACCTCCAGAGCTATTTTACCAACCGGATATGCTGACTTGCCAGGCACCACATCATGAAACACCGTATTGGGCGGCTTGAGATGTTTATCCGTTAACCCCATCTGACGGAAGGTCTCATAATACAGGATGTTGATGCTGCTCCCTCCGTCCATAAGCACCTTGGTGAACTTGTATCCTCCCACCGAGGCGCCACCACTAGGGCTAGCTGACCCGGATTGTCAACCCGGGAGGATGATCCTCTCTACTCCACACAATAGGCTGCTCGACCAGCGTAGGTAATGCGGCACGGCCGGCTCAACAACGTTGACTGCCCGCTTCTGAAGTTTCCGGTCTCGCTTGTCCAAGCTAGTGGTGAAGACGTGATACTGTCCACCATTCAACTGCTTCGGATTGCTTTGATAACCCAACTGCTGCTGCTGCTGATTGTAACCACCTTGGTTCTTCTGATTGTTCTGATTGTTCTGCCCGCCCGGATTACCATTCAACCCTGGACCGGAATTTCCTCCATCGTAACCCGGGCCGGACCCTGAACCGCCGCCGGCCCCTTGATCATACCGGAAAGCATTAGAACTTTTGAACTCCTGCATAATGTAACAATCCTTCCAGAGGTGGTTTGCTGCCGCCTCCTTCGTCCCATGCTTCGGACAGGGTTGATTCAGCAGATAATTCAACCGGTCCGGATTGTGATTAGCGCACCACCTCGGTTCGGATGTTTACCCTTGCGCCGTTGACCCTTGTCCTTGCGTTGGTGTTGGCTCTGAAGCCCATGTTACCATTCGCCTTCCGCTTGTTCCTCCATTACCCGCCGATCGATGCTTCTGGCCTCACGGAGTTACTTGTTCGCTTTCCTTCCCTGTTTCATCATCCTCCTCAGACTCGGGATCCTTGGTACTATCAGAATCAGCATACTTTACTAAAACACCCATGAGAGTGCCCATGTCATTGCAAAAACGCTTCATGCGACCCAGCTTCAATTTTAAAGCTTCAATTTTAAAGGTTAAGATCGCAGAATCAGTGTTGATCCGGTCTGAAGAATGTAAAACTTCCGAAACGCGGCGTACCCAACGGGTTGTGGATTCTCCCTCTGCCTGGACACAAGCCGCCAAGTCCACCACGGACATGGGCTGCTTACAGGTGTCTTTGAAATTTTGAATGAACCGGGTCCGCAACTGGGTCCATGAACTGATGGAATTGGGTGGCAAGTTTTTCAACCAAGTACGGGCCGTGCCTTCAAGCATCATGGTGAAATACTTTGCACACGCAGCTTCATCCACATCCAGCATCTCCATGGCCATCTCATAGCTTTCTATCCACGCTTCTGGAGCCAGATAGGCGGTATAATTGGGCACCTTGCGTGGCCCCTTGAAGTCTTTGGGCAAGCGTACATTGCGTAAAGCGGGGACGAGGCAAGGCACCCCCGAAGAGCCAGATGTAACCCTGTGCTCGAAGATGGTCGGTCGAACCGGGCGCGAGCTGATGATCCTCATCTTTGTCGCTAACTCGGCCTCCCCTCGTGCCCTGACCGGTCCACCACCTCTTGAGCGTTTTGAAGCCACCCGCCGGGTTGTTGCCTTGAGGTGCACCGCTGCGCATTACTTGACACGGCGGTTCATCTGCGTGCGGCTATAACTCCGGCTTGGGCGGGGGTGGAGTGGATCCGATCACGGCTGTATGAGTACGCTTCTGTTGGGCGGGGCCGTCCTAAGGAGCTCTTTGACCCTGCGTGTTTCTACCGCCTGTGGTGAATTGCCTTCGATTGGAATCGCCTCCAACCGTGCCGCAGCCGCAACAAGGTTATCCATCGGGTTGGAGTAGTGACCTGGAGGTGTTTGCACAGCCTGAGGCGCGCCGGCATGATGGCGAGGCAGATCTATCACACGGGGCTGAATCGGCGCGCCCGTCCCAGGTGCTTCCGCCCGGCTCACCACTGGCGGCGGATTACTAGTCCTTGCTCCTGGGGTGTTGAAGAGGTCTCTTCCCTCGAAAACCGAGGGCAAACGGGATCTGTACTTTCTTTTCATGACTTCATGCGACGCGTTCTGATCCAGCATGAGCCTATAAGCCTGCGCATCCAAAGCGGCCCGCTCTGCCATCATCCTAACGTCTGCGGCTGCCGGATCCGTTTAGCCCGAGTGATCTGCTCCTTCACCTTTGCAATCTCCGCATTATGCAGGTCTTGATCTGCCGGGTTAGCCTCTGCCATGAGCACAGCCAATGCATCAAATAGTTCTGATAAAACTTGAGCCGGCGGGCGCACAGGGCCTGCCCCGGCTGCCATCGCCGCTGTTGAACCGGCGACCATTGGCGCCGGCGGTCGAAGAGTGAAGCGTCGCTTGTGTACCGGCCATGAATATTCCAACTCGGTTGGGCAGATCAAAGGGGTCCGGAATACTCTCATCGCCGGAACAGCCCCCGATCTGGCCATCTTGCAGCTGGTACAGAGACTCAGTTTCCCCGGTCGACGACTCGCCATCAGAGTAGACAACGGTTTCGCCACCAGATGCTGATCCGCCCTCATAGTCTCCTCCGTGGATGACTCCCACGCAAGCACGCCGACAACTGGTTTAGCCAGGGCAGGATTCTTCTTCGCCACGAGCCGTCTCGTCGTGGTCGGTGCAGATGTCCGGCCCAGGCCCTGGCTCACCGATCTTGCCGATGAACACATGTATGCCACCAAAGGGGACCCGGTACCCGTACTCAATCGAGCCGGCCTCGGGGCCCCAGCCTGCATCGTCGATGTAGAGCTTGCCGTGACGACTCTTGGTCATCCGGCCCACAGCATAGCCTTCGAGTCCTTCGAACTTGCCCTCTAAGATCATCAAACCATCGTGCGATAGCCCCACGGTGGGCGCCAACTGTCGTGGAATTGTCACGGCAGATGTCCTCATGAAAGGACTTAGTCGCGGGGACATCGTACGAGTTAACTTAGAGGGGTTAAAGCGGACGCAAAGACACGATAGTTTATACTAGTTCGGCCCCTTCGATGAAGGTAAAAGCCTACGTCTAGTTTGTGATGGGATTGATGTGATTTCGGCGACTAGGGAGCAATAGCATCGCCTAAGCCTCAATTGTTGTTGTCTGTCTCAAACCGCCGCGGGTCATCCCCTTATATATACGGGTTGACGTCCGGCCGGTCTCTGAGTCCCGAGGCAGCTCATACAAGTGTCCGCTCGGTCTCTTATTTCTCTTATCTTACAACACTAGTTACATGGTTATGGCGGTTTTACCATGATGGGCCCTAATTCGCCCCTGGGCTCCGGGCCTCTAAGCTCTACAGCAATCGCCACCTTCTGAGTCTTCGTGGGCCCCAATTATGGCCGAGGGTAAACCGGCCCCTTCAGGGCGGTTTATATTCAGTAGTTACATCCCCAACAAGGAGGATGATGCATCAAGTGATGATGGCAAGAGAAGCCCCACACCCAACTCGTTTTCATACTCGAAGCCAAAACGACCGGATGGGTGCAAGAAAGACAAAACCAAAAAGAAGAAGAGGAAAGGAGATGATGAGCTCAAAAATGCTATGGAAGCTATTATGAAGGCAAGAAAAGAAGCCAACGAGGTGAGGAAAATGGCAAGGAACCAAGATGCATGCCGAGGAGAGGAGGTTGGCGGCCGAGGAGAGGAGGGTGGCCGCCGAGGAGAGGAAAGTGGCATTGGAGGAGAGGAAGGTGGGCATGGAGGAGCGAGCTAAGTTGTTGGAATGGGAGAAGCACTTGTTCTTCTTGGACACATCTAACCTCAATGCGGCGCAAAAGGAGTATGTCAATCTTGCCCAACAAGAAGTCTTGATCCAAAAAAGAGCCATGGTTCGTGCAATGGGTGGCGGTGGCCTCGGCGCCATGGGAGGCATGGTGGCTTCGGAGCCATGGGAGGCATGGGTGCACCTCCGGCCGCCATGGGAGGCATGGGTGGCTTTGGAGCATCCTCCGACGCTATGGCCGCCATGGGAGGCATGAGTTTTGCTTCTCTCATGGGAGGCATGGGTGCACCTCCGGCCGCCATGGGTGGAATGCCTTTTGATGTGCCTCCTCACACACATTCCCATGAAAATGCCGTTGAAGATCTTGCCAACGCCGTCGGAGCTTCACATGATGCGGTGCGTGATGAGGAGAGGGAGGAAGATTCATCTTCGGAGGCAGAATAATCGTCTTCGGAAGATGATGAGGACGAAGACGAGAAAGAGGATTGATGTGTCTTTCATTTGTGTCTTGAACTTGATTTGCATTCTAAACTTGGTTGGATGAACTTGTGGGCATGAACTTTTATTCATCAACTTGTTTGTGTCACATTTCACATGTATTGCATTTTGATGAATGTTTCAAACTCATTTTGTGTCCAAAATATCATATATGTTAAAATGCCCGGTAGTCGCTGCTGTATTTTTTAACGCTGCTGGAGCTTCACAAGACGCTGCATTATAAGCGGCTGCTGGAGCCAGCGCTGGCGGCAGCTTAAACCAGCCGAAGTCTTGTGGCACAAACAGGTTTTTTTATGCCACAAGCAAAGCGCACCTGTTGGAGATGCTCTTAGTGATCCAAACAAGCCGGATTCTTAATCAATTAGTATGTGCGTTATTAAATTACTACTAGTACAGTCTGCACTGGGCAAAGATTGATGTGAAGATAATTTCTTGCCTGTGCTTTAACTTGATATTTTACTGTTGAGTGTTGATGATAATTGTTAGTAGTACTTAATTGGCATGTTAATTGGGAGTAATTTGCAATTTCTTGGTAATCACTGTTTCACCTGCTTTCTACTACTTCTGATGGAAACTTGACATCAATCTGTGTGGTCACACTTTTGTGAGGGCGTATCTCATGCGATGCACAAGTCTATTTTTTTTATACCTAATGTGTGAAGGGTTCATCTTCATAGTACGCTGATCAACTCGAAAATTATATTGAAAAAAAAAAACTTGGTTGGGCGGAATCGCATGCCCGGACACCGTGTGCTGGACAAGCATGATCTCTGGGTACCACAGTCCACAGAGCTGGAAGATATCAGGAAGCACTGTCTCTGTTCTCGAGGATGGTGAAGATGGGATCATCTCCGGACCAAGTAACCTGTGTCACCGTCATTTCCACTCTTGCGAGCTTGCGTAGGCTGGATGATGCGAGGACCTTGCTGAAGAGGATGCCGGCGCCGAGCATGGTTGCCTGGAACGCTGTCATCTTCAGTTATGTGCAGCAGAGTGGGATCGAGCATGAGGTCTTTGTATTGTGTAAGTATATGAAAAGGCAGTGTTCTTGGTGCATGTGCGTACTTGAATTCACATTGCCTGGGAAGACAGGTGCAGTGTGTCACAATCAAGAATTGCATGGACGCAAGCTTGCTTGTTGCTAATGCAACATTGGACATGCACTCCAAATTTGGAGCTATGGATGATGCGAAAACATTATTCAATCTGATTCCTTACAAGGATAGTGTATCCTGGAATGCCCTTATAGTAGGACTTGCACATAACGGAGAAGAAGAAGAAGCAATTGGTATGCTTGGATTGATTAATGCGGATGGTATAACACCAGATGAGGTGTCTTTTGCTACTGTGGTTAATGCATGTTCCAATATTCGAGCTACTGAGACTGGAAAGCAAATCCACTGCCTAGCAATGAAGTATCGTATCTGCTCAAATCATGCTGTTGGTAGCTCTCTGATTGATTTATATTCAAAGCATGGAGATGTGGAATCTTGTAGGAAGGTTTTGGCACAGGTAGATGCAACTAGTATAGTCCCAATAAATGCTCTGATTGCAGGTCTTGTGCAGAACAATAGAGATGATGAAGCTATGCAGTTGTTTCAGCAGCTTCTTAGAGATGGTGTAAACCGCTCCAGCTTTACATTTTCAAGCATTCTGTCAGGTTGTACTGGACTTCTCAGTTCGATTGTCGGCAAACAAGCCCATGGTTACACACTGAAGTCTGGTCTTCTGAATGAGGAATCTTCCCTTGGTGTTTCACTGATCCGGTTATATTTGAAGTCCAAAATGCCAGAGGTTGCCGACAAACTCTTGACAGAGGTACCAGATCACAAAAACCTGGTTGAGTGGACAGCTATCATTTCAGGGTATGCTCAAAATGGTTGCAGTTCTCAATCATTGCTATCATTTTGGAGAATGCGCAGTCATGATGTTCACTCGGATGAGGCGACGTTCGCTAGTATTCTCAAAGCTTGTTCTGAGATGACAGCTCTCAACGATGGGAAAGAGATACATGGACTCATCATTAAATCTGGATTTGATTCTTATGAAACTTCAACTAGAGCCCTCATAGACATGTACTCCAAGTGTAGGGATATCACTTCATCCTTTGAAGCCTTCAAACAATTGGAAAACAAGCAGGCCATCACGTTATGGAACTCCATGATTGTTGGATTTGCAAAGAATGGTTATGCTGATGAGGCACCTCAGCTTTTTCAGAAAATGCAGGAGTCACAAATAAAACCTGATGATGTTACATTCCTTGGTGTCCTAATCGCTTGTGCTCATGCTGGATTAATTTCTGATGGTCGGCATTACTTCGATTATATGAACAAAGTCTGTGGATTAATGCCTAGAGTAGATCATTATGCGTGTTTTGTTGATCTTCTTGGGCGAGGTGGTCATCTTCAAGAGGCTGAAGAAGTTATTAACCAGTTGCCTTTCAAACCTGATGGGCAACATACCTTGCAGCATGCAGAATGCACAAGGATGAAGAACGGGGAAAAGTTGCAGCCAAAAAACTTTCAGAGTTGGAACCAGAAAACTCGTCTACATAAGTATTGCTTTCAAGCATACATGTTGCAGCTGGTAATTGGGGTGAAGCTAAGGGCATCTCCAGCCGCGCCCCCCAACAGCCCCCCCCCCTCCCAGGCCACATTTTCAAGCGCCGCCAGCAAAAACGGCCCAGTCACGCCCCTAGGATGCCGAAAATCGCCGGTTCGGACCTTTTTTCCGTCCGGCGGTCACAGGCCGAACCCGGCGCGCTGGGGAGCCGTTGGGGGCTCCGGCGCTAGGGAAAAGCACGCCTGGCCCACACCGACAGGGGAAAAGTCAAGGTTTCTTCCCCGACTACCTCGCACCCTTGCGCCCTCGGCCACCACTAGCTATATCCCGGCGACGGCCGCCGGCCTACTCCGCTAGATAGCCATTCCCCGCCGAAAAATAGCAGCGCTTCGCCGCGGCAGCCCCTCCCGCAGCAGCTGGGCGTTTCCGGCCGCCGTTTCCGGCCGCGGAGGCGCGGTTTAACGGCGGGTACACGCCCACCGAGCGCAAGGTGTTCGGCGTTTTGACTGTGTCGGCGATGGACTCGGATGAGGAGGAAGAGCTCGCCGCGCTGCTGGAGGAGGAAGCGCGGCCGGCGTCCGTGAGGAAGAGCATCTGATGGTGCTCGCCGCCCTCGCCCAGCTGATGGCGAGCAATGAAAAGCCGCGTCGAGGTGGCTCGGCGCCGGGACGGGTGAAAGCAAAGAACCGGCATCGTCTGCAAGGCTACTACATGCTCTACTCCGACTACTTCGCCGATGCTCCACTTCATGGCGAGAGAACATTTCGGCGCCGTTATCGGATGAGCCGAAAGCTCTTCCTCAGGATTGTGAATTCCATCCGGGAGTTTGACAACTACTTCAAGTGCAAGATGGATTGCACTGGCGCTCTTGGATTCACCTCCATCCAGAAGTGCACGACAGCGATGAGGATGCTTGCATATGGAGCTCCCGGTGATTCACTCGACGACTATGGGCGCATGGCCGAGTCCACCAACATAGAGTGTTTCTACAAGTTCTGTCGGGCAGTGGTGGCAGTGTTTGGGCCACAATACTTGAGAACACCCAATGCGGAAGACACTGCTCGGATCCTAGCCCAGAATGCAGCAAGAGGATTTCCTGGGATGCTTGGAAGCATCGACTGCATGCATTGGAAATGGAAGAACTGCCCATTTGGTTGGCAGGGGATGTACAAAGGCGCCAAAGGCGGTTGCAGTGTGGTGCTTGAGGCGGTAGCCACACAGGACCTCTGGATTTGGCACTCCTTCTTTGGTATGCCAGGAACTCACAATGACATCAACGTGCTGCAGTGCTCTCCTGTTTTTGCCAAGCTCGTTGAGGGCCATTCTCCTCCGGTGAACTTCGAGATCAATGGGCACCAATACAACAAGGGTACTATCTAGCTGACGGCATCTATCCGAGATGGTCGACATTTGTGAAGACGATCTCAAACCTCCTGTGGCAGGAGGCAAGAATGTCTGGTTTGCGAAGCTTCAGGAGGCTTGCAGGAAGGATGTCGAGCGGGCATTTGGTGTGCTCCAATCTCGATTCGCTGTTGTTCGGTACCCTGCTCAGACCTGGTCGAAAGATCAAATGTGGGAGATCATGACTTGCTGTGTCATCTTGCACAACATGATCATCGAGAGCGAGCAAGAAGACCCAGTGTTTGACACTGAACCATACTATAGGCAGGGTCCTCTAGCCGAAGTTGATCACCAGCTACCGGCAACTTGGACTGCCTATCTCAGTATGCGTCAGGAGATCCGAGACCCACAGGTGCATCATCAACTGCAGAAAGATCTGATTGTGCACCTATGGAGGCTCAAGGGGGACGCCGCGTGATGAAATACGAGTTTTTATTTGTTGAACTATATAATTTGTATTGAACTATTTGTTGTTTTAGTATTTTGTTGAAGTATTTGATTTTTCTGTGATGAAATATGTGATAAGGAATAATTGTGTTGATAATTGAACGCCGAGACACGGCGAAACCACGCCGAATATGGGCCTATTCTCGCTCATATGGGCCGTTTATTCGCCGAAATTGGGCTGCAAAGTGGGCCAATTTCGGTGCCTGGGGACGACGACTGAGCGCAAAACCGCCCCCAGCGCCGAGTGTATTGCCGGCTCGCCCCCAGGGGCGATTTATATGCGTTCTGGGGGGGCCAACGGCTGGAGATGCCCTAAGATAGCCAGAGAAACAATGCAAGAAAATTTCCGGGATGTAGTTGGGTCACAGTAGGGAATAAGACAAGCTCATTTTTTGTACAAGACAAGAAACACCCCGACTCTCTTAGCATCTATGAAAATCTTGATGATATTAAGGATTATGATATGCTTACTTCAGCTCAAATGTTTGCTTGAGTAAAAACCCTTTTGAACTAAAATGCGCTGCTTAAGAACCGAGGCACTGATATCATCTTCTGGCTCGTCCAGGACTTTATGTAGATGCTTGGTCACACCGAGGTAAGGAATTTGGTATGCTTTGCATATCATTTGTCCAAACATATGTGGTCATATTAATCAGTGAATTTGATTCTGACCACTCTATTTGTTGCAATTGTAGCATCACTGTATCAGAACAGCTCTATGGTTTTATTCTGTTCAAAGGCACTTAATTACCTGTGATGAAACCAGTTTGTACAGGTTCGTTTCTAGTTTATTTTCTCTCAGCGAACTATTTTTATACTGTGGTTGTAATCCCTGCCTGGTTGAGGCCCCAACTTCTGTTCAAGGAGGAAGGAAGGAACATGCATGCAAAATCTCCTTTTTTTTTAGAAAAGGAGGATGACCCCTGGCCTCTGCATCTGGGAGATGCATACGGTCACTTTATTAATTAATCTCGAGGACCTTACACAGTATTACAAATAATATACCTGAATCCACCATCTTGGCAACATATGCCGCTACTCTTATCCAATGATGAAGGGAGGCTAGCTGGGCCACTACCCAAACCACTCATCTAAACCTAACATCAATAGCCGGAAGCCCCAGCCGAGACACATACCGGGTCTGGGGCACAATCCGGTCAGACGCACTCTTGTGTCATCGCCGCCATCTTCCACAAGTCTGTCTTCAGATTATATTGAGTCTTCTACTTTGTGAAGGCCACATCTGCCATCGACGTCACCATGACGGCAGACAACTACCTCCTCCTGCGCGAGTCCATCTCCGCGCATCGGACGCCGAGCCTCCACAACGCCATGCCGCCGATCTCCGCCGCCATTAATGAGTGAGATGAAGTACCGCTCCACCACGACAAGTACAAGGCGAGGAAGGGCGAGGTCGCCATCGGAGACACGGCCGGAAGATAAGCACCGCAGTCACGAGACATGCCCGGAGCTGCGACGCGGTAGATCAGACGGGCCGCCACCAGGAACCAGACAAGCTCACCATGCACACCCAGCATCCCCATGCCCAAGTCGGCGCCTTCAAGAAGGTGACGACGGCTGTCGCCGCCGCCCGCTTAGCCACCGGGCTAGGGTTTTCACCTGGACACAGGGGAAGGGGGGAGGCAGGGGAGGTTTACCCTCGGCGCCGCCACCAAGGAGGGAATGGCGTCCGGGACGCCATCGACGCCGTGACCGCCACCGGCGGCCAAGGGTTTCCCCCGGCCAAGCACCCTGCCGCCACCTCCGAACCAGACACAACATCAGCAGGCGCGTGCACGCCGGAGATCCAGGCTGGCCGGAGGTCATGCAACACGAGCGGACCAGATCGCCTCCGATCTGACGAGGGGAGCCCGAGGCCTCCCCGCGCCATGACCAGCGCCCACCGGGACCTCGCTGCCCGCGCAGCCGAGGGGATCCGGCCTACCTCACCGACGAGCACTCCCCGCCGCCGGAGGAGCGCCGTCCACCCCAGCGAGGCCGACGCCTCAGATCAGCCGGCGCGGATCTGACCACCAGCGCGCGCCACCCGATGCGTCGGCCGCCGAGCTCCGCCGCTGCCGCGCCCGAAGAAGCAGCCCCCGGCCCTGTTCAGCGAGGTCAAAGGAGATCCGCCGCCCGGCTTTCCGCGGTCTTTCGGCGGCGGGAGGAGAGGAAGGAGGTGGGGGCTGGGTCCGGCGGCGGCTAGGGTTGGGCGCCTGGTGCCCAGCGGGCATGGGGCTCTGAGGGCTTGTCGGCTACACCGAAGAAGAGGGGCATGCAAAATCTCCTTGAACAGGAAAAATAGATTCTTCCTCCTTGAACAAGAAAATATTTTGCAAACAAGAAAATATTAATCACTTAATTACGCTGGCCAATAGAGACACGCACACAAGATATTTTCTTGTTCAAGGAGGAAGGAAGGAACATGCATGCAAAATCTGCTAGACCAATCATGAAGCATTTCAGATCTGAGACGATGAAAGGTTGATCGCACAATACAAAGGAGGTCGTTGCAAATTCTGTATATGAGCTGGAAGGACGTTACAGAGGGCCAATAGCTCCTGTGCGACGTTTTTGAGGTGAATTGGCAGGAGTGCGACGTAGTTCGAGCGAACGGCTGTGGTGCGACACATTTGAGCAGGTAAATAGCCCACGCACGACATGACTGTTAAATGTGGTTAAATTGGTCGTCAACCAAGCCCGCCCGCTTTTGTTAGGACATGTGGGTCCAACTTAATTGTTCCTCAAAACAGCTGACCGTGCCCTGCCGCCCGACCGTGCCGGGCCCGCCATCTCTGCCCCCCTTCTTCTCTGGTGGTGGCGGATCTTGCGTTCTCGGTGGCGGCGGCGGAGCCCTCGTTCACAACGGTGGCGGAGCCCTCGTTCACAACGGTGGCGGAGCCTTCGTCCTCAGAAAATGGTGAGTGGATTCAAACCCTAGTCGCCTTCCCGTTCCTCTCTCGGGCCCGTAGATCTCAGCTCGTTTCCTCTGTTTTCGCTTGCGGAATCGATAGGTTGTGAGGGGAGCCCATGGGCATACTTAGATGGAGCCGCCAGATTCAACTTCGAATAGGTAATGAACCTCTCTCCGATCCAATTTTTCATGCAATTAGGGGGTGGCCTCGTCTGCTCTTTCTCACGGGCTCACGCTGTCCGCCACTGACAGAGGGGATGCTGCCGCTCGGACCTTCGAATTGACAGTCAATTTCTTTCCATCAAAGGCAAAATTAGTTGATGGTAGCATACAAAACATTGAGAGAGACACAATTGTTAAATTGGAGGTTGAGTTTACAGAGATTGATCCACAAGTTCTACATAACATGGGAGAGACGGCAGTGAAGAAATGGGTGGAAAAAATTGGGGAGAAAATTGTTTGGGGTCCAGAGCAAGAAGTATCACTGTTGCGGTTTGATGATTGGAAAGGAGAGTATGTTAGAATAGAAGATGGTGAACAGATTGTTGAAGAAATCGATCGGAAAAACGGCTGGACAAGCAAACGGGCTAATTTTTTTGCTGAGCTCGTTGATCTGAACATTTTTTCGAAGGTTGGATATGTGCCATCACAATTGGCTGCGCAGATGGTAGACGATGATTGGGCTACACAGAGGCCATTGATTCCCATGTGTACTGAACTTACAGTAATAGCCGAAGAGGGACAGGTGACTGAACTGAAACTGAAACTGCAGCAACTGTTGATTGGAATGTAGTTGAATTAGATGAGCCTACTGATTTGGTCATTGCACCAATGCCTGACATTGAGATGGCCAAACTTTTTGGCATTCCAGTTGATGACAGAGATAAGCAGGAGAAGGGCGAATCTAGTTTGCCTGCTAATGCTGATGAAGAAGTAGATGGACAGTTGATGGAACAAGCTGCAGATGAAGTAGGTGATGCACATGATGATGAGCTGGTGCATGTGTATGACAAAGAAAACCCTGTCATTGAAGTAGGCAAGTTGTTCCCAAGCATGAAGGAGTTTAGGATGTGTTTCAAGACTTATGCAGTGAAACATGAATTTGATGCCAAGACTGTTTGGACTGATAGAAAGAAGTTTTATGCGAGGTGCAGAGGATTTGATGGTAGTGTGAAGCCTTGCAAGTGGTACATATCTGCTAGACTGCAACCTGATGGAAATCTTTGTCGGGGTTAACCAAATCCCCAATCAACATACTTGCATTACAAGTTCACGTACAAGATCAACCATGACATCACAACTTTGGGTTGCAGAAAAGATCACCCCAATTTTAGCCAGAACACCAAACACTACTGCCAAGAAACTCAAAGTAGACTTGGAAAAGATGTACCCCATTAAACTGAAATATACCACAGTGTGGAAGGCAAAACAAAGGGCAATGAAATATTTATATGGTGATTGGGTAAATACATTTAGGATGCTTTACAACTTCAAAGCAGAGGTGGAAAAGAGGTCACCTGGCAGTGTTGTGGAGATAGGTACAGAGGTATCACCCTCAGGTGAAGTCAAGTTCTCCAAGTTTTTTATGGCTTTGAAGCCTTGCATCGATGGGTTCAAAGCAGGGTGTCGTCCATATTTGAGCATAGACTCATCATTTTTTACAGGCAAGTGGAATGGTCAGTTGGCAGCATGCAATGCTCTAGATGGACACAACTGGATGTTTCCTATTGCTGTTGGCTTGTTTCAGTCAGAAACAGAGGCTTCATGGACATGGTTCACGATCCAGTTGAAAAGGTGCCTAGGGCAAGTGTCACCTTTGGCTATACACACAGATGCATGTAAGGGGCTTGAAAATTCAGTGAAAAATGTTTTCCCACATGCTGAGCAGAGGGAGTGCTTCGGTCATTTGTGGATGAATTTGATCAAAAATTTAGAGGAGAAGAATTTGGGCGCATGTGGCCAGCAGCAAGATCTTACACTAGATGTACATACAAATATCATCTTGATAAGATAATGGCAGCATGTGATGAGTTTGGTCCATGGCTGAACACCTACCATTCTTTGTTATGGTACAGGTCAGCATTCAACACTGCCATCAAGTGTGACCACATCAAAAAAAATTTGGCATAGAGTTTCAACAACAAGGTGAAGGAGTTAAAAGATTTGCATGTGCATGACATGGTTGACCAAATCAGGATCATGCTCATGCGGTTGTGGGAATTGAGAAGAAGGATAGGTGATTGTCTGCAAGGTGATAAGCTTCCAGCAGTGGTACAACAGGTGGTCAATAGGAGCAGAAATCTTTCACATTTGTTTGTTGAAAATCTTCACCTTGGGGTGCTGAAGTTAGAGAAAACAAAACTGGAAGGAGACATGTTGTTAACACTGAATTGCATGATTGCACTTGCCTCGAGTGGCAACACACTGGTAAACCATGTGAGCATGCCATTCTCTTCTTAGCATCCCAACCGAAGATAAACATGCACCCTATTTGCATGAATATTATTCGGTAGCAAGATTCAAAGCTGCATATGCTACTCCAATTCCAGCACTTACAGATCAGTCTCAGTGGCCTGAAGTGGACATTGAATTTTCCATGTGTCCTCCCTTGACGAAAAGAAAGGCTGTGCTTAAACAGTAGTAGATTCAAGGCATGGTTTGAGAAAGGTGGGAGTAGTAAGAAGGGAAAGAATGATGGAAAGCCAAAAAGGGCCCAAAAGGTAACAAAAATAGATGCAAGTTGTGCCAGGAACTTGGGCACAGAGTGGGATCTGTCAAATGCCGTTACACTACTGATAAGCCAAAGTATGTTCTTGTTTATTTGTCTGTGTTTTGATTTGATACATTTTTCTAATTACTATATGTATAACATTTTCCCAATGGCCAGGAGGAAGCGAGCAAGTCAACCCCTTGTTGTTGAACAGTGTTGGCCAACAAAAAAAGCAAGAGTCGATGGCGGTAGAAAGAGGAGAAGTGTGCCCGAGCCTGAGCAGATCAAGAAAATCCTGCTGCAGTCAACATTCAAACTGAAGAAACTGCTCTCGAGGTTGAAACTGAACCTGAGCGTGTCGAGGTTCAGATCAAGAAACCCATGTTGAGGTACACACCAAGAAATCGCTCTCGAGGTTGAAACTAAACCTGAGCGTGTCGAGGTTCAATCAAGAAACCCATGTTGAGGTACATACCAAGAAACTGAAACTGTTGTCAACATTGAGACGGAAGACACTGATCATGAGGGTGTTGGCGAGGTGTTGAAAAGACCAGTGAAGAAAACCAAGATGATCAGTGAACTTGTGTGTGTAGTAGAACCAAAAACAAGAAGTGCTAAGGCGAAGAAGGGCACGCGATGTGGTAGGAAGAGGTAGAACTGAGAACAGTTTGAAAATTTGGGGCATGTAATAATATTTGTAACTTGATGCGTACTGGTAGTCACTATGTATCCCTGTATTTCTATTCAAACTTGTTTGTTGGTACCTACCAGCCAAATAAAATTCAAATTTAAATTCAAATTTGGGCTCAAATTTGAATTAGGGATGGGGTATTGATGTTTTAATGCTATCTAAACTACCTCAACTGAAATTATGTTTGCTTGCTGATCATTCCGGGCCCTTTTGGTAAGTTGAACTCATAGTCATGAAAAGTGTGTCTCAAATGACCTCCAAAGGTAGGGTAAAAGGCCTCATATTTAAGCAAGTTTTTTTGGCACCTTGTCTAAACCAGCCAAATAATTTTTCTACACATCTATTCTACCTATATAGTGTACATCTAAAGTCTCACTATTTATTGAATTAATTTTCTATTATTTTCTTTTTTGAGAAAACAAGGTTTAATAGAAAATTATATATAAAACAAGTTTAAAACATGAAAATGAGAAAAGTAAGTTAAGATCTTTCTTAGTCAATCCAAAATGAAGTTTTGGTGAGGTTTACACTTTTCATTTTCAAAACCCCACCTACTCTCTCGGGTGCCCACTACTCTCATCCTTGAACTCCATACTACCTTGTTCGAGGAGTGACAATTTTGTGAAGGAATTTTCGTAAAAATGTATGTAAACCATATTTATATTTTTTTTCTCGTTACTACACGACATAATAAGACTATGTGCGCAAGTTTTATATTTTTTTGATTTTTTTTGAATTAGTTATGCTCAACCCTAATCAGCCAAAACCCCTCAAAACCCCTCAAAACCCCTCCCAAAACCCCTCCCTCAACCCTAATTAGCCCGCACACTACCGGGTCATCGATCGTTGTGCGTGGACGGTTGAGATCAGGCGCTAGGGTTAGCTACAGTGTGCATCGATCCGCATGAGACGCGCTGATTGGTTGAATCGGTGGGGTTTGGATCCGTCTCTCTCGTTGGGGCATCAGGACCGTTCATTTGAATCCAACGGCAAGAGTTGACGCGGTGCATGGACCAAGCCTACGCAGTGCCCTTTCCATCATTGCATGCGTGCCTGAGCCTACCCGCAGCATGCATGCCCAGCCGCAGAACTGCGCCCGTGCGTTGCATGCGGGCCCGTTGCATGCATGCCCTCGACGTAGCCCTGCTCCGCCACCCCTATCGACGCAGTAAGCTGTCGCATGCCTACCATTAGAAGCAATGCATCGTCGCATCAAAGCATGCACCCGGCCACAATGCAGCAGCCCGATGAAGACAACCAAAAAGCCAACGCTGCATGGCGTGCTGTACATGGCGTGCTCCTCTTTGAGGGCGCCTTAATCTTGGCATGGGGTATCGGGGCATCGATGTGGGTATCGATGCAGTTCAAACGGCGTGCTGCCCGTTACAAGATGGGAAAATGAAGGCGTCCATTATTGTCACTTGTCACGACTCCCATCGACGGGCCCCCCATCGACCGAACGTTGCCCTCTAGCCAGGCACTAGCAAGAATGGGCTAGGGCATGAATGCACGGGCGGCACACGCAAGAACCCGGGCAGGCGTGTCCCTTGACCCACGACGGCACAGACGCGTCGTGAGCCCGTCCCCTTGACCCGCGACCAGCGGCATGTATGATCGCAACCCGTTTCCCACGCTCCCACCAAACGCCGCCACCCCTCGTGTATACACTTTCATGGGGCGCCACGCCCCACCAAACGCCGCCGCCCATTAATTCTCTGAGGTGAAACCACGTCCACGCTTGGGCTATTTAAGCCGGGCACTATCGTCTTCCTCTCCCTCCTCATCCACACCCCATCCGCCTCCTCTGCCCTCCTTCTTCCTTCTTCTCCAGCAAACCCGATCGAGCCCTCGAGCCACCCCGCCACCATGCAGTACACCGGCCCCACCTACCGCTTCCCCCCAACCGTGCCGGAAAGGCTCTACCCGGACGGAGTGTATGTAGAGAGAACCCTTAGGGTTTGGGCGATCTCGAGGTGGAGGGGCGCAAGGGAGTTAACGGAGTTCTTCCTTGGGGCCGGCTTCCGCCACCTCCCCCGCGACTCTCCTCGGATGTACCATCTTGAGGAGGTCAACCACAACGGCATTGTGGTTGGGCTCGTTGCCACGTTCACTAATCCTTTCGATGCTTTCCATCTCCTCGGGCGAGCGTATTGGGTTGGTTGTGAGTTCATAGCTTTCACAACCTACAATATCTACACCGACTTCAACGACATCTTCCCCAACAACGGCGTTATGCACACGCTCCCGTACCCCATCAACAATGGGGGGGAGGAGTGAAGGGCGGCGCCCGGAGGAGCGAGGTGGCCCCGGAGGAGGAGGAGGAGAAGAACCCGAAGAACCCGCGTATGGTGCCCCCTATCTATCTAGCGAGATCTATCGTATTAGTTTTTTTAAGTTGTAATCGTTAAGCTACTATTATTAAGTTTTATTAGTACTTTAAGTTGTAAGGCTATCATGGAGTTGTAAGGCTATCGTGGAACTATGGGTTGGAATCTTTAAGCTTCTATATAATCGTTATGCTACTATATATATTGTGTGTTTCGTGCTATTTTTTATGGATTGCTATGGGTTGTTTTTGCTTATTATTCGTGTATTGCTATGGGTTGCCACAGGCCCGGATTTGTAGACCCCAATCACCACACGGGCGCCCTCACCACACACACCATCTTCAAAATATTGGCCAAACCATGGACATGCAACTAGGAGCCCCATGCAAACCCACTATGGACATGGGAGGAAATGCAAACTAATTTACTTCGGGCACTTCATGCAAGCATGCAACTCATTTAGTTCATGGAACCGTAGACATGCATTAGTTTTGGGAAAAAATGATCCATCACAAAATTTAGTGCAAGAAAAAGGCCAAAATTGAAACAAGTAACATTTTATTGGGCCCCATTTTATTTGTCAAGTGAGAGGTGGGCGGGCTGGTGCCCCTGGCGGGTGGGCTGGTCAACGCCCAACATCTATTCAGCAGCCCAATTTTGTATTTTACTAGAAACTGAATTTGGGTGTGTACTCTTATAACCGAAGAACAAAACAGAGGAAACAGAGCATGAACACTGAATAATTTGTGTTCCAAATTGCTGCTTCAATTCAGATACATAACTTGGCATGGCGCATGCATCACATCCTCTACCCTGACAGGCCTAAATGCCCATTTTAATGATGGATGAACAACAAATAAAAAAAAACAGAGCAATGATACAACAATAGAACCCCCCTGCCATGATATTTGCTTGCTTCTGCAAATCGATCATCTGCATTAGATATTTCTTGATCTTGATCTTCTTCAGTTCCTCGGTCAGTTCGGACTCCGCATGCAGTTCAACATTGCGCGCATACATCGCCATCGGCACGACTCTGCCCGCCCCTCCGCCCGAGCTCCCCGTATTCTCCACAGCAATCGGCGGCATCCCGCCCAAATTGAGCTCCCTGTGTTGCGGCCACACTCGAATAAACGTAGCCCTCAAACTGAATCCTATCAACATCTTCATCAATCCACTCTAAATTGTAACATTTCTTCAAGATCTGAAAATAACAACATGAACCCTAAATCCCAAATTCGAGGAGAAAAACAAAATATGGAGAAATCAGAGCAAAAGACAGCGAAAGAACGGGCTAAGAACTAAGATCTAACCTTGCCATCCCTTCCTGTCATTGGTTTGCTCAAGCATTTCACAAATTCCCGCCCAAGATTGCCATTGTCATCCCTCTTAGTGACCAACCGTTTAAGAGGGTCTGGGTGTGGGTAGTCAGGGCACTTGTGAGCAGCACTGGTCCATACTGTCGCCATTTTGAGTGCAGGGCGGAGGAGGTAGAAATTTGCACTAGGTCACCGGAGAAGAGAAAGATTGGGGAAAGGGGATGAATGGGCGGCGGCGGGCGGACGGGCATGCTCGCTCGTCTCTTCTAGCTGCGAGGAGGTGGTTCCCGCGAATAGACAAGTGGTTGGTCCCGCGCTTGCGTGGATAAGTGGTGGGTCCAGCCCCCAACAGGTAATGAGGGCATCAGTTGAGTTTAACAGCCATGTCGTGTGTGGGCTATTTACCTGCTCAAATGTGTCGCCCCACAGCCATTCGCTCAAACTACGTCTCACTCTTGCCAATTCACCTCAAAAACGTCGCACAAGAGCTATTGGCCCCGTTACAGAGGTGGCAAAGAAGAAAAGCCGCACAGAGTTAGATCCTTGTGCTGCATCGTTTTCCAATTCCTGCAAAGATTCAAAGGCTGTTAGTTTCAGTCAGAAGATGATTAAGTTTTTCTTCGGTAAGGTAACACCACATCCTCCGATTCTTTCTTTATCAGAATTCATCATGTTCCTCTTTTATTTTATTTTCTTTCCTTTTGTTGGGTGATACCAATCCCATTCCTCCATTCCTGGTTAAAACTGAAATTTATCCATCTTTCACTACTGGAATCAGGATCTTTGCCATCAGCTGCCTGATGGCAAAGAAGATCTTTGCCATCATCTAACAGAAACCCGATGACAAAGAAAGAGCTGACGGCAAACAGAGTGTTCGCCGTCTGCCACATCTTTGCCGTCCGCTAGCTGACGGCATAGATGTTTTGCCGTCTTCTAGGGAGGGCGACCCACTAACGAGTACCACCTAACAGCCACTTTCTTTGCTGTCTGCTAGCGGACGGCAAAGATTCTTTGCCTCTTTGCCGTCCGCTAGCTGACGACAAAGAGAACGACAGCTAACGGCTACGTATGGCCCACCCCACACCTCCCACTCTTTCCATCTCTCTTTCTCTCTCACTCCACTGTGCCCGACCCCGACCCCTACCGCCGCTGCCGCTCCTGACCACCACCGCCCTCGCCGCCCCTGACCTCCCTGCCGCCTCGCCGCGCCGGTCCACCACCCGCCACCCCGTGGTCCGCTGCGCCCCTGAAAGTTCAACTATCCCTGGGTGGTTTTGGTAATTCCTAACAACATATAGCTCATTGAGCTAATGCTATTTCAAGATAAATATTCCAGGAAAGCTCAATGATTAGCATGGCATGGATGACAAAAGTGGACCCCTCAAAATACTAAGGACAAAAGGATTGGCTCAATCTCAAAGCACAAGACTCTACATTTTCCATTTTAGTGATCCAAGATCACATTGAGTCTATAGGAAAAGCCAATACTATCAAGGAGGGATGATGTGTTGCTTAATGAGGTTCTTGCTCAAAATGCTTAGTTATATGCTCCAAATCCCTCAACTACTTTCTCACATCCACCTATGACCCAAACCAAAAGTCAAACTCGGCCCCACCGATTCTTTCTATCCGGCGCCACCGAGTTCAGATGTCATAGCCACTGCCACAAACCCTAGTCAAATCGGTCTCACTGATAGGGATCTCAGTCTCATCGAGATGGGATTATAATCTCTCTGTTTCCCTTCATAACGTTTCGGTCCAACCGAGATGAGCGATCGGTCCCACCGAGATTGCAATGCAAACTCTCTGTTTCCCTTTCGTAACGTTTCGGTCTCACCGAGATGAGTGAATCGGTCGCACCGAGTTTGCGTGACCAACTCTCTGGTTAGCTTATTACCAAAATTGGTCTCACCGAGTTTGTGTAATCGGTCTCACCGAGATTACGTTATGCCCGAACCCTAATGATATTGGTCCCACCGAGTTGACATGCCGGTCCCACCGAAAATCCTAATGGTCACATTATTTGCTAAATCGGTCTGACCGAGTTTCACAATTCGGTCCCACCGAGATTGGTAAATTGTGTGTAACGGTTAGATTTTGTGTGGAGGATATTTATACCCCTCCACCCCCTCTTCATTCGTGGAGAGAGCCATCAGAACATGCTTACACTTCCAACTTACATTTTCTGAGAGAGAACCACCTACACTTGTGTTGAGGTGAAGATATTCCAATCCTACCATATGAATCTTGATCTATAGCCTTCCCCAGGTTGCTTTCCACTCAAACCTTCTTTCTACCAAATCCAAATCCAGTGAGAGAGAGTTGAGTGTTGGGGAGACTATCATTTGAAGCACAAGAGCAAGGAGTTCATCATCAACACACCATTTGTTACTTCTTGGAGAGTGGTGTCTCCAAGATTGGCTAGGTGTCACTTGGGAGCCTCCGACAAGATTGTGGAGTTGAACCAAGGAGTTTGTACGGGCAAGGAGATCGCCTACTTTGTGAAGATCTACCCCTAGTGAGGCAAGTCCTTCGTGGGCGACGACCATGGTGGGATAGACAAGGTTGCTTCTTCGTGGACCCTTCGTGGGTGGAGCCCTCCGTGAACTCGCGCAGCCGTTACCCTTCGTGGGTTGAAGTCTCCATCAACGTGGATGTACGATAGCACCACCTATCGGAACCACGGCTCAAAAATCTCCGTGCCTCCAATTGCGTTTGCCTCCTCAAACTCCTCCCCTTTACCTTCATATGCAATTGTTTTACATTCCGCTGCTATACTCTAGAATTGCATGTGTAGGTTGATTGCTTGACTTGTGCTAAGTTGCTAAAATCTGTCAAGAATTAAAATTGGGAAAAGGCAAGTTTTTTATTTGGTCAAGTAGTCTAATCACCCCCCTCTAGACATACTTTCGATCCTACAAGTGGTATCAGAACCAGGTTTCCATTTGCTTTGATTTCCATAGCTTTTGGTAGTCATAGCCTTGGTTTCACAACCTAGGAGAGTATGGCGTCTAGCGAGGGAAATTACCACTGTAGAGGTCCTTACTTTGATGGTACTAATTTTGCTAGTTGGAAGCATAAGATGAAAATGCATATTCTTGGACATAACCCCGCCGTTTGGGCTATCGTGTGTATTGGCTTGCAAGGTGAATTCTTTGATGGGAGAGAACCGAACCGTGAAGCTACCGTGGAAGAGTTGAAGATGCTGCAATACAATGCTCAAGCTTGTGATATCCTCTTCAACGGATTGTGCCCCGAAGAATTCAACAAAATCAGCCGTCTTGAGAATGCAAAGGTAATTTGGGACACTTTGATTGACATGCGCGAAGGTACCGACTCCGTCAAGGAATCCAAATTGGATGTGCTTCAAAGTCAACTTGACAAGTTCAAAATGAAGGATGGTGAAGGTGTCGCTGAAATGTACTCTAGGCTTGCTCTCATCACAAATGAGATTGCCGGCTTAGGAAGTGAAGAGATGACTGACAAATTCATCATCAAGAAGATCCTAAGAGCCTTGGATGGAAAATATGATATCGTGTGCACATTGATCCAAATGATGCCCAATTACAAGAATCTCAAGCCAACGGAGGTCATTGGAAGAATTGTTGCTCATGAGATGTCGCTCAAGGATAAGGAAGAGCTCCACAACAAGTCAAGTGGTGCTTACAAAGCCTCATGTGAAGCTCCCACATCATCAAGTGAGAAAAAAACCTTCAATGAAGAATTGAGCCTAATGGTGAAGAACTTCAACAAGTTCTACAAGAGTAGAAGCAAGGAAAGAAGTTCCAAGTCAAGGTCCTACAATGATAAAAGATATTCTAGTCGAGAGCGTAATTGCTACAATTGTGGAAGACCCAGACACTATTCCAATGAGTGTACGGCTCCCTACAAAAGAAGAGAAGAATCTCCAAAGAGAAGAAGTATAAGAGAAGAATCACCACCAAGAGAGATAAGGAGTAGAGATGATCATTATGAACGAAGAACATCCCGGAGAAGCAAGGATTCAGAAAGGAAGGACAAGTCATCAAAGAGCTACACAAAACGAAAACATCAAGCTCATGTTGGTGAATGGGTATCCGGCTCCGACTCCGACCATCACTCCGAGAGAAGCTATCACTCTGACTTAGAACATACTCAAGATGAAGGTGTTGCTGGTCTAGCACTTGTGTCAACCAACTCCTACGACATATTTGACTCACCAAATGAAGGACTTGGAAGATGCTTCATGGCTAAAGGCCCAAAGGTATTACATCCCGAGTATGTTCATTTCAATAGTGATGAAGATGACTTGCTAGGCGACGATGATTTACTTGTTGACAACTCTAGTGATGAATACTATGATGAAACGTCAAATAATCATGCTAATCAAGATAAAACGAACGACAATGATAAGGAGAAGATTGAGCTTCTAACTAAAGAACTAAACACTCTTAAGTTAGCTCATGAAACTATCTTAGGAGATCATCAAGAACTTTTAAGGACTCATGAGAAGTTACACTTTGAAAAGCTCAACCTTAAGCAAGAACATGAGTTTTTAAAGGCTATCAATGATGATCTTCGCAAGAAAAGTTCTTCTTACATTGCCAAGCGTTTACTCTTATCTACTTACATGCCTCAAGTCAAGTCTAGTAACAAGAACAAGAAAGATTCTTCCTCTAGTAGTAACAACAATCATCATGCTAAATCCAATGTTGTTGCTTCTAGTAGTTCTCTTGATTCCACTAACGATTCTCTTAGCCAAGTTAGTCTTGAGCAAGAAAATAGATTATTGAAGGGAATTATAGAGAAAGGTGTTTACAAGAGCCTTGCCGGGAGTAAGCAATTCGAGGAAATTGTACGCAAGCAAGGAAGGCACCGGAAGAATCAAGTGTTGGTTTTGAACAAAAGTTCAATGCAAATGGAGTTGAGTGGGAAGAAGATCAATACCCCAAGACGAAGTTTGTTCCTCAACAAGAGAAGTATGATCCTACTTTTTTCAAAGGGACACAAGCTCAAGATGATCTTCCACCACAAGACCACAAGCAGAAAGGCAAGGACAAGCTTCAAGAGGAGATTGATGCATTTCAAGAAGCTCCTAAGGCCTTGGTCAAGTGGGTTCCCAAGACTACATCAATTTCTACTTCATCAAGTACGACTACAACTCCAAGGATTCCCATCAAGATGACGTGGATCACGAAGAAGAAGAACTAGAGAGTTCTTGAGGGTGACTCTGCCAACATACTTCACTCTTATCATTTTGGCGAGGACAAGTGCAACCAACTTCCACATCTTGCACTAGTTCATGGAGTCACAAACCCTCTTGTTGGTCAGACAAGGGACAAGGTAACCTAATGCTATCATGTACATCATCTTGTGTGTGCATCACTCTATGTCTATGGATATCCTTGTTTGTTCCTTGTGGGACTAACCCGTGTAGGTATTGAAAGTGCAACTCACTCCAAAGGATTGCTCCAAATGATCTACATCAACATAGAGCATCCACATCTTCAACACCTACATGAAGTCATCATTGACAAAACCCAAGGTTAGTTCATCCCTCTTAGGGGGGATCTCACATCTAGGGGGAGCTTTACTCTAATAATTGAGCTAAAGCAACTCTAATGGTGTGAACACAACAATGCATTATGTAAAAGTGGTAACCCCACTTGTGCTTAAACGATGAGTATGACCTATGATCAAATGTTCTCATTTGACTCCTAAGTCAATATACTGCGTATATAGATGACCTAGTCATCGCCAATTGCTTGATAGATGCTAGAATTGGTTGTGCATGCTTTGTCACATATTTCATTTGCCATTTTATTGTGTGAGCATGTCGTTTGCATATTTTACTCATTCGAGGACATCCACTTGTTGTTTTGCTTGTTTGGTTTCTTTTCTTTTGCCAAGTGGATGGACAAGAATGCCTAAGAACCTTCTCTAGCTATCTATGCTCTTCTTGTCTCAAACTCTATTCATGCTACATCACAAAGTTTGATCAAGTCAGATTCAAACCACTCTGTGTGAGGAGCACTCGGAGTCCCCGATTCTCATAGACTTAAACTTCCAAAACCTCTTTGTGCGTTTCGGTCTGACCAATTCATCCATTTCGGTCATACCGAGATCACTAAGTTGATCTAGGTTTTCAATCTCGGTGCAACCGATTTGAACTTTTCGGTCTCACCGAGTTGCAGCAACTGCTTGCAGTTTTGCATCTTGGTGCCACCGAGTTGTTCCACTCGGTCACACCGACAGGGTCTGGCTATATATACTCACGGGTCAAATTTTTGGAAATTCTTCCGAAACACTTCGCCCGCGCATAGCCTGCTCTGTCTCATCAGGTCTCCGGATCATCCTCCTCGTTGCCAGCGACCTCCCGCCGCTGGTCTCCGCCACCGTCAACGGGATTCTGCTCCGCCGTTGCCGCCGTAGCAAGTCCACCGCCGCATTAGGGTATGGACTTGATCTTTGTGCTATTCCTTACTCCGATTCCTAGCACATTGCATTGCCATGAATCTTGCCACGAGTGAAATCTTCCTATCCAATAAAAATGCTCTGTAGTTTAGACTTGGATTGAAAATTTAGGGTTAGGTTTCCGCCGAATTCATCTCGGACCGACCGAGTTGTAGAAATCGGTCTCACCGATTTGGCTTAGGCCATTGCACATGTGATTCTCGGTCTGACCAAGAATTGCAAATCGGTGTGATCGAGTTTGATTCATTGTGAAACCCTAGCAGTCTCGGTGCCACGAACTGTGACTCGGTCCAACCGAGTTCACTAGTTTAGGTTCCAAAAGCTTCTTCGGTATCACCGAGTTTACAAATCGGTAGATCTGAAATGCTTTCTGTGGAAAACTAAAACTAAGTTTTTGACTCAATGTTTTGCAAAAACCTCTGTGCTTTGTGATGCTCATCTACTCTACTTCATCTACATCTATTCACATTGTCTGCTGTCAGAGTTTGCAACATGTCAGATCAGAGTGATTGTCAGAACAAGTCTGAGGAGCAAGTTCAGATGAGTGAGGGCACTAGTCCCTCAAGCAGCTATGATGAGGGTAGCAGAAGCACACCTAGTAACTTGCCCAAGGCAGCTATTAGGACAAGGAAGAAGAGAACCTCAGAATCTGAAGATGAGTACTATGTGGTTGTTGATGATGAGGCCACATCTAAGAAGAAGGTGCTGAAGAAGGAATTTGGCACAGCTGCTGCCATTAAGCCTGGTATGAAGACCAAAGCACCCTCAAGAAGGATTCCCATGTCTAAAGCCAGAGCCTTAACTGCAGATGCTACTGAGTCAACAATAGAGCTCACTCTTGAGCCCAAGGACACTGGAGATGGAAAGAAGAGGAAAGAAAGGGTCAGGAAGACCATTGCCAGAGTTGTTGGAAAGCCCTCAATGATGGAAGAAGAGGAAGAGGTTGCTGCACCAGCACCTAAAGCTCAGAAGCTGATGGGAGATGCAATGAGGTCAGGGGCTGCTCCATCTAAGCCCAAAGATGCTCCCAAAGCTGCTGCTCCTAAACCCAAGACTGCACCTAAGAGGAACACTAGGAGCATTCCAGCTGAAGGAAATAACAAGGCCCCAGTGCCTGAGGCTGTTAATGAAGAAGAAGACGATGATTCACTTGTTTTGAGAAAGTTGAAGCCCAAGATCCCCGATCATAATGATGCTCATCCAGTTGCAGAGGATATGAAGCTCAGGAAGGATGCAGGTCTGAGACTGTGGAGACAGACAGATCCCTATGCTGTCAGAATAAGAACTGTTGTGGACTACATGTTTCACACTAAGGAACAACAGGATTTCTATGAGACAGTTTTGCTTGACAAGAAGCCCATAATTTGTGACATGAGATGGGTAGACTGGGAATACATCAGGAAAAATGAAGAGCACTATCTAGGAGTGTATGATAGTTTCAATGCTTGTGGAGTGGATGACTTTGTTGGCCAGAAGCTCACCAAGTGGAATGATGAGCTCATCATGCAGTTTTACTCCACAACTCATTTCTACCCAGATGGGAAAATTGTCTGGATGTCTGAGGGTACAAGGTACCAATCCACTATTGAGGAATGGTATAAGTTGATAAATGCTCCAAAAGAGAATGAGGATGAATTGGATGTCTATGCCACCAAGAAGAAAGACCACAACTCTATGACTAAAATGTACAGAGAGATCCCATATGCTGCACTAGAGACACATAAGTTTGGATCAGTACATTACCTGTTGTCAGGATTGCCTACTATCAACTGGATCCTAAGACATACTCTGTTGCCCAAGTCAGGAGATCACAAGATGGTCAGAGGCCATGCAATCAACTTGCTGCATATGTTTGATGTGCCTCAGAAATTCAAAGTCATGAGTCTGATTATGGAAACAATCAAAAGGACTGTTGCCGATCAAAAGAGATCATGTGGATATGCCCCACAAATTCAGAAGCTCATAAACTCCAAGATGGGCACTGGCACATATCTTTTGGACAAAGAGCACTTGCCCATCTACCCTGATTTTGAGGACAACACCATTGTGATGGATGAAAATGAACCATCATCTGTGCAAGCACAAGAGAAGAAAGAGAAAGCAAGGGCTGAGAAAGCTGCTAAGATGCCAACTGCTGAAGAAACATCTCAGTATTTCCTGAAGAGCAAGCAAGATCAGCTTGGCTACTTGATTGCCTCCACCTTGAGGATTGAGAAGGGCTTGGCCACCCTGACTCAAAACTAGGAGAGCTTGGAGAGAATCATAGAGCAGAAGTTCTATGATCTTGACGTGAAGGTCACTGAGATCCAATCAGTTGTTGAGCAACTTCAGGAGGAAGTGGAGGAGAAGAAGGGCAAGTCTACCACATATGCATTTGCTAGAGTGCCCAAAGGACAGAGATCTGCTGCAGTGCCTATTCCAGACACCAGAGCTACATCATCTGCACCAGAAACATCTTCAGTGCCACCAGCTCCAGCACCACTCCACCAGCTCCATCTACATCGACAGATGCTTTCGTCCTTGGAGTCATCTCTACACCACCACCAGAAGACCAAGCCTGAGATTCGTTTAGCACTATGCATTTTCTATGAACTTTTTGGTAACTTGTTGCCAAAGGGGGAGAAAAATGTATAGATCATAGGCTTCGAGAGAGAGAGAGTGTTGCTTTTGTTCTCTCTTGTTTTTGGTGGTTGAACTTTGTTTGCTTGATACATTATGCCTTTTGTGAGATACTTGGATGATCATGTGTTTGATCATATGCTATGCTACATTAATGCTTGTTGGATGATATTATCTCTTATATTCTCATATGATCATTCACTTTGCTTGGTGATGAGTGCATGTGTTCAATTATTATCTTTTTGAGCGCTCCACCAAGATGTATGTGACATGGAAGAGTAACCCATGATCCTAACTCATTGTGCATTTGCAGTCCAAAGCAAATCTTAAATTATGCACAAATTTAGGGGGAGCTCTTACTTTTCACATACTTCTCAAAGCGACAATGTTTTTCAATCTTATTATCATTTTGTCGAAGCTTTGATCTATATGTTGTCATCAATTACCAAAAAGGGGGAGATTGAAAGTGTAACTATCCCTGGGTGTTTTTGGTAATTCCTAACAACATATAGCTCATTCAGCTAATGCTTTTCAAGATAAATATTTCAGGAAAGCTCAATGATTGGCATGGCATGGATGAGAAAAGTGGACCCCTCAAAATACTAAGGACAAAAGGATTGACTCAAGCTCAAAGCACAAGACTCTACATTTTCCATTTTAGTGATCCAAGATCACATTGAGTTTACAGGAAAACCCAATACTATCAAGGAGGTATGAGGTGTTGCTTAATGAGGTTCTTGCTCAAAATGCTTAGTGATATGCTCCAAAGCCCTCAACTACTTTCTCACATCCACCTATGACCCAAACCAAAAGTCAAACTCGGCCCCACCGATTCTTTCTATCCGGCGCCACCGAGTTCAGATGTCATAGCCACTGCCACAAACCCTAGTCAAATCGGTCTCACCGATAGGGATCTCGGTCTCACCGAGATGGGGTTGTAATCTCTCTGTTTCCCTTCGTAACATTTTGGTCCAACCGAGATGAGCGATCGGTCCCATCGAGATTGCAATGCAAACTCTCTTTTTCCCTTTCGTAACGTTTCGGTCTCACCGAGATGAGCAAATCGGTCCCACCGAGTTTGCATGACCAACTCTCTGGTTAGTGATAACCCACAAGTATAGGGGATCGCAACAACTTTCGAGGGTAGAGTATTCAACCCAAATTTATTGATTCGACACAAGGGGAGCCAAAGAATATTCTTGAGTATTAGCAGTTGAGTTGTCAATTCAACCACACCTGGATAACTTAGTATCTGCAGCAAAGTATTTAGTAGAAAAAGTGGTATGATAGTAATGGTAACAGTAGCAACAGTAAAGATAATTTTTTTGAGTTTTTGTAGTAGTTGTAATAGTAGCAACGGAAAAGTAAATAAGTGAAGAACAATATATGAAAAGCTCGTAGGTAATGGATTAGTGATGGATAATTATGCCGGATGCGATTCCTCATGCAATAGTTATAACATAGGGTGATATAGAACTAGCTCCAGTTCATCAATGTAATGTAGGTATGTATTCCGTAAATAGTCATACGTGCTTATGGAAAAGAACTTGCATGACATCTTTTGTCCTACCCTCCCGTGGCAGCGGGGTCCTAGCGGAAACTAAGAGATATTAAGGCCTCCTTTTAATAGAGAACCGGAACAAAGCATTAACACATGGTGAATACATGAACTCCTCAAACTATGGTCATCACCGACAAGTATCCCGATTATTGTCACTTCGGGGTTGTCGGATCATAACACATAATATGTGTCTATAGACTGGCAAGATAGGATCAAGAACACACATATATTCATGAAAACATAATAGGTTCAGATCTGAAATCATGGCACTCGGGCCCTAGTGACAAGCATTAAGCATAGCAAAGTCATAGCAACATAAATCTCATAACATAGTGGATACTAGGGATCAAACCCTGACAAAAATAACTTGATTACATGGTAAATCTCATCCAACCCATCACTGTCCAGCAAGCCTACGATGGAATTACTCACGCACGGCGGTGAGCATCATGAAATTGGTGATGGAGGATGGTTGATGATGACGACGGCGACGAATCCCCCTCTCCGGAGCCCGTTTTCTTGTACGACACGTATTTTGGTCGGTAGAAATTCATTATATATACTCCCGAAGGTTTTGACTCCCGTATCACGCAAATATCCTCTGTTTTCGTTTCAAGCTACTTCCGTTGCAGATTTAGAGCACCATGACTTCTCCCTCCTCCAGCAATGAAGACAAGGATGCTTGGCTATTGAAGATAGAGTTGAAAAGGAACCAGAAGAAATCAACAAGGGTGAAAGGATCAAGAAGGCCATGGAGGTTCAAGCTCCGGTGGTGAAAGAAGAATACATCCCTCAACCTTTACCTAACCTTTTCACTCCAACAGAGATTGAAGATTTCAAGATGATTGAGTTAGCCCGCATACAGAACAAGTATCTTACACAGGAGAATATTTTGTTGAAGTATCATATTGCTGGGCTCAAGAGCATTATCCGCAGGTTGGAGGAACTTTTACACTCGATGTGCGATTATCCACCATCATCATCACCACTGCCAACAAAGAAGGAAACATAATCACATGGGTATGGGCACTCCCCTTGGCAACTGCCAAGCTTGGGGGAGGTGCCCTGGTATCGTATCACCATCACAAATCCTATCTTTACCATTTTTCTTAGTTCGATCCTATTAGTAGTATCTTGATTTAGTAGAATAAAGTCATGGCATGATCTAGTATTGAGTTTTGCTTTATGATCCTTGTTTGTAATCGAGTCCGTGAGCTATATAATAAAGATTAGTGTTTAGTCAAGGGCTTGATTATTTTGCCATGATCTTGGGGGATTAGAAGAAAAAGAATAAAAAGAATCAAAGAGTTCATATTGATGTTAGTGAAAGTAATGACTTCACATAGAAAGAGTATGATGATTAAAAGTTGTTGGGAGTTGGCAAATATAGCTTTGGTCATCGTTGCAATTAATAGGTAGTAATAAGGAAAGAGAGGTTTCACATATAGATATATTATCATTGACATCTTTTATGATTGGGAGCACTCATTAAAATATGACATGCTAAAGAGTTGAGGTTGGACAAGGAAGACAACATACTGAGTTATGTTTTCTTATATCTGAGATAAAGTATGTTGTCATGGATCCTCTCACGTGTTGATCTTGCCTTTCCCCCTCATGCTAGCCAAATTCTCAGCACCAAGTAGAAATACTACTTGTGCTTCCAAATACCCTTAAACCAGTTTTGCCATGAGAGTCCACCATTTCTACCTATGGATTGAGTAAGATCCTTCAAGTAAGTTGTCATCGGTGCAAGCAATAAAATTGCTCTCTAAATATGCGTGACATATTAGTGCAGAGAAATAAGCTTTGTACGAACTTGTTGTGGACGCAATAAAAGCGACGGACTGCATAATAAAGGTTCACATACAAGGGGCAATATAAAGTGATGTTCTTTTGCATTAAGATTTTGTGCATCAACCCTAAACGCGCATGACAACCTCTGCTTCCCTCTGCGAATGGCCTATCTTTCATTATTATTCTCTACCTTATGCAAGAGTCACGGTGATCTTCACCTTTCTTTTTTTTCATTTTGTCCTTTGGCAAGCTCAGCATGTTGAAAAGAACATGATATATATATATATATAATTGGATGTGGGGGAGCATGAATTATTATTGTTGACATTACCCTTGAGGTAAAAGGTTGTGGGGCAAAACTATAAGCCCCTGTCTTTCTCTGTGTCCGATTAAAAACTCCGTAACCACAAGTATCGCGTGAGTGTTAGCAATTATGAAGGACTAAGTGATAGTTGAGTATGTGAACTTGCTTTTAAGCTCTGACATAGACTCTTTTCGATCTTATGATAAATTGCAATTGCTTCAATGACTGAGACTATAATTTGTTGGTGCTCAATAAGGTTTCTGATTCATGCTTTGGCTTTGTGAAAAGATCATCACTTGAACACAAGTAATCATATGACAAAATCTTTACATGCTGCTGTTATGGAAATAATCATGATGCCTACATGCCCGTATCTTATTTTTATCGACGCCTCTACCTCTAAACATGAGGACATATTTATTGTTATCGGCTTTTCGCTTGAGGACAAGCGAGGTCTAAGCTTGGGGGAGTTGATACGTCCATTTTGCATCACGCTTTTATGACAATATTTATTGCATTATGGGCTGTTATTTCACGTTATGTCACAATACTTATGGCTATTCTCTCTTATTTTACAAGGTTTATATGAAGATGGAGAATGCGAGTAGCTGGAATTCTGGGCTGGAAAAGGAGCAAATATTGGAGGCCTATTGTACGCAACTCCAAAAGTCCTGAAACTCCACGGAATACCTTAAAATAAATAAAGAAAAATCGTCGCCAAAGAAGAAGGCCAGGGGGCCCACACCCTGCTCACGAGGGTGGCCCCCCGTGGGCGCGCCCCCCTACCTCGTGAGCCCCCTGGTGGCTCTCCGACGCCCATCTTCTCCTATATGAAGTCTTTCGATGAGAAAAACATTAAGAAGCAACCTTTCGGGACGAGACTCCGCCGCCACGAGGCGGAACCTTGGCGGAACCAATCTAGGGCTCCTGCAGAGCTGTTCTGCCGGGGACACTTCCCTCCGGGAGGGGGAAATCATCACCAACGCTCCTCTCATCGGGAGAAGGCAATCTCCATCAACATCTTCACCAGCACCATCTCATCTCCAAACCCTAGTTCATCTCTTGTATCCAATTCTTGTCTCCAAGTCCGGGATTGGTGCTAGTAGGTTGCTAGTAGTATTGATTACTCCTTGTAGTTGATGCTAGTTGGTTTATTTGGTGGAAGATCATATGTTCAGATCCTTTATGCATATTATTACCCCTCTGATTATGAACATGAATATGCTTTGTGAGTAGTTACGTTTGTTCTTGAGGACAAGGGAGAAGTCTTGCTATTAGTAGTCATGTGAATTTGGTATTCGTTCGATATTTTGATAAGATGTATGTTGTCTAGCCTCTAGTGGTGTTATGTGAACGTCGACTACATAACACTTCACCATTATTTGGGCCTAGAGGAAGGCATTGGGAAGTAATAAGTAGATGATGGGTTGCTAGAGTGACAGAAGCTTAAACCCTAGTTTATGCGCTGCTTCGTAAGGGGCTGATTTGGATCCACATGTTTCATGCTATGGTTAGGTTTGCCTTAATACTTTTGTTGTAGTTACGGATGCTTGCAATAGAGGTTAATCATAAGTGGGATGCTTGTTCAAGTAAGAACATGACCCAAGCACCGGTCCACCCACATATCAAATTATCAAAGTACCGAACGCGAATCATATGAGCATGATGAAAACTAGCTTGACGATATTCCCATGTGTCCTCGGGAGCGCTTTTCCTATTATAAGAGTTTGTCCAGGCTTGTCCTTTGCTACAAAAAGGATTGGGCCACCTTGCTGCACTTTATTTACTTTGTTGCTTGTTGCTCGTTACAACTTATCTTATCACAAAATTATCTGTTACCACTTATTTCAGTACTTGCAAAGAATATCTTGCTGAAAACTGCTTATCATTTCCTTCTGCTCCTCATTGGGTTCGACACTCTTACTTATCGAAAGGACTACGATAGATCCCCTATACTTGTGAGTCATCAGTGTGCATCCAACTTGCTTGCTCATGAAGACCTAGGGCATTTGAGGAAGCCCATCGTAGGAATATACAAGCCAAGTTCTATAATGAAACATTCCCACTAGTATGAAAAAGACAACTTATGAGACTATCTACATGAAAAACATGGTGCTACTTTGAAGCACAATATATGAGACTCACTACATAAAGAACAAAGTGCTACTTTGAAGCACAAGTGTGGAAAAAGAGATAGTAGCATTGCCCTTTTTATTTATTTTCTTTTTCCTTTTTTTCCTTTTTTTCTTTTTTTCCTTTTTCTTCTTCTTTTTTTTGAGTCTTTTTTTCTTTTGGCCTTTCTTCTTTTATTTTTATATTTTTTTCTTTGGGCAATGCTCTCAAAATGATGATCATCACACTTCTATTGATTACAACATATGAATTACAACTTGAAACTAGTACAAGATATGACTCTATATGAATGCCTCCGGCGGTGTACCGGGATGGTGAAATGAATCAAGAGTGACATGTATGAAAAATAATGCATGGTGGCCTTGCCACAAATACAATGTCAACTACATGATCATGCAATGGCAACATGACAAAAGAAATGTATGTCATGATGATGATAAACGGAATGGTGGAAAGTTGCATGGCAATATATCTCGGAATGGCTATGGAAATGCCATAATAGGTAGGTATGGTGGCTGTTTTGAGGAAGATATAAGGAGGTTTATGTGTGATAGAGCGTATCATATCACGGGGTTTGGATGCACCGGTGAAGTTTGCACCAACTCTCAAGGTGAGAAAGGGCAATGCTCGGTACCGAAGAGGCTATCAATGGTGGAAAGGTAAAAGTGCGTATAATCCATGGACTCAACATTAGTCAAAAGAACTCATATACTTATTGCAAAAATTTAGAAGTCATAAAAAATCAAGCACTATGCACATGCTCCTAGGGGGATAGATTGGTAGGAAAAGACCATCGCTCGTCCCCGACCGCCACTCATAAGGATGCACAAGCCAGGTACACTTCATGTTTCAAATTTGTTGCACAACTTTAACCATACGTGCATGCTACGAGACTTGCTAAATTCAACACAAGCATTCTTTAAATTCATAATAACCCAACTAGCATGACTTTAATATCACTACCTCCATATCTCAAAACAATTATCAAGTATCAAATTGATCATAGCATCCAATTCACTTCCTATGATAGTTTTTATTATACCCAACTTGGATGCCTACCATTCTAGGACCAAATTATAACCATAGCAAATACCATGCTGTTCTAAAAGACTCTCAAAAAGATATAAGAGAAGCATGAGAGACTAGCAATTTCTACAAAATAATTCACCACCGTGCTCTAAAAGATATAAGTGAAGCGTGAAACACTAGAGCAAAAACTATCAAGCTCAAAAAGAAATAAGTGAAGCACATAGAGTATTCTAGAAAATTCTAATAAAATAGGCTTCTCCCAAAAGGTGTGTACAGCAAGGATGATTGTGGTAAACTAAAAAGCAAAGACTAATATAATACACGATGCTCCAAGCAAAACACATATCATGTGGCGAATAAAAATATAGCTCCAAGTAAAGTTACCAATGAACGAAGACGAAAGAGGGGATGCCTTACCGGGGCATCCCCAAGATTAGGCTTTTGGATATCCTTGAATATCTTGGGGTGCCATTGGCATCCCCAAGCTTAGGATTTTGCCACCCTTTATTCCATAGTCCATAAAAGCTTTACCTAAAACTTGAAAACTTCACAACACAAAACTCAACAGGAAATCTTATAAGCTCCGTTAGTGAAAGAAAACAAAACCACCACATAAGGTACTGTAATGAACTCATTATTTATTTATTTTGGTGTTAAACCTACTGTATCACAGCTTCTCTATGGTTTATAAACTATTTTACTAGCCATAGATGCATCAAAATAAGCAAACAACACACGAAAAACAGAATCTGTCAAAAACAGAACAGTCTGTAGCAATCTGTAACTAACGCAAACTTCTGGAACTCTACAAATCCTACAAAAATACGAAGTACTGGACAATTTGTTTATTGATCAGAAGCAAAAATAATCAATGCAAAATCACGTTTATGTGATTTATTGAATTTTTTCTCGTGAGTGCAAAGTTTCTGTTTTTCAGCAGAATCAAATCAACTATCATCATAGTTTATCCTATAGGTTCTACTTGTCACAAACACTAATTAAAAGCTAAAAACACATATAAACAGAAAGTAGAAACAAAAACTTATTACTAAAATGTAACAAAAGAAAAAAACACAAAGAAAATTGGGTTACCTCCCAACTAGCGCTATCGTTTAACGCCCCTAGCTAGGCATAAAAGCGAAGATAGATCTAAGTAGTGCCATCTTTCGCACTTGATTCATAAGTAGCCCGCATGATAGATTCATAAGGTAATTTGACTTTCTTTCTTGGAAAGTGCTCCATGCCTTTCTTTAATGGAAATTGGAATCTAATATTCCCTTCCTTCATATCAATAATCGCGCCAATCGTTCTAAGGAAAGGTCTACCAAGAATAATAGGGCAAGAAAGATTGCAATCGATCTATATCAAGAACGATAAAATCCACGGGCACCAAATTTCTATTTGCAACAACAAGGACATCATTGATTCTTCCCATTGGCTTTTTAATGGTGGAATCCGCAAGGTGCAAATTTAAAGAGCAATCATCAAGATCATGGAAACCTAGAATATCACATAAAGTTTTCGGAATCGTGGAAAGACTAGCACCCAAATCACATAAAGCAAAACACTCATGATCTTTAATTTTAATCTTTATAGTAGGTTCCCACTCATCACTAAGTTTTCTAGGTATAGAAACTTCCAAATTAAGTTTTTCATCATAAGATTGCAACAAGGCATCAACGATATGTTTGGTAAAAGCTTTATTTTGACTATAAGCATGAGGAGAATTAACAACAGATGGCAACAAGGAAATACAACCTTCTAAATAACAATTATCATAATCAAATTCCTTGAAATCTGAGATAGTGGGTTCAATACTATTTAAAGTCATGACCTCTCCAATCCCACTTTTACCAAATTTAGCATCAAGATCTAAAAACTGCGAATTCTTGTGATGCCTTCTAGGTAAACTTGACTCATCATCAGTCCCATAATTATCAAGATTCATATTGCAAAACATAGATCTAATAGGAGATGCATCAATAACTTTAAGATCTTCATCATTATTTTCATGTAAACTAGAAGAACACGCTTTTATAAAGCTATCTTTTTTAGCACACAATCTAGCGGTTCTTTCCTTACACTCATCAATGGAAATTCTCATTGCTTTGAGAGACTCATTGATATCATGCTTAGGAGAAGAAGATCTAATTTGAAGAGAATCAACATCAAGCGAAAGTCTATCAACGTTCCTAGCCAAATCATCAACTTTGAGCAATTTTTCTTCAAGCAAAGCATTAAAATTCTTTTGAGAAATCATAAATTCTTTCACGCTATTCTCAAAATCAAAGGGCATATTATTAAAATTACCATAAGAATTATTGTAGGAATTTCCATAATTATTAGAGGAGTTACTAGGGAACGGTCTAGCATTAAAGTTTCCTCTATAAGAATTGTTTCCAAAACTATTCCTACCAACAAAATTCACATCCATATATTCATTATTACTCTCAATCAAAGTAGACAAAGGTATATCATTAGGATCAAGAGGAATATTTTTAGTAGCAAACAACTTCATTTCATCCATCTTTCCACTCAAAACATTGATTTCTTCTATCGCATGCACTTTTTTACTAGAAGATCTTTTGGTGCGCCATTAAGAATAATTAGCCATTATTATTACTCTCAATCAAATTTTTGTATGATCATCCATAAATTCAAACCATGAGTAGGGCAATTGCGAATCATCAATTTCATTCTTTCCCAAGATTGGGCAACATGCTCATGATCAAGTTGTTTAAAATTCATAATATCATTCCTAAGAGTGATAATATTAGCGTGAGGAAAATACTTAGAGATAAAAGAATCTTTGCACTTGTTCCAAGAATCAATACTATTTTTAGGCAAAGACGAAAACCAAGATTTAGCATGATTTCTAAGTGAAAACGGAAATAACTTCAATTTAACGATATTGTTATCCAGATCTTTCTTCTTATGCATATCACACAAATCAACAAAATTGTTTAGATGAGTAGCGGCATCTTCACTAGGAAGGCCGGCGAATTGATCTTTCATAACAAGATTCAGCAAAGCCGGTATTGATTTCACAAGACTCAACATCATTAAGAGGAGCAATTGGAGTACTAAGGAAATCATTATTATTGGTATTCGAGAAATCACACAATTTGGTATTATCTTGCGCCATGTCAACAAGTAATCCAACACACAAGCAAACAGAAAGCGGCAAGCGAAAGAGAGGGGAAGAAAACGGCAAGCGGAAAAGAGAGGAGATTGGGAAATAGAGGGCAAATAAAACGGCAAGGGTGAAGTGGGGGAGAGGAAAACGAGAGGAAAATGGCAAATAGTGTAAATGCGAGGGAGATGAGTTTGTGATGGGTACTTGGTATGTCTTGACTTGAGCGAAGACCTCCCCGGCAACGGCGCCAGAAATCCTTCTTGCTACGTCTTGAGCTTGCATTGGTTTTCCTTGAAGAGGAAAGGGTGATGCAGCAGAGTAGCGTAAGTATTTACCTCAGTTTTTGAGAACCAAGGTATCAATCCAGTAGGAGGCTTCTCAACAAGTCCCACGCACCTACACAAACAAACAAAGAACTCGCAACCAACGCAATAAAGTGGTTGTCAATCCCGTCACGACCACTTGCGAAAGTGAGATCTGATAGAGATAGTATGATAAGATAAATATATTTTTGGTATTTTATAATATAGATGCAAAAAGTAAAGATGCAAATAAAAGTAGATTGGAAGCAAATATGATAAGAGATAGACCCGGGGCCATAAGTTTCGAGAGGCTTCTCTCGAGATAGCATAAGTATTACGGTGGGTGAACAAATTACTGTCGAGCAATTGATAGAAAAGCGAATAATTATGAGATTATCTAGGCATGATCATGTATATAGGTATCACGTCCGCAACAAGTATACCGACTCCTGCCTGCATCTAGAGTATTAAGTTCACAAAGAACAGAGTAACGCATATTAAGCAAGATGACATGATGTAGAGGGATAAACTCAAGCAATATGATATAAACTCCATATTTTTATCCTCGATGGCAACAATACAATACGTGCCTTGCAACCCTTTCTGTCATTTGGTAAGGACAACGCAAGATTGAACCCAAAGCTAAGCACTTCTCCTATGGCAGGAAAGATCAATCTAGTAGGCCAAACCAAACTGATAATTCGAAGAGACTTGCAAATATAACTCAATCATACATAAAAGAATTCAGAGAAGATTCAAATATTATTCATAGATAAACTTGATCATAAACCCACAATTAATCGGATCTTGACAAACACACCGCAAAAAGAGATTATATCAAATAGATCTCCACAAGAGAGGGGGAGAACATTGTATTGAGATCCAAAAAGAGAGAAGAAGCCATCTAGCTAATAACTATGGACCCGTAGGTCTGTGGTAAACTACTCACAACTCATCGGAAGGGCTATGGTGTTGATGTAGAAGCCCTCCGTGGTCGATTCCCCCTCCGGCAGAGTGCCGGCTAAGGCTCCAAGATGAGATCTCGCGAAGGTTACGGCGGTGGAAATTGTGTTTCGGGTCCTCCCTGGATGTTTTCGGGGTACGTAGGCTTATATAGGAGGAAGAAGTACGTCGGTGGACTCCCGAGGGGCCCACGAGACAGGGGGGCGCGCCCTATGGGGGGGGGGGCTCCCTCCTATCTCGTGGAGGCCTTGGCTGCTTCTTGACTTGCACTCCAAGTCCTCTGGTTCACGTTCGTTCCAAAAATCACGCTCCCGAAGGTTTCATTCCGTTTGGACTCCGTTTGATATTCCTTTTCTTCAAAATACTGAAATAGGCAAAAAAAGCGATGTCTGGCTGGGGCTCCGGTTAGTAGGTTAGTCCCAAAAATGATATAAATGTGTAAAATAAAAGCCCATAAACATCCAAAAGGGGTAATATAATAGCATGGAACAATAAAAAATTATAGATACGTTGGAGACGTATCACCCCGCCGCCCTCGCCACGCCGTGATCTCTCACTCCACCGCCCCGACACCCTCGCCCCCATGTTGTCCCGACGCCCGCGCTGCCCCGACGCCCTCACCGCCCCCACCGGCCCAACGCCCCGCCGCCTCAATAACCAGGGCCCACGCCATCCCGACGCCCTAGCCACATCGACAGCCCGTCACCCCACTGCCCCGCAGACCCACTCCGGTGAGCTCCCCCCTTGTTTTTTCTTTTTTCTTCTACTGCTACTAATTAGGTTAGTTTGTACTGTTAGTTTAGTTTTTTTCTACTGCTAGTAATTAGGTTAGTTAGTACTATTATTCAGATTCATTGTGAAATCACAACTGATTAAGCTTGCACATCTTTTTTCTGTGGATTTCACAGAGCAAGATTTGTTGCATATATAACTTGATTATATTTATTAGGAGGGAGTTTTTTTGCAAGTAAACGATGATGTTATCATGTTGTAGTATTCTCCCTCTATTTTGTAATTTTCTTAGAGCAAAATTTGAACACCCAATGTTGAATATCTGGATCACTGTTAGTTATGTTAGTTTGATTTTCTAGGTTAGTTTGATTTTCTAGGTTAGTTAGGTTAGTTCTAGGTTAGTTAGGTTAGTCTGTAGGTTAGTTCTTGAAAAAAATTATTAGGAGAAGAAAAGAAGAAGAATAAGAAGAAGAGGAGTGGGAGGACAAGAAGAAAAAGGAGAGGAGAAGAGGAGGAGGAGGAGGAGGAGGAGGAGGAGGAGGAGAAAAGGGGCAGGAGAAGAAAATAAGAAGAAGAGGAGGAGGAGGGGGAGAACAACAACAAGAAGAAGATCGCCGGTCCCCGACACCACCGACACGACACCCCGATACCACCTCGACACCCCGACACGAAACCACCGACACCCCGACAATACCGACACCACCGACACCCCGACACGACACCATCAACACCCCGACCCCCGACACGACAACCCGAGACCGCCTCGACACCCTGACACGACACCCCCGAGCCCTCGACCCCCAACACGACACCGCGATCCCGCCTCGACACCCCGACACCGCGACCCCGACACAACACCCCGACACCCCGACCCCTGACACGACACACCGAGACCGCCTCGACACCTCGATACGACACTACTGACACCCCGACCCCCGACACGACACTCCGATCCCGCCTCGACACCCCGACACCGTAACCCCGACACAGCACCCCGACCCCGAGACGGCACCCCCCGACCCCGACACAGCACCCTGACACGACACCACCGACACCACGACCCCCGACACGACACCCCGAGACCGCCTCGACACCCCGACACGACACCACCGAAACCCCAACCCCCTACACGACACCCTGAGACCCCGACACGGCACCCCTAGCCCCGACACAACACCCCGACCCCGACACGACACCCCCGGGACCCCGACGCCCGACACCTCCCGAAAAAGGTGCTCTTCGGCCTTCTAGAGGCCGACGGGGTCATATATTTGTGAATTATGAGTTAGGTCAGGTATTCAATTATTGTTATGTACGTATATATTATTATTAATTAGTTTATGTTATTAGGTATTCAATTTTTTATTATGTTCATGATGATGATACACGCTTATTTATTTTATGTTTATGTTGTACTAATTTCGTTTACTCTTTGTCATTGCAGGTGTTGATAGATGGTGGGAGCGGGTCGATAGCTCTCCGAGCCTCCTTCCTCGGTGCATGTTGGGAGGTGTGCTGTTATTCCACCCCAGCACCTTCGGAGAGCATTGGTAGACATGATGCAGACACCACCAGCACCTTTGGCGGGCGCTTCTTCTTCGACCGGGAGAGGTCGGGGAAGACAAAGAGGGGTGGAGGTAGAGGTGGACGTGGCGCTGGGATAGGTAGGAAGGCTGCTGTGCCTTCCTCGCCGCCACCCCCGCTGATTCTCCGGACCACCGGAGTGCTCCGTCTCAGGTGGACCCGCCTGACCTGGACCCATCTCGGACTCCGGTCCACGAGCCTCGGGGCGACGAGCCTATGTTTGATGAGACTCAGGTCCCAGACTCTTCCTCCCAGGAGACTCGGGTCCTAGAGTCTTCGTCCCACGTGACTCCGGAGACTAGCGGCCATGCTGATGGTGTCGAGGAGACCTTTTCTGAGGATAGCTACAACAAGGGCGAGTTGGTTGAGGAGGGAAAGAAGGTCTACCAACATGGTGGTACTAGGCTCCCGGCTGTGCCGGCGACCCGCGACCAGAGGTGGTTGATTCAGCCTAACAGGGAGAAGTAAGCACATTTACTCTTTTTTAACCTTTTGCCTTCATGTTTCTTCAAATTAATATCTAATGTGTTGGCCTTATCATACTATAGGGGTTGGATACACGCAGATGGTGTCCGCAGGCCCAACTAGCTCCTTGGTACTCTTTGCCGGCACCATTTACTGGGGTGGGTAACTTTGCCCGGCGAGGGTGAGGTTCCATAGCTAGCACTGACCTGGGAGCTGTACGAGGCTGCCCCAGTCCCACCGGGGGAGATGGTCGACGGTGTCGTGTGCCAGACGGTGGCCTACATTGTGAGACGGCGGTTTTGGGTAATTTCTCCTTTACAGAATTAAAAATCAACAATACCTAGTGATTGTACTAATGATTAGTTTTGTCTTGTTTGATTGCAGACCTTATACAGATGTCTTGAGGAACACGAGGCAGACGTGGTAATGGTTCTCGAAGCCGAGTGCAAGCGCCTACTTCAGAACTTATGGCACGAGGCTCGGGTGCAGGCAGTTCGAGGCTACTATGCCTCGACTAACATCAGGAGGTAGAAGAAGAAGTGTCGCGACAAGTATCTGAGTAAGAAAAAGTACATGAAGGTAATTACGTATTCTTAAGGCCTTGTACTTAGTTTCCTTGATTTGATTTGTAGGCGTAGCGCTGAAATTTCTCTTTGTCTAACTTAGGTGCCCCCGAGATGGTGTGTGGATAGGATGGACTATTGGGAGAGGTTGGTGGATGAGTGGTGCTCTCTCCAATGGCTAGTCGTCCACAGCACGGCCAGGGACAAGCGTGCCCAGATGCAAGGTGTGCCACATCATCAAGGGAGCTCCAACCTGTTTGAGTACGGGGATCACTGGGTATGTGGTTTGAGCCCTTAACGATTCATGCAATTCCATTCTTCATGCTAGCTTCAGTCCATTAATTACTAATTTACCATGTTCCTCTCTTTTAGGCGCGACACAACAAGAAGGAGGTGCCACCGTTGTACGACCTCTATGCAATGGCCCATAGTGCCTCGTTCAAGAAGGCCAAGGCATTCTCGGAGGATGACCTCGATCACCCAGAGAGCTTCACCAACATCTCCTCCCACGACAAGCTCATGAGGTACAGAGACTTTGGGAAGAAGATGAAAGGTGAGGACTTCAACCCGAGCCAGAGTCCTTTTGATCCTGAGCTCATGATGCTATTTGGTGACGGGAGGAAACATGGCTCGGTAGCCATTGGAGATGGATTGATACATTGTACTAGAAGTCTCCCAGAGATCAAGAAACACTACTAGGGAAAACCTTATACACACAACTTTAGCAGTAGCGCGTGTCAAAAAACCACGCTAGTGCTAAGTAGCAGTAGCGCGTGGGCGTAAACCGCGCTACAGATACCATTGTAGCAGTAGCGCGCCTGAAGATAAGAGCGCTACTACTAAAATTTCCACTTCTTAGCCTACAGGTTACACATAGTAGTAGCGATCTACGATGAACCGCGCTACCGCTACATGCATTGTAGCAGCGCGTTTACGCAGAAAGGCACTACTGATAAAGGAAATAAAATTAAATGGAAAGCAAATAGAAAAGTAAATGAAAATGAAAGAAATAGAAAAAGGAGAAAGGAAAAAAAATAAAATGTAAATAAAAATAAATTAAAAAGGAAAAAAAAAGAGAAAGGAGTAGCAGTAGCGCGTATACAGGAACGCGCTATAGCTAACTTAGCAGTAGCGCACTTCCCCGAAAGTGCTACTGCTACTTTTGACTTAACCGCGCGGTTCGTTCTTCCCCACGACCACTTACCCCAAATCCCAACTCCTCCGTTGTCGCCGCCGCCATCGCCCGTCGGCCGCCGCGAGCTCTCCCGTCACTCTCTGCACACCCTCGACGCCGCCCCCAACCCAGGATTCGACGCCGCCCCGATCCCGACCTCGATGCCGCCCCGACCTCGATGCCGCCCCCGATCCCGACCTCGATGCCGCCCCCGACCTCGATGCCGCCCCCGACCCCGACCTCGACGCCGCCCTCCGCCACGCGCCCGGGCCCCGGCCCCGACCACGACGCAGCCTACCCCTCCCTCGCCGCAGGCACCCGAGATGAGCATGTCTGCTCCTCCCCTCCCCTACCTCTGCGTAAGGTTCTTCAAATTTTAATTGCATCAAATTAGTTAGGGTTCATCTATTGCATCAAAATTTGGATTATCCGCTACCACTTTCCACCCTTAGGTTAATCAAATTAGATGGTAATTAGGGCATTAGTTCCTAGGTACTAATTAGTTAGTAAGAACTAGGTACTAGTTTATTTTTATTTATAGTAAGTTTATTTTTATTTATAGTAAGTTTATTTTTAGTAATAACTAGTTGAATTAATAGAATTAGTTGAACATGTCACATTTGTTGTTATTTTTTAAGTTAAAGCAATTTTTCCCGCATCAACGTCGACATCGATGCCTATCCCGCATCCTTGTCGTCAACTCGGCGGAGGACACCTGCTTGACGATATGGGCCATGTACGGGACTGGGCTCCGCTGGGCTGGTACTGGGAGGCGCTACCTACCGGGGGGCACAACTTGGTGAGGAGTCAGCCCATCATTGACCCGAAACTTCTTTGGTGGCGGTCGCGTGGGCCAGTGATGGTCGAGAGGCTTGAGGACCCCATGAAGGTGGTACGTCACCGTGTCAGCGAGGAGGACGCGCATGTCCGTCACTACTTGGTTGTGCTGGAGCACAGGTTCTCCAATACCTGGCAGGTTCTCCAGGGATCTCACTGGAGCTATGATCCTATGATGGTTCTTTCTCTTTGGGTGTCCACCGCCCGCGCCGATACCCGTCGTTCGCTAGGGTTTTAGTTGTATTAGTGATGTTATATGTATGATACTATTTGGGATGTATTAGTGATAATATTCGACTATGTACGGACGTAAGAGATGATTTACTTTTGCTTATTGAATGCATGCTAATTTGAATACTTATTTATTTTACAATTTGGTTTTGCTTGTTGAATGCTCATGTCAATATGAGCCCTATAATATATTTTAAAATGTATATCTTGTGTTGCTCAAATAGGATATGTGCTTGCCCAAGTGGCCGGTCATGTTTGCGGGTTACACCTCCGAGTGCCCTATGTTTTGCCGGAGTGTTGATTCATTTCCGTTCCGACAAATTTTAGGCGCTCGATATGTCCTATTTTAGCAAAGGTCATGCCGGATTTTTCCATGAATTTTGGCATGACTTGTGCCAGAATATGTAGGAAATATCGAGTGCCCCGGATTTGCATGTTGAGTATCTTGGTAGTTGCCTTCGATCGATTTTCAATTAATGTTTCAACTATAAACATAGGAAATGTCTGATGACGAAAATGATTTCGGTATTTGCAAATACTGCAAAGACGAGCGCAGCTAGTGCGACAGAATCTTCCTAGATGATGATAGGCACTTCAGCATCAAGCTGGACGAGAACGTCGAAGTGGATACAGTAAGTCACAACGACAAGTCTATTTCGTAATTAAGCATGACATCTGCTTCATTTGCTTCAACTTATAATGTAATTTTTTACTATTGTACTAGCGTATCCCCTGCCATGCAAGAGTTTTTGTCTTGGATAAGATAGGTTTCAGTCGTATGAAAACTACTATGGAGGTAAAGAGAGTTTACTTGAAGACCAAGCATGATTATACTTTCCATGCAAAATTATACAATGCAGACACCTACACCTATCTTGAATGCAAAACTTAGCAAGCACTATGCAAGACTTATGCATTTGACCCTGATATGGTTATCACCTTTGATATTCATCCGGAAGATGATATTGAAGGTAATATCGACATTTGGGTTGATGTGCAGACGCCTCCAGTTATACCATTACGTGAGTTTCTTTATGTCTTTTATATTGTTTATTCAAAAATAGTTGACAACTAATTTCTCTTGATAGCTTATTTCCATTCAAGAAAACATGTCCAGTGCTTGATAGACAGGACCTACTACTGTCCTGGGGCTGAACTAAACTGCGAGTAGATAAGTCATTATGTTTCATAGCTTAAGGGATCTTCATACTGTCATGACAAATTATTTTCCTGAACTTGAAAATCTTAGTACTCAAAACGTGCGACCAATAGTGTTCGTACTGAACTATGGTCACATCTATTTAGGAAAGATGGTAAGATTTTTACTATTTGTCCTCAGTGCATCTTTTGCATACATTATTTTTTAAGCTAAACTTCATTGCTAAGTATGTTACTATACGATGTTCTTCAACAGGGACCCCCGATGAATGTTGTGCCTCATTGGATCAAGACTAAAGGTCGCATGAGAATGGTTAGCTTACGGCCAAGACATCCTACAATGCACTTTAGTGCAGTCAGGATTTCTAAAAGCGAGGAATGCTTAATAGTGAAAGACTGGAGTAAAATTGTGAACAATCACAGAGAAGTACTAGGGGGCAGCAATCAGAAGTGCAGCCCACGATTAGGAGACAGGTTCATCTGCATGCTCCAACATGATGAAGCAGGAGTGCTACATATGTTTTATGCTATTTTACCTGAGAGAGAGCAACAAGAGTGACTAGCTAGCTAGAAATGAGTTTGAAGATGATGATGTGCTACACTATGACTATGATGATTAAATAGCTAGTGTTGGTGGTAATGACTATGATGATTATTATTAGCTAGTGTCGGTGGTGATTAGATAGCTACCGCAACTAGTGTTGGTGGTGATTAGCTAGCTAGAATGAGTTTGAAGATGATGATGTGATACACTATGACTATGATGATTAAATAGCTACTCTTGGTAGTAATGACTATGATGATGATTAAATAGCTTTTGCTGGCGGATTAGATTCAAGTGGAGACAACATGTGGTGCACATCGAAAGTACTACTAGTCCAAACTAGATCAAGTTTGGATTAGTAGTATACTTTTGACATGCACCATGATACGTCTCCGACGTATCTATAATTTATGAAGTATTCATGCTATTATATTATCCATCTAGGATGTTTTATATGCATTTATATAGTATTTTATATGATTTTTGGGACTAACCTATTAACCTAGAGCCTAGTGCCAGTTTCTGTCTTTTCCTTGTTTTTGAGTTTTAGAGAAAAGGAATACCAAACGGAGTCCAATTGACGTGCCAATTTTTGATGAATTTTTATGGACCAAAAGAAGCCCCTGGAGTGCAAGAGTTGGGCCAGAAGAGTTCCGGTCTGCCCACGAGGGTGGGGGGCGCACCCCCCCTGCCTCGTGGATAGCCCGGATACACCCTTAACGTGAGACCTACGCCAAAAATTCCTATAAATACTGAAACCTCCAGAAAATAACCTAGATCGGGAGTTCCGCCGCCGCAAGCCTCTGTAGCCACCAATAACCAATCGGAACCCTTTTTCGGCACCCTGCCAGAAGGGGGATCCCTCACCGGTGGCCATCTTCATCATCCCGGCACTCTCCATGACGAGGAGGGAGTAGTTCACCCTCGGGGCTGAGGGTATGTACCAGTAGCTATGTGTTTGATCTCTCTCTCTCTCATGTTCTTGAGTTGGCATGATCTTGATGTATCGCGAGCTTTGCTATTATAGTTAGATCTTATGATGCTGCTCCCCCTCTACTCTCTTGTAATGGATTGATTTTTCCCTTTGAAGTTATCTTACCGGATTGAGTCTTTAAGGATTTGAGAACACTTGATGTATGTCTTGCACGTGCTTATCTATGGTGACAATGGGATATTCATGTGATCTACTTGATGTATGTTTTGGTGATCAACTTGCGGGTTCAGTGACCTTGTGAACTTATGCATAGGGGTTGGCACACGTTTTCATCTTGACTCTTCGGTAGAAACTTTGGGGCACTCTTTGAAGTACTTTGTGTTGGTTGAATAGATGAATCTGAGATTGTGTGATGCATATCGTATAATCATGCCCATGGATACTTGAGGTGACATTGGAGTATCTAGGTGATATTAGGGTTTTTGGTTGATTTGTGTCTTAAGGTGTTATTCAAAATGACCTATACCTAGCATTTTCCCTCCAAAATGACTTGATATGCTTTGTTAGCTAGAAAATGGCATAACTACCAAGGATAGCTCAATAATGATCACCTAGCTTAGCTAGTTCATTTATGACATAATTAGCTCACTTAGGTAAAAAATGGCATAACAACCTAGGATAGCTCAATAATGATCTATAATTAGCTTAACTACTTCATTTATGACATAATTATCTCACTTAGGTAAAAAAAAATGGCATAATAACATTGATTTAGCTCCAAAATGACCTATACTTAGCTTATTTTCCTCGAAAATGACATAATAACCTTACGTAGCTCCGAACTGACATACTTTACTTAGGATAGCTATAAAATGACCTATACTTAGCCTTTTTTTCTTCCTAAATGACTTAATATGCTTAGTTAGCTGAAAAATATGATTACTACCTAGGATAGCTAAATAATGATCTATACTTAGCTTACGTAGTTCATTTATGACATAATTAGCTTACTTAGCTAAAAATGGCATAATAACCATGGTTTAGCTCCCAACTATCATATAATTAGTTTATTTTCCTCCAAAATGACAAAATAACCTTACCTAGCTCTAAAATGACCGATTTTAACTAGGATAGCTTCAAAATGACCTATACCTAGCATTTTCCTCCAAAATGACTTGATATGCTTTGTTAGCTAGAAAATGGCATAACTACCTTGGATAGCTCAATATTGATCTTTAGCTAGCTTAGCTAGTTCATTTATGACATAATTAGCTCTCTTAGGTAATATATGGCATAACAACCTAGGATAGCGCAATAATGATCTATAATTAGCTTAACTACTTCATTTATGACATAATTATCTCACTTAGGTAAAAAAATGGCATAATAATCTTGATTTAGCTCCAAAATGACCTATACTTAGCTTATTTCCCTCGAAAACGACATAAATAACCTTACGTAGCTCTTAACCCATATACTTTACTTAGGATAGCTATAAAATGACCTATACTTAGCCTTTTTTTCTTCCTAAATGACTTAATATGCTTAGTTAGCTGAAAAATATGATTACTACCTAGGATAGCTAAATAATGATCTATACTTAGCTTACGTAGTTCATTTATGACATAATTAGCTTACTTAGCTAAAAAATGGCATAATAACCATGGTTTAGCTCCCAACTATCATATAATTAGTTTATTTTCCTCCAAAATGACAAAATAACCTTACCTAGCTCTAAAATGACCGATTTTAACTAGGATAGCTTCAAAATGACCTATACCTAGCATTTTCCCTCCAAAATGACTTGATATGCTTTGTTAGCTAGAAAATGGCATAACTACCTAGGATAGCTCAATAATGATCTATAGCTAGCTTAGCTAGTTCATTTATGACATAATTAGCTCACTTAGGTAAAAAATGGCATAACAACCTAGGATAGCGCAATAATGATCTATAATTAGCTTAACTACTTCATTTATGACATAATTATCTCACTTAGGTAAAAAAATGGCATAATAATCTTGATTTAGCTCCAAAATGACCTATACTTAGCTTATTTCCCTCGAAAACGACATAAATAACCTTACGTAGCTCCGAACTGACATACTTTACCTAGGATAGCTATAAAATGACCTATACTTAGCCTTTTTTCTTCCCAAATGATTTAGTATGCTTAGTTAGCTGAAAAAAATATGATTACTACCTAGGATAGCTAAATAATGATCTATACTAAGCTTACCTAGTTCATTTATGACATAATTAGCTTACTTAGGTAAAAATAGGCATAATAACCATGGTTTAGCTCCAAACTATCATATAATTAGTTTATTTTCCTCCAAAATGACAAAATAACCTTACCTAGCTCTAAAATGACCGATTTTAACTAGGATAGCTTTAAAATGACCTACACAAACCATTTTGTCCTCCGAAATGAATAAATATGCTTATATAGCAAAACAATGGCATAAGAACCTAGGTTAGCTCCAAAGTGACCTATTTACCTAGCTTAGCTCTAAAATGACCTACACACTTAGCATTTTTACCTACCTTAGCTAAAAAATGGCTTTTTTACCTACCTTAATTAGAAGAAGAAGAAGATAAAGAAGAGGAGAGGAGAAAAAGAAAGAGAAGATAAATTCTTCTTTTTCTTCTTTTTCTTCCTTTTCTTCTAGCTAGTCTTCTTCTTCTTCTTCTAACTTTCATCTTTCCTAATTTGCAGATTTGCTTGAGATGAGGAAGCTTGCATTGATGGAGTGTACTCTTCTACTTGTGCTTCCTTTTTGTTTATGGAAACTTGTTGGATATATATGTATGAAAATGTTGTTGGAAACCATTGTATGTTGTTGGAAACTTGTATATGTTCATGTTGTTAAAACTTGTAATGTGTGTGTGTCTATATATATGTGTGTGTGTCTATATATATGTGTGTGTGTGAAATTCTGTCAAATTGAATGAATTTAGGAAAAAATAGAAAAAACAGGGGCTATATAGCCACTTTGCCGTCAGCTAGCAGACGGCAAAGGTCTTTGCCGTCAGCTAGGAGACTGCAAAGCTGCCACGTGGCAGCTACCTGTACAACCTAGGGTGTACTGGGCTGGCCTATTTGGCAGATTTGCCGTCAGCCGGCAAACGACAAAGGCCTTTGCATCTTTGCCGCCCGCTGGCTGACGACAAAGATACAAAGGCCTTTGTCGTCTGCCAGGCAAAGCACGTCGTTAACCACTTAACGGACCTGAATCGCCACGCAGTGCTCAGTTTTTTGCCGTCTCGCTAGCGATTTACAAAGGCCTTTGCATCTTTGCTGTCCGCCAGCAGACGACAAAGAGGCCTTTGCTGTAGCCTATTCAGCCGAACCTGTTGCCCTCTGCTGGCTGACGGCAAAGCCCTTTGCCGTCAGCCTGGCATGCCTTTGCCGTCAGCCATGACTGACGACAAAGTGCCTGATTCCTGTAGTGTTTAGTTTTTGCATTTTGTTTCTTTTGGGTGATACCAATCTCAGCAGTGTCTCTTTTCATCTGGTTGATATTGCATATTTCTTCTAATTAATCATCAGGATTTTGTCTTGCAAGTGGGTGTTTATATTTTAATATCCCGCTCCATCTCTCTGCACTGTTGTCTTAATTCATTCTCCCCTCTTCTGCTTTCTCCTTTCCTTTTGATTTCCTGATCTAAAACCTTTCTTCGTGCTCGTACTCCATCAATCCTCTTCCTCCTGTTTCTTTCGTTTGCTGTGGAGGCATGTTGTTTTTTTCTTCTTTTCCAAAAGGAGGCGCGTTGGTTAGGATGGGAATGAGAGGGGTGCAGTTGGTGGTTGTGTGATGACAGCTGGTGAGTGGCTATTGGTTATAGGGCTTTGTATTACAAGGCTATTGGTTATAGGGTTGAACGATTTCCTTTGCTATCTCACTAAAGGACAAGGCAACCTTCCGACAGATGCTCGCTCTCGCGACTGCCCCGCCCGCGACCTCCACCTACCACCGCCACCACTACTGCCGGGGAGCCCCCCCCCCCCCCCCCGCCGTCGCTGACCCGTTTGCCTCGCCGCAAGGGGACCCTCGTCGTCTCTCCTCACCCTTGCTCGGGGGTGCTCGCACTCTCCTCGCGGGAGGCGCTGAGGGAGTCCTGGATAAGGGGGTATCCGGACAGCCGGACTATATACTTTGGCCGGACTGTTGGACTATGAAGATACAAGATAGAAGACTTCGTCCCGTGTCCGGATGGGACTCTCCTTGGCATGGAAGGCAAGCTTGGCGATCCGGATGTAGATCTCCTCCTCTGTAAACCGACTATGTGTAACCCTAGCCCCCTCCGGTGTCTATATAAACCGGAGGGTTTAGTCCGTAGGACTCACGATCATCATCATACCATAGGCTAGCTTCTAGGGTTTAGCCTCTCTGGTCTCGTCGTAGATCAACTCTTGTAATACTCATATCATCAAGATCAATCAAGCAGGAAGTAGGGTATTACCTCCATCGAGAGGGCCCGAACCTGGGTAAAACATCGTGTCCCCAGTCTCCTGTTACCATTAGCCTTAGACGCACAGTTCGGGACCCCCTACCTGTGATCCGCCGGTTTTGACACTGACATTGGTGCTTTCATTGAGAGTTCCTCTGTGTCATCACGATAAGGCTTAATGGCTTGTCTCGTTGTCAAAGACAACATCACCTCCGGGGGAAGCCTAGCTTTAGGCCAAACTCTCCGGCTGGGCGGCTTCGTTATGACCGCCCGAACGGCTATTGCGCCGACAAAGACTTCTCAGGTCATTAAAAATAGCCTCCACGTTAATTCGGAATTCTCCGAACAGATGGATCCAATGGAGCTCTTCTCCCTCAATTAGTTCTTGGATCGCATCGCCGCCCTGGGCGTCGCTACGGACTATGACCTGATCGGGCTTAAACCCGATCAAAGGGAGATTCACTCTCCACCGGTCACCCATGAGATAGCGGTAGTGGAAGAGCATCATCCTAATTCTCCCTCCACTTTGAGGACGAACTATGTCCGGATTTCCGAGCTCTTCGAGCCGGACACCCGCTCGCGGGATGACATGACCCCGGTCCTGGACTCAGGATCGGTGGGCAGGCCGAAGAAGTTGGGCAATGCCCCAGAACCCGAGCCGTCAAGCTCGGAAGCTTCTTTGCCACTGGGTCTCAGATCGAGTCGGGATTCGGACTCAAATCCGCCCACCCACCCAGATTTATCCAATCTTTCCCATATCAGACAAGAGCCCCAAGAAACAGTACATCACTACTGGGCCAGATTCCTCCTTGTGATAAACAGGGTCAAGGACTGTCGCGAGGTAGATGCAATCTCCCTCTTTTGCAAAAATTGCACGAACAAAGGGATTCTCAATGCTATAAGCCGCCGTGACATAGTACACTTTGCTAACTTAGCGGCCATAGTGCAAAAGTACTGGGCGATGTAAGGCGCCTGGAAAACCCAAATAAGTTTCTGGGACAGTCCGGCTCTAGCCAAAACCCCTGTCCGAACTAAAAGGGTAAACTCTCGTAAGTCATCCGATTCAAGTACCAAAAATATAAAACCTGCCGCAAGGCGCGGAACCGTATTGGAAGAATGGCTAAACAGGCCGTGCAAGATTCATAGCACACCGGATACTACGCCAACACATAGCCTTAGAGCATGTTGGATACTCCGGCAGGTGGCAAAGAGCGATGAAGATATCCTCACAAAACATCCCGCCGGGGACAATAATACGGTATTTACAGTCTTCGAGACTTTCGCCTCAAATAATAGGCGAAAGCGAGCTCAGCGCAGCCTCGCAGAAGTTTGCCACGTGGCAACAATAAACCCATGGAACGACACAGCTATAACCTACAATGCCAATTTAACCCCAATTCCGGACAGTCCGAGCACCAGCCGCTTTGGTCCTTAGCCCAATCGTGGATGGCTTCAGGCTTACTAAAGTGCTCATGGATGGCGGAAGCGGACTAAAGCTTATCTATGAGGAAACCCTCAACAAGATGGAAATTGACAAAAGCCGCATTGAACGAAGCAGCACTACCTTCATGGGAATCATCCCTAGTCGAGAGGCACAATGCGCGGGAAAATCCATGCTGGATGTGGTATTCGGCACGCCGGAGAATTACAGGTCCGAAGAAATTACGTTCCAAGTAGCCCCGTTCAGCAGCGGATACCACGCCCTCTTAGGGCGGGACACATTCATGAGTTTTCAGGCTATAGCCCATTACGGGTACATGAAGCTCAAAATGCCCGGGCCCAACGGAATCATCACTCTAGCTAGTGACCCGGACATCGCACTCTGTGTCGAAAATAAAACTGCCGCCCTATCCCTGGAGGCATTATCAGAAGCCCTCGCGACCGAAGAGCTGACAACACTACGAGCAACAGTGGACACAGACGACATGATACTCGACAAGAGACCTGAATCCACCTCCTTCAAGCCAGCGGACGAGATAGTCAAATTCCAGGTCCACCCAATGGACCCTTCAAAGACAGCTTCCATAGGGACACAGCTGTACACCACAATAGACGCCGCACTGCAAGACTTCCTGCGTGAAAATTGGGATATTTTCGCCTGGCATCCTTCAGACATGTCGGGCATCCCACGGAGGCTGGCCGAACACAGACTCAATATACTAAAAGGATACAAGCCAGTCAAGCAGACTCTTAGGCGCTTCTCAGAGCCTAAGCGGCAAGCCATGGGAGAAGAGCTAGCCAAGCTACTAGAAGTCGGATTCATCAGAGACATCAAACATCCGGATTGGCTAGCAAACCTGGTAATGGTACCAAAAAAGGACAAATCCTGGCGCTTATGTGTCGATTTCAAAGACCTCAATAAAGATTGCCCTAAGGATCCCTTCCCCCTCCCCCGCATTGATCAGATAATCGATGCCACCGCAGGACACGATTCATTGTGTTTCCTCGATGCATACTCCGGATACCATCAAATCAAGATGGCGGAGTCCGACCAGGCTGCAACAACCTTCATCACCCCGTACGACCCTTTCTGTTTCAACACCATGCCCTTCGGGCTAAAAAACGCCGGCGCAACCTATCAACGCATGATTCAGACATGCCTGGAAAAACAAATCGGCAAGACAGTAGAGGCCTACGTAGACGACGTGGTCATCAAAACAAGACACGTCGAAACCTTAATAGACGAGTTGAGGCTTACGTTCGATAATCTCCAAACATATGAGATCAAGCTCAACCTGGAGAAGTGTGTCTTTGGAGTACCCTCCGGAAAATTGCTCGGCTTCATCGTTTCCAATAGAGGAATTGAAGCCAATCCGGCAAAAATCCGAGCTCTATCACAGTTGGCTATCCCAACAGACCTCAAGCAGATCCAGAAACTAACTGGATGTGTGGCTGCCTTAAGCCGCTTTATCTCCTGCTTAGGAGAAAAGGCACTACCCTTGTATCGCCTTCTTCGACGCCCAACACTTCGAGTGGATTTGATGCGGCCACGGCCGGACTGGAAGAAATAAAGGCACTCTTGGTCACCAACCCAGTCCTGACCGCGCCAAATATGGGCGAACCCATGCTATTATACATAGCCGCAACGAACCAAGTTGTGAGCGCAGTGCTCGTTGTCGAACGAGAGGCAGACGGACACAAGTTCCCACTCCAAAAGCCGGTATACTACGTGTCCACTGTCCTCACTCCATGTAAATATCGGTACCCACACTATCAAGACATAGCGTATGCGGTCTTCATGGCATCCCGGAAACTACGACACTACTTTCAAGAGTGTTCGATCACGGTGGGCTCCGAACTTCCACTCAATGACATAATAAATAACCGCGACGCAACAGGCCGAATTGCTAAATGGGCTATTGAGCTCCTTCCGTTCGACATAACATACAAACCACGACGGGCCATTAAGTCGCAAGTACTGGCTGACTTCGTCGCCGAATGGACAGAAGCCGAACTCCCTAAAGAGTACGGCGCGTACTCAAATTGGATCATGCATTTCGACGGCTCCAAAATGCTGGCCGGATTGGGAGCGGGTGTTGTTCTGACATCCCCCACCGGAGACACGGTGTAGTACGTCCTCCAAATATTATACACAGACTCTAACAATGCAGCCGAATACGAGGCTCTGTTGCATGGTCTTCGGATGGCGGTCTCCATGGGCATTCAATGCCTCGAAGTGCGTGGGGACTCAAACCTCGCAATATCTCAGGTAAATGGAGACTTTGACGCCAAGGATCCGAAAATGGCGGCCTATCGCAATGCCGTCCTCAAAATATCAGCATGGTTCGAGGGGCTCGAATTCCACCATGTGGTCAGAGAAAACAACCAAGCGGTCGATATACTCGCCCGCATCGGCGCTCGACGCGACGCCGTCCCACCTTCTTAGAAAGGTTGTTCAAGCCATCCGTGGCGTGGGAAGGGGAGTCCGGCACTATTAGTCCGGCTCCGAACACAACCCCAGATTCCAAAGCTTCAGATGTAATCGGAGGCTCTGCCACCGAAATAACATCTTCGGCCCACGAGATAATGGTTGTCATCGCCCCGTGGACCGAGCCCTTCTTGGCCTTCCTTAATAGGCAAGAGCTCCCCGAGGACCAAAATGAGGCACGTTGTATTGTGCGACGCTCTAAAGCCTACAAAGTCCATGAAGGAGAACTCTACAAGAAGAGCCCCACCGAAGTGCTCCAACGATGCATCTCCGAAGAAGAAGGGCGGAAGCTCTTAGCCGAAATCCATTCCGGACTAGGCGGGCACCATGCGGCAGCCCGAGCTCTTGTAAGCAAGGCTTTCCGGATAGGATTCTACTGGCCGACAGCCCGGGCAAACGCACAGGACCTCGTCCAACATTGCGTTGGTTGTCAACTTTTTGCCAATCAGAGCCATATGCCCCCTACCGCTCTACAAACGATCCCCATAACTTGGCCCTTCGCGGTCTGGGGGCTGGATATGGTGGGACCCCTTCAAGGGGGAAGCCATAAGAAAAAATACTTATTGGTCATGGTGGATAAGTTCACCAAATGGATAGAAGCCAAACCAGTTAAAACGGCCGAATCCGGACCTGTGATAGACTTTATATCGGAGGTTGTACACCATTACGGCGTCCCCCACAGTATCATCACTGACAACGGCTTGAATTTTACAGCCGAGGAGGTGAAAGCCTGGTGTGGCAAAATGGGCATTAAGCTCGACTATGCCTCTGTCTATCACCCCCAAAGAAACGGTCAGGTTGAACGTGCAAATGTTCTTATTATGAGCGGCATCAAACCCAGACTAGTGCGATCCTTGAAGGAATCAGACACGCATTGGGTTGAGGAACTCGACTCCGTACTCTGGGGGCTGCGGACCACGCCGAATCGCACCATCGGATACACACCATTTTTCATGGTGTACGGCGCAGAAGCAGTACTGCCCTGCGATATAATTCATGACTCACCTCGCGTGCGCATGTATGAAGAGAAGGAAGCCGAGCTAGATCGGCAGGACAACTTAGATGCTTTAGAGGAGGAGCGTGATGTCGCTAAGGCCCGCTTCGCATTCTATCGAAGAACAGGCTCAAGGTATCAAAGCAGAGAAGTACGGGCCAAAACTTATAACATTGGCGAACTCGTTCTACGCCTACCTGAGAAGAAGAAGGACAAGCTCAAACCCAAGTGGGAGGGTCCCTTCATCATTGATAAAGTTCTCATCGAAGGAGCGTACCGTCTGCGCAACGCCTCTGACAACAGACTCGAGCCGAACCCATGGAACGCGGACAGACTCCGGAGATTCTACGCCTAGCGCCGAACCCAGTGTTCGTCTCCTCATCTCCGCCTCTTGTATTATGTTCTTTTTCCTCCTTTCTCGCCCCCTTTTTTTCCTTTTTTTATACATACAGCCTTAAAACTGTACGGATGCCCGGAGCACTCCGGCTGCATTATGCGCGCGCACTATACCTGGGGGCTTCCTATTCGGAAGCTATATATATAATCACTTTAATGGCTTCTTGCCAAGCCACATATGCATTTTTATTTCCATATGTGCCTTTTCTTCACCATTATATGCATCGATATGACTTAAGTTTGGCCATGCTGGGTTGCCTGGCTCTTGTATTTATGCCCTACGTTCCAGTTAATTCGGCTAGGGCATAAGGGGAGCACCTCTGCGATTGTTACTGCCGGTTGAGCCGGATGTGTACCTCAGACTGGGTGAAGCCGAAAGCTAGCGTTCTTAAGGGAATATTCAGTCGGTGAACAAAAGATGTTCTCATTCCTAACAACAAAAATACCCAGATGTTTTGTTTCCTGTGCTTTCGCTCGCAGTTCGTACATGCACATCGATGCATGCGTACCCAGAGAAAGGAACTCCTAACGGAACTATTCTCTCTGGAAGATGTTTCTTACTATCCATGTAATATAACATAACTAGTTGGGTACTTGTCTGTTCACACACTTATGACCCCTACGCCTGGTTTCCAGGCATGCCCCGGTTTTTCATAACTGTGTGGGTATTTGGATACACCCCGGACTGTCGGATCCGGGGGCTGAAGCGAAAAGGTCCGCCATGACAAATGATTTTCAATCCGGCTAGAAAGTACACGAGACAATTCAAAATTACATAATCATACTGACTGGCTGTACTCTTCCTCTATACCATCCAACAGGCTGTCTAGCTTACAATCCTGCTAGGAATACTTTGCAGCTAATGCTACTTGATCATATACTAAACTAACGGGTATCTCTTGTCCATCTGGCCCAGCCGGTCCGACTTCGTCCATATGGTTCGGGTCAGCCTTGGCGTATCGCGTCTTCACCATGGCCCAAGCTTCCCTCGCACCTTGTCGGCAAGCTGATATTTTCCATAGTCAGAAGCGCCGCCGTTCTCCATTAAGCATCTCTACAAGTTCGCCCAAGCCTCCTGTCAGGGAAGCGGACGGCCACAAAGCCTGGGCAATACCCTGCATCACCTGCCGAGCTCGTTCGTGCAGTTGTGAAAGCTCTTGCAACATATCGCCTGCAGACCCGGGCATCTCCTCTTCAGGGCGTCCCGTCAACATACCTGCAGACATAACTCTGTCAATACACCTCCTCGCCGAAGTATACTACAGTTCATTCAAGCACTTACTATAAATGCCGTGTCGAAGCCTACAGTTATCCTTCACGGAATCCCCGAGCTGAGCCCGAACATCTTTCAATTCGACGCTCAGTTTGAGATTAGCATCTTGCAGCTTATTCTTCTCCTGGATAGACCGCGTCAGCACGCGTTCGCCCACCTTCAGCTGACTTCACAGATACAACTCATTATCTGCCATAATCTCCGGATTTCCTCCGGGATTGTCTGCCAAATCTTTCGTCAGATTTATAAAACATGCCGAACACACAAACTGGCAGAATGAAATTCTTACCAGAAGAAACCTTTTTGGATCCCCCTTGTTCGGCTACATTAGCCTTCATTTGGGCCTTACACTCCTCCAAATTTCTTGAGACAACTGGGCATTCTTCTCTACAAGAACCTGTGCATTTACATGATCCTTAAATCAGTTGTGCCAACTGTTTCAAGTCTCAGGGGCTACTACTACACATACTTACTTATTCTCTTACCCGTATATCCTTGACATACTGGTCCGTTGCTCTGGCAAGTCCATCTTGAGCAGCGCGGATATAGGCGTGTCCGGAATTGAAGGCATTGAACGCCTCTTCGGAAAAAATACCACCACAGAGTATGGCTCGTCGGCGCCGATGATTCATGGCACTTTTCTGAATTTGTGGCGGAAAGCATATCCGTATCCTCCGCCAGAGGACAGTTCGGCACTGTCCCCACGTCAGCCTCCGCCCGTGAACCCGGTCCGGGAATCCGGCTGCTGGCAACATGGCTAGTAGGGTCCCCAGAGACAGTCCGCCATTTCCTGTCGGGGCATAGTTCAAATTGCCATGCCTCGACAGAAGACCAAATAAACCACGGGGCAAGTTTAATGCATACCTCTGCGCCTGCGTATTGCTCCTAACTGCCTTCCTTTTAAGCCTACCTTGTCTAGGCGCCTCTTGCTAAGAGGCCCCTGCGGGATCCGCATGACGTCCCGACCGCCGTTTCTATAAAAAGTGCGGCATGTGGTCATAAGGTACGACAAAACGAAGGAATCCTTTCGAAAGGTTGGAACCCCGACATTACTTACATGTGACACGGGAAGCAGTCCGAGATAATCCGTGATGATGCCACTAAAGAACCGCCACTGCTTGCCTGATAGAAGGCCCGGTCGACGAAATCCACGGATATGTCCGGATCTTCTTCGAGTCCGGGGTCGAGAGCCCGGCCGGGATCCTCTGGGTGTGGAGAATGGCTATTGAATTCTTTTACGGCCTTCCTCAGTTCCTGTTTTTGAGACAGTAAGGTAAATAATGGCGGTCGAGAAGGTAAGAACGAATAGAGTCGAGTAACAAATAACTACTTACCCAGCTTCGGGGGTTGTACATGGAAAATCCATCCCGCGGTTTAATGCGGAGGAACTCCTCTTCTTCTCCCTTGTACAATTCAGATAGTATCTTCGCCAAAGATGTGGCAGAGTCCGGACCTTTGCGACCGCAGCGGGAGGCATCGTCTTCTCCATTGAAGTGCCACATGGGTTTTCCCCTATATTGAAGTGGCTGCACTCCCCTTATAATGCATATTGACATAACTTCAATTATTGTCAATCCTGATTTGGCCAGGGTTTGTATCCGGCTCATCAGATAAAAGACTTCCCAGTTTTCCTCCTCCTGGGGGCTCCAAGGGCGCCAGCCTTGGCGTTTCTTTAGCGGAGTATTGGTGAACTCAGGAAGGCCCGTCCGGACTGGGTCCGGAAGGGGCACGTCATCAACATAAAACCACTCCGAGGGCCAGTCTTCGGACGCCTTCTTGGGAGTACCGGACAGGTATCCGGTCTGGGCAACACGCCATATCTCGGCTCCGCCCACTTGATATATAGATCCCTCCTGGTTGCGTGGGACGAGGCAAAATAACCTCTTCCATAGCTCGAAATGAGCTTCGCAGCCCAGGAACAGCTCCCAGAGGGCAACATAGCCCGCAATATGCAGTATGGAGGCGGGGGTAAGATTATGCAGCTGGAGACCGTAAAACTCCAGGAGCCCGCGGAGGAATGGGTGGATTGGAAACCCGACGCCTCTTAGAAGATACGGGACAAGGCATACCTGCTCCCCCAGAGAAGGGTTGGGGAATCTCTCCGCCTGCTCCCCGCCATTATTGGTGGCTATTCCGGATCGGACAGGGACCATGTATGCGGGCGGAAGAAACCCTTTGGTCTGCAGCTCTATTAGGCGGCTGTGAGAGATGGAACACTTCTCCCAATCCCCTGGCTTCGAGCTGGGGGAGCGGCAAGCAGGGCTGCAGCGACTGGTCATGATGGGATGACCTCTTTTGGGCGCGCTCGGCGGAATTCTTGCTCGGGGGAAGATGGTGTGATTTGGATATGAAGATCCCCGTCTCCTCAAATAGACGGCTCACCTACGGAATTAGGGTGTCAAACGCAAAAATTCCCCGGCCCCTCGTCTTCGATCGACACGTGGAGATGGCCATTATTGAAGCACAGAAGCCGAGGAGTACAACCTTATGGGGAGGCCGTACACTATTCGCTACAACGGGTGCACCGGATCAGGAGAAGAACCCGCCTTGCAATGCCGAAGACAATCTGCGGGCCGGACTCATCGTCATTGAAGCCTGGTTCGGGGGCTACTGAGGGAGTCCTGGATAAGGGGGTATCCGGACAGCCGGACTATATACTTTGGCCGGACTGTTGGACTATGAAGATACAAGATAGAAGATTTCGTCCCATGTCCGGATGGGACTCTCCTTGGCGTGGAAGGCAAGCTTGGCGGTCCGGATGTAGATCTCCTCCTCTGTAAACCGACTCTGTGTAACCCTAGCCCCCTCCGGTGTCTATAAATCGGAGGGTTTAGTCCGTAGGACTCACGATCATCATCATACCATAGGCTAGCTTCTAGGGTTTAGCCTCTCTGATCTCGTGGTAGATCAACTCTAGTAATACTCATATCATCAAGATCAATCAAGCAAGAAGTAGGGTATTACCTCCATCGAGAGGGCCCGAACCTGCGTAAAACATCGTGTCCCCAGTCTCCTGTTACCATTAGCCTTAGACGCACAGTTCGGGACCTCCTACCCGAGATCCGCCGGTTTTGACACCGACAGGCGCGCCGCGTGCGCCGTTGTGCTCGATTCTGGATCTGGCCCATGGATTCGACCGAGGCGGGAGGCGGACACGAGGAGAGGGAGATGGAGGCTTTCTTCCGGGCTCGGATGGAGAAGACGATGCGGCAACCCGGAGCAAGGGACACGCCGAAGAAACTAGTGACAAGGATTTGCGTGGAGGCAATGGAGGAGGAGATGCGACGCATGGTGCCCCTTCGAAGCGCATCTCCGGAGGAGGTGATAAGCTGGGCGCGGGCAGAGATGAACTCGGAGGACCCAAAACAGCGGGCGAAGTGGCGGGCATTTTGGTCGCTGTAGAGCCAGGATTGACAGGGGCATAGTCGTCAGACTCCGATGGGGGTCTGGTTTCCCCAACGACGCCGCCCCGCCCATCTGGGAGCGCGAGGAGCCTTGATTTGGGGACACCCCTGCACTGGGCGACTGGCCTTGTTTCTCCATGGCGCACTGCTGCTTCCTTGATCAGGCAGCCTCAGAATCCGATTCAACGGCCTCCGGAGTTTGCAGAGGTGGGCAATGGCGTGTTCACCGTCGGCGCGATCCCGTGCTCAGTTCAGACGGATGCATGGATGAACCTGCGTCGGAATTTTGAAAAAGTCAAAAAGGGGAAAAGGAGGAAGGGGCCACTTGAAGATGATGACGAGGCAACCAGAGCCCACTATGGCCAGCTGTGGGATTCGGGGCCAAATCCAGATCCAATTCCGCTCCTCGTTTGGGTGGAGAAAACCCTAGCCCTCTCAAGCAGCTTCGCCGCCGCCGATTGCTACCCCCTCGACCCCCACACCACGAAATCCTCCTTGCCACCGGCGAAACACATCCCAGTCTCGAAGAAACTGTTTGCTGAGATCCTTGCCATGGCAGAGACACAAGGAGGAAGACGTGGGAGAGGAAGGGGAGGGAATTCAAAGGGGAACAGGCAGATGGCCCAGGGTCAGATCGACCTGCGGGACGACGCGCCAAAAGGTCAGTGGCTCCCTCCCATGGACCCGCGGTTTGGTCTGCCGCCGCAACAGTTCCAGTTTGGGTACGGCTTCCCTGGAGGGCAGCAGATCCCCCCCCCCCCACATGGTTCCCTGGACCATATCCCCCCCTCAGATGAACCAGTGGAGGAATGGGGGCGGATGGGGATCTAGGCACATCCAGGGCCTTGCAGGACCTTCAGATAGCAACTTCCAGGGGCAACAACAGCAGCAGTTGCCACAGATGTAGCAGCAGCAACAATTTGCGCAAAAACAGCCCACTGAGCAGCAGTAGCACCCTAGCAATGGCTAGCAGCCCAATTTCCAGAAGCAAAACAACTCCTCTGCAGCTCAGACACAGAAGACAAACAAGCCTGCTGGGAAGCCAAAACAAAATCTTAGTAAGGACAAAGGAAATTCTTCGACTGAATATGTGGATGTCATCTGTTACAGTGGGGAGCCTGGACATCACAAAGCCCAGTGCCCTAAACCTCCAGCCTGTTGTATCTGCAAGATGGTGACCCATAAAGTAGAAGAATGTCCAGTTAGGAAGAAGCCCAGAACTCCTGCAAAGTTTGTTGGCAGTGGTGCTCCTAGTTTGGGATACTACCAGGTGGATGTGCCTGATGTTAATGATCAACACATGGGTCATAGGAAGAATGTAGGCATTGTGTATGTTGAGTCTGGGCAGGTGAGCAAATCTGAGCTAGCACACAACCTGTCTCTCATATACAAAACTAACTGACCCTGGCAAGTTAGGAAGCTAGATGACTGGACCTTTCTTGTCAAATTCCCACCACATATCCCTGTTGAGCAAGTGGATGGATACTCCATGTTTGGTCTACCAGAAATTGATGGAGTCACTGTTAAGGTAGAAGTGTGGAAAGGAGAATTAGAGCATCATAGTGAACTCCAAAAAATCTGGGTCCAACTGAGAGGAGTGGCTCCTGCTTGGGCTGAATGGGCAGTCCTGGAGCAATTTGCATCTGTCTTTGGTTCCTTGATTGATGTGGATTGGTAGGGCAACTTCAGATCATTCTTTGAGGTGGTCAGAATCAAAATCAGGTGCAGAGACCACACCAAAATACCTGCAGACAGGATCTTTGGCATTGGAGACAAAGTCTACAAGATACATATTCATGTTGAGCCACCTGAAGAGGATTTTGAAGATGATGACCTCCTTGATGATGATCTGGAAGGAAATAGGAAAGAAGCTGAAAGAGCAGGCCTAGGTGTTGATGATGGTAATACCACCAATAGCAACAAGGGTGATGGGACTACCAACTCAACCTCCTCCCTGTCAAGCAGCAAAAACCCTGGGACCGACACTTCAACCAACTCAAGGCAAAAGACCATGGAATACCTCAAACAGTTACCTGATCCACTCTCAATGGATCACACCTATTCCCTGCTGCAGGAAATGGATCTGATGGGAGAAGTTGAGGATGATGAGGACTTGGTAGATGAGCTTGCTGATGATGGAGAACTGGAGCCAGATAATAATGCTGAAGTGGTTTTTAGTCCACCAACACATCACTCTCTTGCCACTGATGATCACCTTAGCGACAAGGCTCCTACAAAACAACAATGGGGCCCAGTTCTGGCACTGAGGAAAAGTAATAGGGTTGATATAGGAGACAGGACTATGCTGGAAATTGCTATGAACAACAAGAAAGTGCAAAACCTAGAAGCCAGCAAAAAGGATATCAAAGGTACCATTGTCAAAACCTCTTTTGAACACTTTTCTGACCCTGAATTTATTGCTATAGCTAGTAAATTGGTGTGGAAATAGATGATGGCCAGACACTGTCTGCAGGACATGTTGAAAGCCAACTAGAAATTCAAAAAACCCATCAAATGTCTGCAGGACATGAGGATTCTTTTCCTTTGTACAAAGTTGCTAGTGATAATGAGATAGGAAATTTAAAACCTATAAAAACCACTGGCGCACAACCAGTGGATGTGGCTAGTGAGCACTCTAAAGGGGTGTTTTACTACAGTGATATCCTAGATTCTCCTAGAACACCTACTACACCTGAGGGGGTTGGAAAAGGCGGTAGACGTAAGCGAGGTGGTTGGCCTTCGCCTAGTGCCTAGGCGGTGCTTAAGCGTCCTAGGCGCGGCCTAGGCGGTAATATAGTTTTACTATCAGGGTGTATTTGTGAGTATTATATGTGTGTTAATATTAATTTAGGGCATATAAATAAGTTAACTGCCACCATCGCCATTGAATATGGACTATTTGACATATTAGTGCAATATGGCATGATTCCTCATTTGGATAGACAATTCCTTGCTTGCACTGCCTAGACGTCCATTTATGCCCTAGGCGAGGCGTTTGGCCATTGCCTAGCGCCTAGGCGTGCCTAAGCGCCTCCTAGGCACTGCCTTTTCCAACAGTGCCTGTTATAGATGATTATAGTGTTGGTTGGACTCATATTAACAAATATAGACGGGGTAATCACCCTAGGAAAGGTATGCACAAATGAACGCCCTTTTCTAGAATATTAGAGGGATTACTGCCCCCGGCAAGAGGACATGCATTAATGATACCCTCTCCAAGCATAACCCTAGCATTATCTCCTTTCAGGAGACCAAAAAAGAGCATCTCACTCATGCATTTCCGAAAACTATTAGCCGTGGCAAAAACTATGACTGGCACCACCTACCACCAAGGCACTTCAGGGGTCTTTGGTGGGAGTGGATCTGGACATTTTTGATGTCATTAGCTGGACCCCTCCCAAATTCTCTGTTTCTTGTGTGTTGACACTTAAGAAAAAGAGCATATCCTTTAGGTTTGTTGCAGTCTATGGGTCTCCTTACGATGAAGGGAGAGATGTTTTCATTTCAGAACTGCATAGCTTGTTTATTGATGACCACCTGCCTACTGTTATAGGAGGGGACTTCAACCTAGTTAGGTATCAGAAAGATAAAAGCAATGGCAGGATTAATCATAGTTGGAGTGATAAATTCAATGCCTGGATTGAAATTTGGAGCCTATTAGAAATTAGAATGTCTGGTAGGTAGTTCACTTGGGCTAACAACCAGGAGAACCTGATCATGTCTACTATTGACAGTCTTCTTTACAACAAAACTAGATGCCCTTTTTCCTTTAAGTAACTCTCAAGCCCTGCCCAGAACTGGGAGTGATCACACTCCCATCCTCTGGGATTCAGGGATTGAATGTGTTCCTAGGAGCCCTAGTTTTAAATTTGAGGAATGGTGGCTCCTCCAAGCTAACTTTAAAGATCTGGTTATTAAAAAATGGTTTGCCCCTGTTAGGAGTACCACCCCTATTGATATTTGGCAAGAAAAAGCTAGGAGATTTAGAAAATTCAGTAAAGGCTGGAGGAGGAATGTTGGGGCTGAGCTTAGGAAGCTTAAGCAATCCCTGACAGAGGAGTATGATAGACTGGATGTCAGTTCTGAAAAGGCACCCCTCTCTGAGCTGGAATCAGATAGGATGAGATGCATCATCTCTGAACTCCAAGCCATTTAGCTGAAGGAGGAAACAGAGGCTAGACAGAGATCCAGGGATAGGGATATCTTAGAAGGTGACAGAAATACTAAATATTTTATGGCTGTTGCCAACCAGAGAAGGAGGAAGACATTGATTCATACACTGGAGGGCCCTTCTGGGCCTACTTCAGACATTGATGACATGTTAGCCATTGCCACATCCTACTACAAAACCCTCTTCCAGAAAGAAGATAGAAAAGGCTTTTGTCTTAGTGACCAATTCTTCTCTCATGATGATAAAGTCAAGGATTCTGATAACTTAGAATTGCAGAAGCCTTTTACTGAAAAGGAGGTGAACGAAGCTTTATTTGGATCATACTCTGATGGAGCCCCTGGTCCAGATGGACATTCTTTCCTTTTCCTTCAGCAATTCTGGGAGACCATTAAAGCTGATATTATGGCCATGTTCACTGACTTCTATAATGGGGTTTTGGACATCTATAGGCTCAACTTTGCCATCCTCACTCGTATTCCTAAAGAGAAGGGGGCCACTACTATGAACAAATTTAGACCTATTAGCTTACTGAACTGTGTTTTAAGCTCTTTACTAAGGTTCTCACAAGTAGGTTGGCTGTTCTTATGAACCTGATTACTTCCAGCAATCAAACTGCCTTCATTAAAGGTAGGTTTATACTGGAAAGTGTGGTTTGGTCCTTAAACTAGACTATGAAAAGGCTTTTGATAAGGTAAATCTAGATTTTCTCATGGAGATCCTTGAGAAAAGGAATTTTGGACCTAGATGGTTGAAATGGATCTACCAGATCACACATCTAGGTTCTGTAGGAGTAAAGCTAAATGGTGTATAAGGTAATTTTTTCACTACTGGCAAAGGGCTTAGACAAGGGGATACCATTTTCCCCCTTTTGTTCAACTTAGTGGTAGATGTTCTTAGTAAAATGCTTGCTAAAGCAGTGAGAAATGATCTTATTCAAGGTTTATGCTCTGATATGATTCCCACTGGGGTGGTCTGTCTGTAGTATGCAGATGACACCATTCTTTTTATGGTAAAAGATGAGAGTAAAGCTGAGAATCTCAATAAAGTTTTGACCTGCTTTGAACAAGTCTCTGGGATGAGAATTAACTACTCTAAGAGTGAAATAATCCCAATAGGTCTTACAATTGAGGAAACTGTAATTTTTTCAAATATCATGGGGTGCACTATGGGTGCCTTCCCCATCAAATACCTAGGGAGCCCCTTGCACTATGATAAGTCGAGGAGAGAGGATATCCAACCTCTCATTGACAATATCCTCAAGAAAATGCCTGGCTTGAGACGGAAATTACTCTCCTATTCAGCCAGGCTAATACTTATCAAAACCTGCCATGCTAGTGTGCCTGTATATCTGTTATCCTTCTTTAAATTCCCTAAGTGGGCCCTGGATCTGATTAACAGCCAGCTGGCCCACTGCCTTTGGAGTGATTTTGAGGGGAATAGGAAATTAAATCTTGCCAACTGGCACTTGGTTTGTATGAAAAAAGAGCATGGGGGTCTGGGAGTGCCAAACATTAGAGATGTCAACCTCTGCTTGCTGGGGGGCTGGGTTAAGAGATATATCAAGGATGAGGGGAAACTGTGGAGATCCCTGGTAGATGCCAAATATCTTCATAACTCCCCAAACATCCTTGCTTGTAGTGCTCAACGCTCCTCCAAATTCTGGCAAGGGGTCATGTGGGCAGCCAAGTCTCTGAAATTTGGCTATAGATGGGTAGTTGGTAATGGTCAAAAGATCAGGTTTTGGGAGGATATTTGGTTTGGTACCTCACCATTGTCTGTCCAGTTTTGGCACCTCTATGTCATCTGCCACCAACATGGTGAGACTCTTGATAGAATCTGGGATCAAAACAATATCAAACTGACCTTTAGAAGGGTTTTTACACCTACTATGATGGAGAGTTGGTACTGCCTAGAATAAATTATTACTAGTACAAATTATCCTCGGGGTGAAGACTCCCTAATTTGGTAGCATGAATCCAAAGGGGAGTACACAACTGGGTCCTTGTATAGTATAATTAACTTTAGAGGTGTCCAACCGATTTACATTCCTTCAGTCTGGTCTATTAAAATCCCTCCTAGAGTCCAAGTTTTTCTGTGGCTTCTTTCTCATAACAAGCTGATGACCAGAGATAACCTCTCTAAAAGAGGCTTTGAAAAATCTCATGAATGTGTCTACTGCTGTGAGAAAGAGTCTATACAACACCTATTTTTTGAATGTGTGGTTGCTAAGCAAATTTAGAAATCTGTTTCAGACTTCTTCTCATGCTCTTTGGGGGCTGATTACCTTTCCATTGCTAGATTTTGGATAGCCAACAAGAAACACACTGCTCTAAATGCTATTTGTGCTGGTGTGCTATGGGCTATCTGGAAACATAGAAACTCCTACATTTTTAGAAATGTAATGTGGGTTGATTTGAAACAGATCTGAAACTTGATGATGGGGCTCTTGAGGAGATGGCTGATTCTTCTCAAGGACGCTGCTCGCGCGAAGATGGAGGAATTCATGACCAGGGTTACCCTGATCCTGAATACACCCTTCCAGATCACATTGGGCTAGTGGAGCTTGACAAAGACACTGAAGGTGTTTTCAGTCAAGCGCTGCTCGCCAAGCTGAACCTGGGGGTAATGTCCAACCTGCCTTCTGACGCTATGCGGTCATCCCCGCCCAGGAGTCCAAGCAGTTTCACCTGCAAGCATACCCTGCTTAGCCCTGTGACGCCTTTGGACCGCCTGGGCTCCCCTGCCCAACCAGCAAAAAGATCAGGCGCCCTGTAACTGCGACCGCTGTTGTGTGGGAGATGAAGATCTCGCAACCGCTGGAGGCCGCCAAGCAAGACAGCTGCGCCGCACTGGGAATCCCAGCCTGAGTCTAGTTTGCCCACTGTAATAGCTTATTTGCTGGCCCGGGATTGTAATATTGTGCACCTGTTTTTGCTATTTCTGCTTTACTGAACTTGCGTTTTTGCAAGCTGCTGTTACCTGCAACTCTGGTTTCGTTATTAATAATGGAACGGGGGGGCGTTGGCCCTCCTATTATTCTAAAAAAATATTGATTGATTCCAGGTTGGGGCAGCGTTGGTGTTCTCTGTTTTTAGGTCGACATCCGTTGCCTATACGTGAAAGAATTTTTGAGTCAACCAGTATAATTTCGAGTCAACCAGTATAATTTCACTTTATTTCAGTCGTTGGAATTTTTAGATTCTTGGAACAAGGGAGTGTACACACCGCCAACTTATATAAGGAAAAAACAAGTTCCAAACAAGGAGTACTAGGAAACATGGGCATACACTCGAGTAACCAAACTAAAAAAAAAAAAGTGATGCAAACAGTGAAAAAACACGACAAAACAATGCCCACACTTAGACAAGCGCACCATTTGCTTGTCACACACTATCGTCCCCGATGGGCATCACCATAGATGTTCGTACCGGCGCGGCGGCGCCGGTGTCTCCTTCTTCCGGCAGCTCGGTTCTCTGCACCCTCTCCGCAAGGGTCTCCATCCCCATGTGCGACAGGAGCAGCCAGACTTACGAGAGGTACTCCCCGCCCTTTCCTAGGTTCTTGGCGTGCAAGTACCATCTGCACCTGCCGGCGGAGAAGCAGAGCATCTCCACCCACACGCCCTGCATCACCCTCCACATCTTCTTGTCACGCAGACCCACGAGGGACTTGGATAGTTCCCAGGCCTCGAGAATGATACCTGGACATTGTGTGCCTTTCTCCAGCTGCTGGATTATCTTCTTCATCATCTCTCTGTCTTCCAGCGGGGTCTTGTCGTCGCCGTCATCGAGCATGTGCTTGACTCCATGGCAGGTTGTGCGGAACAGACTGCGCCTGGTGCCGGTCATGAGCATCTCCGGGTTCACGAACATAAGGTACACCATGTAGTTGGAGATCTCCCTGCTGCGGCGGCGCTGAGGAGAGGTGTCCTCCCCCTGGCCTGCAACGTCCCTTTGATAGAAGCACAGGTCTGTGGCGAGGTGCCACAGAAGGACGCTCTCGTCGAACGGCCTCCTGAGGCTCCACTCCAGGTCCGTGCATTTCTCACGGAGGAGAGTGCCCTGGCCCCGCTTGTCGTTGAAGGCCCTGTATGTGGCGGTGTCCTTGATGCATCGTCTCCACCCTTGTTTGACATGGGCGTGGACGAGCTTGGTGATGGCGCGGGACGACGACGACTTGCACGACTCCATGCACCCTAGCTTGTCGAGGTAGTCCTTGCAAACCAGCATGGTGGCAAGCTTCCTCAGCCTAGGATGCCTCCTGCTGCGGGCCAAATACCCAACAAGGCTGTACTGGGCGATCGACCTGTTCAGGCCACGGTTGTAACCCCAAACGACGCACGCACCAATGGAGGAACAGTATCACTAGCCCGTTGGCCATGAGGAGCTGCAGCGCGGCAGTGCAGCACAACATGGCGTAGGTGACCCTGACACACATCGGTGCCGTTCTGGGCTGCTCTGTCGCTCTTGTGGAAGACCCCGATGGCCGCGAACGTACGAAGAACAGAATTGCAGTTTGCAATAGTTTCTTGTCCCCTAGCCATGATTTGCAAAAGACGTAGATGGCTACGGCGACCTGAGAAAGTGATGGATGGATGAGCAGGCCGAGCATACATAGATCTAATGACTTTTTGTTTGTTTGTTTGTTTGCAAAATATAGATCTAACGGGCTTGAGTCGAGAAGAAAAAGAAAAGTCTAGTAGCTCGAGTGCAATTAATGTAGATCACCGATTCATGGCATCATCGTGGTTCAACTCGACCAACTGGTAAAATATAATTGACATTCCAAAATGGTAGGTCTCAACAAATTTGGAGAAAAGATCAGGTGTAAACTGTAAATACAACGAAAGTGCACAACATTTTGGAAGCAGAAATAGTTCCAACAGTCAAATCAAAGGTTTATAAACAGAATTAATTCAAAATGTAGTGGATCATTGACTGGTAAGAACCCGAGACACCGCGGTGAGGACGTGCCGCCTCCACAACTCGTTGTCCTCTATGTTGTAGGCAGTGATGCCGTCCTGGCCACCGAGGTGGACCAGCAGCACCGGCGTCCACAACGCCTCCAGGCTAGAGCTGCCATGGCACGTGGACGTCCACTCTTGCTTCCTGTGGCTGTTGAAGAGGGTGGCAAGGGCGTAGATGGCCAATGCATCGCTGCCCAGGTAGGCGAGTGCTACCTCTTGAGCACTGCGTTGGATTTCCTTAAAGAGGAAACATGATGCAGCACAGTAGCGTAAGTATTTCCCTCAGTTTTTGAGAACCAAGATATCAATCCAGTAAGAGGCTATGCGCGAGTCCCTCGTACCTACACAAAGCAAATAACTTCTCGCAACCAACGCGATTAGGGGTTGTCAATCCCTTCACGGTCACTTACGAGAGTGAGATATGATAGAGGTGATAGATAATATTTTTGGTATTTTTATGATAAAGATGCAAAGTAAAATAAAAGAAAAAGTAAAAAGCAAAGACAATAATAAAGCGTAGGAAGATTGATATGACGAAGATAGACCCGGGGGCCATAGATTTCACTAGTGGCTTCTCTCAAGAGCATAAGTATTCTACGGTGGGTGAACGAATTACTGTTGAGCAATTGACAGAATTGAGCATAGTTATGAGAATATCTAGGTATGATCATGTATATAGGCATCACGTCCGAGACAAGTAGACCGACTCCTGCCTGCATCTACTACTATTATTCCACTCATCGACCGCTATCCAGCATGCATCTAGAGTATTAAGTTCAAGAAAACAGAGTAACGCCTTAAGCAAGATGACATGATGTAGAGGGATAAATTCATGCAATATGATAAAAACCCCATCTTGTTATCCTCGATGGCAACAATACAATACATGCCTTGCTGCCCCCATCACACCGGGAAAGGACACCGCAAGATTGAACCCAAAGCTAAGCACTTCTCCCATTGCGAAAAACCAATCTAGTAGGCCAAACCAAACTGATAATTCAAGAGACTTACAAAGATAACCAATCATACATAAAACAATTCAGAGAAGATTCAAATATTGTTCATAGATAATCTTGATCATAAACCCACAATTCATCGGTCTCAACAAACACGCCAGTAAAAGAAGATTACATCGAATAGATCTCCACGAGAGAGGGGAGAACATTGTATTGAGATCCAAAAAGAAAGAAGAAGCCATCTAGCTACTAACTATGGACCCGAAGGTCTGAAGTAAACTACTCACACTTCATCGGAGGGGCTATGGTGATGATGTAGAAGCCCTCCGTGGTGGATGCCCCCTCCGGCGGAGCTCCGGAACAGGCCCCAAGATGGGATCTCGTGGATACAGAAGGTTGCAGCGGTGGAATTACGTTTTTGGCTCTGTATCTGACTGTTTGGGGGTACGTAGGTATATATAGGAGGAAGAAGTACGTTGGTGGAGCAACATGGGGCCCATGAGGGTGGAGGGCGCGCCCCCCTACCTCGTGCCCTCCTCCTTCCTTTCTTGACGTAGGGTCCAAGTCTCCTGGATCATATTCGGTGAGAAAATCACGTTTCCGAAGGTTTCATTCCGTTTGGACTCCGTTTGATATTCCATTTCTTCGAAACTCTGAAATAAGCAAAAAAACAGCAATTCTGGGCTGGGCCTCCGGTTAATAGGTTAGTCCCAAAAATAATATAAAAGTGGAAAATAAAGCCCAATATTGTCCATAACAGTAGATAATACAGCATGGAGCAATCAAAAATTATAGATACGTCTAGGCATCCCCAAGCTTAATTCCTGTTTGTCCTCGAGTAGGTAAATGATAAAAACAGAATTTTTGATGCGGAGTGCTACTTGGCATAATTTCAATGTAATTCTTCTTAATTGTGGTATGAATATTCAGATCCGGAAGATTCAAGACAAGAGTTCATATTGACATAGAAATAATAATACTTCAAGCATATACTAACAAAGCAATCATGTCTTCTCAAAATAACATGGCCAAAGAAAGTTATCCATACAAAATCATATAGTCTGGCTATGCTCTATCTTCACCACACAAAGTATTTAAATCATGCACAACCCCGATGACAAGCCAAGCAATTGTTTCATACTTTTGACATTCTCAAAACTTTTTCAATCTTCACGCAATACATGAGCGTGAGCCATGGATATAGCACTATATGTGGTATAGAATGGTGGTTGTGGAGAAGACAAAAGGAGAAGATAGTCTCACATCAACTAGGCGTATCAACGGGCTATGGAGATGCCCATCAATAGATATCAATGTGAGTGAGTAGGGATTGCCATGCAATGGATGCACTAGAGCTATAAGTATATGAAAGCTCAACAAAAGAAACTAAGTGGGTGTGCATCCAACTCGCTTGCTCACGAAGACCTAGGGCATTTTGAGGAAGCCCATCATTGGAATATACAAGCCAAGTTCTATAATGAAAAATTCCCACTAGTATATGAAAGTGACAAAATGAGAGACTTTCTATCATGAAGATCGTGGTGCTACTTTGAAGCACAAGTGTGGTAAAAGGATAGTAACATTGTCCCTTCTCTCTTTTTCTCTCATTCTTATGGGCCTTTTCTTTTTTTTTATGGCCTCTTTTTTTTTCGTCCGGAGTCTCATCCCGACTTGTGGGGGAATCATATTTTCCATCATCCTTTTCCTCACTGGGACAATGCTCTAATAATGATGATCATCACACTTTTATTTACTTACAACTCATGAATTACAACTCGATACTAGAACAAAGTATGGCTTTATATGAATGCCTCCGGCGGTGTACTGGGATATGCAATGAATCAAAAGTGACATGTATGAAAGAATTATGAATGGTGGCTTTGCCACAAATACGATGTCAACTACATGATCATGCTAAGCAATATGACAATGATGGAGCGTGTCATAATAAACGAAACGGTGGAAAGTTGCATGGCAATATATCTCGGAATGGCTATGGAAATGCCATGATAGGTAGGTATGATGTCTGTTTTGAGGAAGGTATATGGTGGGTGTATGATACCGGCGAAAAGTGTGTGGTATTAGAGAGGCTAGCAATGGTGGGAGAAAGAAAAGTGTGTATAATCTATGGACTCAACATTATTCATGAAGAACTCATATACTTATTGCAAAAATCTACAAGTTATCAAAGCAAAGTATTACGCGCATGCTCCTAGGGGGATAGATTGGTAGGAAAAGACCATCGCTCGCCCCCAACCGCCACTCATAAGGAAGACAATCAATAAATAAATCATGCTCTGACTTCATCACATAACGGTTCACCATATGTGCATGCTACGGGAATCACAAACTTTAACACAAGTATTTCTCAAATTCACAACTACTCAACTAGCATGACTCTAATATCACCATCTTTATGTCTCAAAACAATTATCAAGCATCAAACTTTTCTTAGTACTCAACACACTCAAAAGAAAGTCTTACAAATCTTGAATACCAAGCATATTAGGATTATTTAAGCAAATTACCATGCTATTTAGGACTCTCAAAATAATCTAAGTGAAGCATGAGAGATCAATAGTTTCTATAAAACAAATCCACCACCGTGCTCTAAAAGATATAAGTGAAGCACTAGAGCAAAACTATATAGCTCAAAAGATATAAGTGAAGCACAAAGAGTATTCTAACAAATTCCAAATCATGTATGGCTCTCTCAAAAGGTGTGTACATCAAGGATGATTGTGGTAAACTAAAAATCAAAGACTCAAATCATACAAGACGCTCCAAGCAAAACACATATCATGTGGTGAATAAAAATATAGCTCCAAGTAAAGTTACCGATGGAAGTAGATTTAAAGAGGGGATGCCTTCCGGGGCATCCCCAAGCTTTGACTTTTTGGTGTCCTTAGATTATCTTGTGGGTGCCATGAGCATCCCCAAGCTTTGGCTCTTGCCACTCCTTGTTCCATAATCCATCAAAAGATTTCACCCAAAACTTGAAAACTTCACAACACAAAACTCAACAGAAATCTCGTGAGCTCCGTTAGCGAAAGAAAACAAAAGACCACTTCAAGGTACTGTAATGAACTCATTATTTATTTATATTGGTGTTAAACCTAATGTATTCCAACTTCTCTATGGTTTATAAACTATTTTACTAGCCATAGATTCATCAAAATAAGCAAACAACACACGAAAAACAGAATCTGTCAAAAACAGAACAGTCTGTAGTAATCTGTAACTAACGCAAACTTCTTTAACTCCAAAAATTCAGCCCAAATAGGAAGACCTAGGAAATTTTTTCATTGATCAGAAGCAATTGGAATCAGTATTTTATCACGTTCTGGTGATTTTTAACAATTGTTTTCGTGAACATAAAGTTTCTGGAAATTACAGCAAGATCAAATAACTATCATCCAAAAAGATCATATAGGTTTAACTTGGCACAAACACTAATTAAAACATAAAAACACATCTAACCAGAGGCTAGAACAAAGATTTACTTCTAAACAGAATCAAAAAGCAAAAAACTACAAATAAAATTGGGTTGCCTCCCAACAAGCGCTATCGTTTAACGCCCCTAGCTAGGCATAAAAGCAAAGATAGATTTAGGTATTGCCATCTTTGGTAGGCAATTCTTCAATGAGACATCTATTATCTTTAGGAATTTCTTTCTTTTTAGTTATTATCAAACTTTTAGGCACAAGATCGAAAAATTCATTCGTAGCAAATGGTTCCTTAATGATAGCAAAAAGATCAGGATGAATACTTATAGATTTAAGATCCGCAGTTTCCTTACTAGAGGATTCACCCTTATTTTTAGGAACACACATAAGCTTGGCAACTTTAGTAGGAGGACTTGGAGTATTTTTTACGGAAGAAAATGCGGTTCCCAAGTTGGTAATAATACCCTCAAGTTTATCGATTCTAGTGGAATCTTGATTAATTCTCTCATAACTATGGGTTCTTTCTCCTTAATATTTTTCAAAGTTACTACTACCTTAGATTCATATTGTGTAATTTGGTTGTGGATCTTTTTATCCAAATTTTCAATCAACTCTACGATAGCAACCTTATTTTCAATAATTTCAAGTCTTTGCATTACATGCTCCAAAGTTAACATAGTTCCATTAACCAAAAGAGGTGGTGAGCCAAATAAATCTATCGTAGCATTATAAGAATCAAAAGTGTGGCTACCCAAGAAATTCCCTCCGGTAATGGTATCAAGGATATATCTATACCAAGGGTTAGCAGCTATATAAAAATTGCGGAGAAGAACTGAAGTAGATTGCTTCCTCGTAGATCTATTTTGAGCATTGCAAATTCTATACCAAGCGTCTTTTAGATTTTCTCCCTCCCTTTGCTTAAAATTTAGAACTTCATTCTCGGGAGACATCGGAGAAGATATAAAACTAGTCATCACGACAAGCAAGCGAAAGGGGCGAAAAGAAGAAGGCGAACGGAAAAGAGAGGGCGAATAAAACGGCAAGGGTGAAGTGGGGGAGAGGAAAACGAGAGGCAAATGGCAAATAATGTAATGCGGGAGATAAGGAATTGTGATGGGTACTTGGTATGTTGACTTTTGCGTAGACCTCCCCGACAACGGCGCCAGAAATTCTTCTTGCTACCTCTTGAGCACTGCGTTGGATTTCCTTGAAGAGAAAAGGTGCTGCAGCACAGTAGCGTAAGTATTTCCCTCAGTTTTTGAGAACCAAGGTATCAATATAGTAAGAGGCTACGCGCGAGTCCCTCGTACCTACACAAAGCAAATAACTCCTCGCAACAAACGGGATTAGAGGTTGTCAATCACTTCACGGTCACTTACGAGATTGAGATCTGATAGAGATGATAGATAATATTTTTGGTATTTTTGTGATAAAGACGCAAAGTAAAATAAAATAAAAAGTAAAAAGAAAAGACAATAATAAAGCGTAGGAAGATTAATATGATGAAGATAGACCCGGGGGCCATAGATTTCACTAGTGGCTTCTCTCAAGAGCATAAGTATTCTACGGTGGGTGAACAAATTACTGTTGAGCAATTGACAGAATTGAGCATAGTTATGAGAATATCTAGGTATGATCATGTATATAGGCATCACGTCCGAGACAAGTAGACCGACTCCTGCCTGCATCTACTACTATTACTCCACTCATCGACCGCTATCCAAAGATGCATTTAGAGTATTAAGTTCAAGAAAACAGAGTAACGCCTTAAGCAAGATGACATGATGTAGAGGGATAAATTCATGCAATATGATAAAAACCCCATCTTGTTATCCTCGATGGCAACAATACAATACATGCCTTGCTGCCCCATCACACTGGGAAAGGACACCGCAAGATTGAACCCAAAGCTAAGCACTTCTCCCATTGCAAGAAAAACCAATCTAGTAGGCTAAACCAAACTGATAATTTGAAGAGACTTGCAAAGATAACCAATCATACATAAAATAATTCAGAGAAGATTCAAATATTGTTCATAGATAATCTTGATCATAAACCCACAATTCATCGGTCTCAACAAACACACCGGAAAAAGAAGATTACATCGAATAGATCTTCACGAGAGAGGGGAGAACATTGTATTGAGATCCAAAAGAGAGAAGAAGCCATCTAGCTACTAACTATGGACCAAGGTCAAGTAAACTACTCACACTTTATCGAAGGGGCTACGGTGATGATGTAGAAGCCCTCCGTGGTGGATGCCCCCCGTGAGCTCCTAACAGGCCCCAAGATGGGATCTCGTGGATACAGAAGGTTGCGGCGGTGGAATTAGGCTTTTGGCTCCGTATCTGATCGTTTGGGGGTACGTAGGTATATATAGAAGGAAGAAGTACGTCGGTGGAGCAACATGAGGCCCACGAGGGTGGAGGGCGCGCCTGGGGGGAGGGTGCGCCCCCTACCTCGTGCCCTCCTCCTTCCTTTCTTGACGTAGGGTCCAAGTCTCCTGGATCATATTCGGTGAGAAAATCATGTTCCCGAAGGTTTCTTTCCGTTTGAACTCCGTTTGATATTCTGTTTCTTCGAAACTCTGAAATAGGCAAAAAAAAACAGCAATTCTGGGCTGGGCCTCCGGTTAATAGGTTAGTCCAAAAATAATATAAAAATGAAAAATAAAGCCCAATATTATCCAAAACAGTAGATAATATAGTATGGAGCAATTAAAAGTTATAGATACGTTGGAGACATATCAGCGAGCCAAATGAAGAACCTGAGTTCTACCCCAAACGACGCACGCACCAATGAAGAAACATTATCACTAGCCCGTTAGGACTCACATTGCCCATCCAAAATTGTGAGCTGACTAGGTGGGTCTCCCTTGTAAGCTGATAATTCCACAACAGAGAAGACTTACTAACAGGTGGATCCAAGGGCATTTTAGACAAACTATGCAGTCACAGGCGTTGATTAGAGGGTTACGTTCGAGAGTGGCATTTTTATGATGCACCTAATGGAGCGATGATAAAATTGTTGAGTGGAAATCCTCAGTGGCAAAAAAATTCAAAATATTGAAAAAAATTGGTATGTGGTCATTTTCTTAAAAGGTGTGACCACTTTTTCATCATCTATTTTTTTAAAGTGGGAGCACTTTTCAAAATAAATGAATAGTTTTGAAAAATGTGGAAACTTTAAAATTACATTAACATTTTTTAAATTACTTGAGCACATTTTTTCCATTATATGATAACAATATATTTTGTAATAAAATCCTTTGCCTCATGGCAGATGCCCCTTGGTTGGGTCTTTTATTGTAAAAATATTTGGTAAGATTTTTTAATTTTTCATTTTTCAAAATGTTCACTAATTTTAAATTTATTATGGAATTTTCAAATGTTCACAAATGAACAAAATGTTTTGACAGTTTACACGAAATTTAAGAAATGTTTGTGAAATTTATAATAATGTTCAAAAAGAAGATATTAATCTATACCCCTACTAATAAAGTATGGAGTGTTTATGCCCGTCTGTCGTCATACATTTATTTTTTACAAAAAGCCCCTGAATTTTCCTTTAAGTAACCCACGATCCAACATTGAGTGCCCTTTCTCTGTTTGGCTTCGGCCCAACTGTTCTAGCCGCTATCTTACGCTTCTCGGCGCTGGTTAGTATTCCACATCTGCCCAGTTCACTCTGTTTTTTGCCCATTTAGGTCCCTGGCCTTCTATTATTTACAGAGAATTGGTTAAACACATGATAATGTTATAACTTTGCAACCATAACTCGCACTAAAATAATTTGTATATGTAGTTTGATCAGAAAAGTACTTAGTTTCCAACCGTGCTATTATCTGTTCCTGTTAACCCCATTATGATTTTGTTAGGGCATAACCTTAGTTAAGCTAATTAATTGTAATAGTGTATTTTGAAAAGTACTAACACACAATATAATTTTTATATGAAGTATGTTAAGAGGGCCTATACGGATTGGAGGGAGTATGAATGATCGGTTTCAATTGACATAGGAGTAATAAAGAAAGAAGAGAATAAAGGTTTGTGATCAGTGGGGATAAAAAAAATGAGAGATTCAAAAAAAAATGAAGGAGAGAATCCTTTTATTGAGATTTTTCTCATGACTTGGTGCAAATTCAAAACATTGCTTGAACTTACAAATAATGCCTTGTTATGATTGTTTTTTTGAAAATTAGGCTCTTTTAGGATCAGAATCGCCGTACAAAAGCCGTACCACAATTATTCTTTGTGTAGCATGCTTCTTAATGTATTGCTGATATGAATTTCTGTTAGACCTCAGTGTGCGCCTCTCTACCATGGCCGGACACAGTTCAGATGTTGTTGGGTCATGCTGATGGATATTTCAGTGGATACGTCAATTATCTCTCCCGTTACAATGCACGGGCATATGTGTTAGTGAATATTAAACTACAAGAATTTATTTATTATGATAATATTGATTAATTTTAGAAAAGTTTTTTCTGAATAAGTTATTTTAAATAAATGAAAAACAAAACCTAAATACAAAGAATAATGAAGGAAACAAATTAGAAAAAAGAAATAATAGGAAAAACGGACGCCCTGCCCAGGGGAATATCTGGTACTCCCATCCCTACAGTGCTCCCGGTGCTCCAAAACTCGGTAACCCATTTTTAAGTGTTTGAAAAATTCTGAAAAAAATCCAGCACATCGACACAACATCAAAGTATGTTGTCAAAAAATATGAAATCAAATTTCAAAACATAGCTTGAGAAACATAAATGAAAAATTCGAGAGTGAATAGTACACAACATAAGTTGAGCTTTAGATTAGTCCCATTATCACATTGATGTTCATTTTGCCATTTTTGTATCTCGAGCAATGTTTTGAATTTTGATTTGAATTTTTTTATCAACAAAAATTGATGTTGTGCCAATGTGCTGGATTCTTTTCAGAATTTTTTTGAATGTTTTCAAATGTGCTACCGAGTTTGGAGCACCGGGAGCATTTGTGTGCTGCGCATTAGGCTTGCTTTTATTTTTCCGATGAGTATGCCCAACTAGGCTTCCTGAAGTGCATTGTGTGCTGCGCATTTGCTGGCTATCTGACGACCCATGCATGAAATAGGATCTGCGCAGGGACACCACCAAATTTTTGGAAAGAAAAAAATCACAGTAACATTTCGAAATCAAAGGAATACTTCTTCCAAAGATGACTCCCACTTCCTCAGGTTGCCACAAGTGGCACACTGCTGCCCACTTGTTGCAACTGGGGAGTTTTTCTTTTTTCGTAGATCCGTTTATTCAAAACATGTTATCTCATAAACCGTGCGTCCAAATCTTGAACCATTTTCATCGTTGGATTCCGCGTCGAGATCTTCAGAATTAGATCCCTTGTTGATAGGTTTTGGTGAACTTTTTTTTCACAAAAAAAATCAGATGTAAAAATCGAACCGGAAGCACGTTTATTTCCCTTTCCGAAAGCCGTTTCCGAGAGGCAACAGTGCCTCTCGTGGGAGGAAAAAAATAAGACAAGTTTTTCCTTTTATTTTCGAGAGGCATGGCCGCGCCTCTCGCGGAAGCAAAACCGCGCCTCTCACAAAAGAAAAATAAGATTTTTTCTGTGCCTCTCACGGAAGCAAAAACGTGCCTCTCACAGAAGGAAAAAAAGAGAGAAAACACGTTTTTTTCTTTTCTGAGAGCCACGACTGTGCCTCTCGCGGTAGCAAAACCGTGCCTCTCATGGAAGAAAAAGGAAAAAGAAAATGTGTTCTTTTTTTGTTTTTGACGTATTTTTCACGCATTTTTTTTAGAAGCTAAGAAAGACCGGTGAAAACCGACAAGCCAAAAAACCCCAGAAAAAATTCATCTAAAATGCTGAAAACATGTGCGGAAAAATAATAAAAACAAGATCCGAAGGGAGCGCCCGGATCACGACACATGGCGGCGTGGCGTGCTCTCAGCCCTCCCCAAATGATCGTTGGGAGGCTCCCGAAGGAGCGCTCCTCTATTGGTTGCTCTCGTAAAGTTTGGAGGTATTTTTATTCGGCGCGACGTAAATGGAGCCAACAATCATGCAAGCCCAACCAGGACCAATGGTGGCCCACACACCAAATTTATTTGACAAAAGGCTCTGGCTGAAACTGAGAAAGGCTTAAACCTAGTCCGTCTTTGAATTAATAAAGCGAATAAATTTAGCTAACGAACCTGATATTCATCACAAAACTATGCCATGCTTATTGTGAGATATCCATTGGTCTCGCCTACAGACAAAGTGGGTTGACCCAATAAATGTGTTAGCCAGCGGTTTTGGGAAGCTTCCAAGGGTGGTTCGTGGAACCTTCCACCGGATTTTGGAAGGTTCCAACCAAGGTAGTCAGAGTCGGGATTCGTAGTCGGATCGATTTTCCTCAGATAGAATCGAGTCGTAAGATCGAGTCGTGGGATCGAGAATTCTACTAGATTTATTCAAATAAAATATTTTGTACGCACACAAGAAACTTATATTTTCCACATGAGTTTCTTTTATTGTCTTCTTGTGTGTTTTTCTTTATGGGTTTTCATAGGTTTTTCTTTATCGGGTTTTCTTTTGTATTTCTTCTTCTTCCATTTGGTTTTTCTTTTTCATCTTTCAAAATATATGTTGATATTTTTACGTTTAACATTTTTCATATACTTGTCTAACATTTTTAGATAAATGTTGAATATTTTTAGATACATGTTCTATTTTTTATCCGAATAAATGTTGAAAATTTGTAAAATGCACGTTAGATATTCTTTAAATAAGCAGAATATTGCATAAAATTTGCATGAACGAAATTTAAATGTCATGAAGCATATTTTTAATTGCGTGAACAATGTGAAGAATAGACTTCTCAGCAGCGCGAACATTCTTTTTTACAAATTCCATGATTTTTAAATATTTTCTTGATCTTTTTCATCTTTCTGCTTGCTCGTGCTCGGTTCAGGACAACGCGGCCGCATACTCTAAGCCGCCTGGATTTGCAGCCAGAAGAGTTACAATGGGAACATTGCATGGTATCAGGCAAACCAGACTGCAGCATTGTCCTGAAGGCAGCCTTTGTCCAAGACGATAGCTGCCGGGAGAAATATCAAGTGGGGATAATTGGTTCTTTATTGCTAGCCCCATCTTGATCTGACCAGGAGGTACTCCAGTAGGCATTATGAGTCATTCACATGACTTGGATCCTAAAAAATTAGGAGAGACAACATGCATGTATCTCTGGAGATAAGATCCTACCTGATTAGCAAGATATACTTGCAGATCGGGTTCCCCTGCTCATCCGCCGCTGGAGAGACCCCTCACTGACTCAGGTGACACTTGCCTGGACGTATTGCCCTGCAGTTCCAGGTTCTTTCTTAACCTGTTATTACCAATGAGTTCACAGTAATAAAACACTGTCAGAGATACTCTATACGTACTGGAGTAATTACTTAGCAGATGTTTTCCTACAAGAACCAGACAACTCGCAGTGTTTGGCTTCAGTTCCACAAGCCTGAACATTCCCACAATGCTGCACGGCTCGCCTTTGTCTGCCGAGGAGGCAGGGCCTCGTAGTCGTACCGAAGTCCGAAGAGATCATCATTAGCGAATGTGTTGCGCGTACTGGCACTAACAAACAAGAGCAGTAGAGATCTATAGTCTCTTTTATCAATTAGCACCGTCCACCGGCCACTAATCGTCATGGATGTATGCCTTGAGCAAGCAAACTCAGTTTCTTTCTTTCCTTATTGCCGCGTTTACTTGCTAATCGCCGCAGGTCATTGCCATCACAAAAGCACCGATCGCTGCAGCATGTAGCCATCACAGAAGTTGATCTCAACATGTGAACCCACTTAATCAACTAAAGGCATGGCATCACGATCAATGACCAGTTCATTAACTGTTGCTGGCTTCTTGGAAACCAACCACCACCACCCAAGCACCTCCCAAGAGCTTGGACTTCCTTAGTGTTTCTGCTCGTGATTCATCGGATGAATTTACGGCAATTTGAGAATCTTATGGTGTCAGTTTAATTTGATAACATATCTGGTGATACATTCCTTTGGGCGATTTAGGTGATACCGTGATACGATTGTCGGAACGTTATGTTCCATTAATGGTCCGGTCACAGTTCTATGATTTTCATGAACTTTTACTAGTGCTTGAAGCTGACAAAGCACAGAAGGTCAAACAGCACTATTCAAATATTTCCATTTTTCACATCAGTTTGTCCTTACAATGGTGGAGTGTCAATTTGTCATAGTGGTGGCAGCGATGTACGTTTTCCACTCATTGCTGCACCATTTACACATGCATGCGTGCCTTGAGGCTCTTATGTTCCACACATTTATAACTAAACAACTAGTGTTATAGCAAGTACCATGGTTTGTTTATCAGCTTGATTAGTTTTCCCTGTAAAGTTCTCTCCTCTCCACTCAACATGTCACTGTAAGATGATTATTGGAAGAAGAAAGCCATCCATCAACATCACACCAAAAAAAAAAAGACATGATTCATGGTGGGTTTTGATGCATCACTGGTTGTCTTTCTGTGCCTTCAGTTCACAAATAATCACTCATGTGTGAAGACAACAAGTTGCGTTGCAACATGTTTGCCTCAAATATCCTTTTCTCTGCAGATTTGTGTCACAATTAGACTGACAGGTGCACATACGCCTTGCACGCATTATCTTATCATCAGTATGGTACATATATAAATAGTTATCATCAAGATCAAAGTAGCATAGTAGTTAGCAAGCTAACAAGAAATTGCTAATTATAATTTGGAAGTAATTAGCATGTGTGTCTAGATTGTGTGACCCCTCACTAGCAGATAGCTTAGCTCCTAGCTAGCTAGCTAGTGATTTGGTTACACACTCACTAATTTGTTCCTTAGTCACCTAATCTGTCCGGTAAGCATGATATTTGACGCGTGTCACGGCCAAATCTATTTCTTAATCTGCAGCGAATCATCGAGCAGACTAAAGGGGATTGGTCATCATGGGTTGATTGTCTATCTGCTTGGACTGATACTTACATTCATGTGCGATTTAATCTGCTTGATTATTTTTTTTCTCTTCTTTTCGGTGGTCATGTGAGTTGAAAATAAGGTGATGAGATCGGTCGATGCGTGCCTGGCCAATTGACAGCAACACCCCAGGAAGATTATGTTGTACCGCCATCAGATTAGTTTGTTAAGCAATATGGAGTCCAATGTGTTAATTTAATGTGGAAGTTATTTAGCCGTGCTTTTTCTGGCTTGAACAATCTATTGTGTTTTTCGCAACAGAAATTTAAGTGGAGACTCAGCTGTTTCCTGCAAAATTGTTGTCCAATTGATGTCATATCTCTCACATAGTCACATGAATACATGATCTCTGTGATTAGGTAGTATTGTCTTACGTCCATTAATCTTTTGACTTTTGAAACCGAGGGTACCGTTCGAACAAGAAAACAAAATTTACTACTTAACACTTCACCTTTTTTACATCAACTAGTGACACTATGTTAATGCTGAGGTTAAGTAATCATCGTTGACACTCCCATGTCCCATGCATGATGAGCTCCCCCACGTTAACTAATGTAAAAGTGACCACACGAAAATAAGAGTGAATTCCAGTTTTACTTGCCACTTTCACATTTCTGACGCCGATTACCCCATTTTACAGCAATTCATCTAGGTTAGCCAATTTAGTGAATGTATTGCCAGTTTTTACTCCATTTAGCAAAAGTTTTACCAAATTTTACCACATTTAAAATTTTGGAGTGATCCATGATCTCGACCATTAGGAACACTAGCGTGCCATGTGATGATTTTCCTCGTAATTTTTCTCACACCTGAACCGGTTTGCGTCTGATGAAGCCATTTGACCGGCTTATACTTTGGGAAAAAAAGCTAGGAGGAAAACCACGATATGGCATGCTATGTGTACCGACAGCTAGGACACACTCGCTAGATCGCTCTCGAAAATATATAAGGGGTAAAATTAGCATTTTTTTTATTAAATGGGGTAGTTTGGATGAAAATTTGCTAAATAGGGTACATATTTTTTCAAATGACGGGTAAAAACTGAGACTCACTCTGAAGAAATATAATGCAACTGCGGGACACGGATTTTTGGCTATGCTCCCTAATGAACAGTGGAACCAAAATAAATAGTAAATAATTTTTAAAAATTCTGAAATTTTTTAGTTGTTCATATTAGTGTAGCAAATGTGTTTGACAATTTTCATGCCATATGGGATAGCAGTGCTTTGTCAATGAAAAACAACACAAAATTAATTGTAACATTTGTAGGTAACATTTGGCGTTTGACTTGTTTTTTTTTTGCACAAGTCAAAATGCTGAAGTTTTTTCTCTGAAAATTTGCATGTATCATTTGAGGGTGACAATGAACACATCTATGTTTTTCAAAAAAAAAAAATATTATATTTGTAAAATCCATTTTGGGCGCGCAGGAGCATGTGCTCCCTAGAGACAAAATGGATTTCAGGCAAGTGTGTCCTTGGAAAGAAAAGAATAAAGTAACGTAAAAGCGACCCGGAAAGCGTCAGATGATGATCAATAGAGATATCAAATTTTACTCTTGAGATATCAAAGTTTAGTGTGCGCCCTGCTTTGATTAGTGAGACATCCATTATGATCCGCCGCTTTTTGATTGATATCATACGCCGTGTTACCGAAAGAGGCAGGCGTACATATGGATTAGTTCATGAACAAATAATAAGAGAGCGTATAATATATTGTATTAAGGGACGGTCATGTGAGTGGTATGTACTGTTCGGTATGGCTAACATAAACATCGATCGTTGAGGTGGATGCCACTTAAGTTAAGCTAGTGCAATCATCAGTGGTTAAACAGTAGTGTTAATTTACTCTTGCAAAAGTGCTTGTGCTACTACTTCCTTCGTCCGAAAATACTTGTCATCAAAATGAATAAAAAGAGCTTTTTATTCGTTTTGATGACAAGTATTTTCGAACGGAGGAAGTACGTTGTTGCTACTTGCTGCCGCACCAGGTGACCTCAATAAGCAGCGCTACTAGTAATTTACTCGCGTAGCGCACGATTAGCTGTCGACAAACGATTGCTAGCTCGCAGCCTGGTGTTTTGGCGATGGATACATGGAGGCACGCTCTTTTAAACAAGTTTGCTCTTGTGAGGCGGAGGCCTGAAGGCGGCATCGAGTTTTGCTCATAGCTCACCTCGATTGAATGCAGAAGGAAGAAGATTTTTGGCACATATAAAGAATTTGATGTAATTTTATTTTTCTGTCAAAGAAGTACTTGTAAAGACTCGTGATACTTTTTTTTGACAGTAAAGACTTGTGATACTTAATTATGCTCTTGGACCTTTAAAAAATTATCGTGTTATATTACTACTCCTAGCAAGTAAATAAGATGGGAGCGTATTGCTACTGGATTATGCATGGGACGGCTGGCCATGCAAGTTGTACGGTTAACATATACTATGTAGCTAGTGCATGCTGTACCAAGTGACCTCACCCATTAAATTTACTTATTGCACCGACGCGATTAGCTATCGCCACACCATTGCTAGAGCAAGCTAAACAAGCTCTTTTTTATTTCCTGCGAGCGAGCTAATTAAGTTAGTTAGCTCAACTCCCAAATATTCTCTTTGTTTCTAAATATAAGTCTTTTTAATAATTCTTTGCTGAGTCAACATGCATGACAACTCATTTTTCTCTAATGCGCCGAGAGTCGCCTAGGTGTGTTTGCATGCTGCGTCGGTGGAGAATTGTGGAACAAATAGTTGTAGTCTATGACATTTGGGTCCCTCATGCAAGGAAATTCAGGAGGATGTGCTTTTGCCGATCACCACTAGGCAGACCCGCGGGAGCTAGCTTTGTTGGTTCAGTCAAAAGGAGATACGTCACCAAGCAGAAAAAGAGAAGAAATCACTTGTTGCCCTGTGATCCCTCCTCACCTTTAACAACTAGGAAGTTGGATCCACTATCAAAGGGCATCCCACTGCCTTACATGTGAACTGAGAGTGCAAAGAAACAACATGTCTACTAAGCTCTACCAACACAAAGTCCAAATATTAGCATTCCCCATGTCAATAATATAAGTGACTTTAGCAACTTTAGAAGATGGGAATTCACAGGGGCACACGCCTGCCCAGCCGAGTCAGGCCACGTTTTCCTTGTGATCCGCAAAGTAGTTGGATCTCGCATGATGGCACAACAAGTTTTAAGTTTAGTTTATGAAACTTATGAATTTTTTGGTCGCATCTTCTGAAACCTACAATTTTGTCTGTCGCTCATACCAAGTTCCAGATTTGAAGCTTAAAACATACGATTTTGTCGGTCGCAAGTTCTGAAACTTACGATTTTGCCGGTCACATGTACCAAGTTCTAGAAGTTAAAACTTAAAGAAATTTTAAAAATTCATCAAAACGTATTCAAAATGGACCACATTTGAAAGGCCCTGTCACCAGAAGCACGAATATGAAAATAAAACTTAATTTGGACTTGACATGAATGCCTACCATGGGCATAGCCACCTGCTTGCAGAAGTTGGTTTCATTTGAAGTATGTACAAAAATAGATCATATTCAACGTAGGGTGTTCGGGTAGTCCAGTAGGCTCCGTCTGAGAGCACATTGTTTCTCTATATCCTTGAAATGGCTACATTTTTTTCATGGCCTTTTATGACTAATTCAAAGCACCATGCTAAGTTATTTGGGTTCTCGACAAGTTTTAAATTTTCTAGATTTTCTCGGTTAAAATATGCAGATAAATGGCTAGACATGTCACAACTTGTATAGGATGTTGAAAGTCGTTCAAACCAGGCATGGATGCCTACCATGGACATGCCCACCTGCTTAAAAAAGTTGGCATCATTTCAAGGCTGTCCAAAAGTAGATCATGTTCAACTGAACATGTTCGGATACAGGGGAGAAGGGTCTGTTTGAAAGCACGTTGTCCTTCGACATCAGTCAAATGACCTCAAATTTTTTCCACCATATTTTATGACCAATTAAAGGCATCATGCGAAGTTGTTTAGATTTTTGATAAGTTTATAATTTTGTGGAGTTTTCTGGGTGAAAAAGAATCGATAAATGATTGGACATGTGGAAACATGCAAATTGTGTCAAAAGTCGTGCAAACCTGGGCTGGATGCCTTATATGTCCATGCCAAGTTGCTGCAAGAAGTTGGGTCATTTATCCATAGTAAAAGAAGCCACCGGTTAGGAGGAGTGCGAGAGTAGACTAAATGGGTCATGGGTGCATTTGTAAGCATGTAGTTCTCCCTAATTTGAATTCTTGTTGTTATTTGCAATTTCCATCATTGTCAATCAACATGAACATTTTCTTACGTCCTAACCATTTATTGAAATTTGTCGACAATTTTGGAATTTTCAATTGTGTATGAAAATTTTACAAACTTGAACACTTAAAAAAATGTTAAAAAATTCCCAATAATTAATAAATTTGTGAACGCGAATTGCAAACCACATTCTTTTCTAAAAATATGAACTTTTATAAAACTCAAACATTTCTTAAATTTGTGAAAACAAAATTCGAAGACAAAAACATTTTTTTGGAATTCCACAACTTATTAAAAATTGTAAACAATACTTGAAAACATAAACATTTTTGGTATTCCAATAAATATTTTGAATTTTGAAGATTTTAAAAAGAATAATAAATTTCAAAAATAGAAATGAGATTTATATCAAAAAAGAGAAGAAAAAAAAGCTTATCCTTAGCCCAACTAGGTGGCGGCATGAGTCCCGTCGGCGCCTGTTGGCCCCGCGTTTGCATTCGTGTTTGGTTTCTTTTTTCTTTTTCCTGTTTTTTTATATTATCAATTTTTTGTTTTACTTTTTATTTCCTTTCTTTGTTTTTCTAATTTATTTCTTTTCTCTTTCTTTTTCATTATCTTTCATTTTTATCCTTTTTCAATTTTCTTTTGTTCAGTTTTTTTCAAAAGTTTGCCTCTTTTCAGAAAACAATAATTTTTCTAAAATGTTCCTGTTCTGTTTTTTATGAAATTCCTATTTTTTATATAATTTAATAAATTCATAGCTTCTTTTTTAAGAAAAAATAGAAAATTTAAAAACAATTAGACTTTTAAAATTGTTCGAAATTTTAGAATCACAAATTTGAAAAATATTTGCATTTTTAAAATTGTTCATAAGTTAAAATTATTTCACCAAATATGTTCGCAAATTTAGAAAATGTTCAGGCAATTTCACAACATGTTCGCCTTTTCAAAAAAATGTGCATAATGTCAAAAGTCTTCGTGTTTTCAATTTTGTTTCTGTTTTATTTTAATGTTCATGTTTTAAATTTTGTTCCTATTTTTTTCAAAAATGTTTTGAGATTCCAAAAAATGTTCTTATTTATTAGAGTAATATTAGAAAGTGTTCAGAATTTCAAAACTTATTTTAGAAAATCGGATCTGCCACTAGTTGTTATAAATTCATACAGATTATTAGTCACTCCGACTTGCCTGCTCCACTCACGTTGAACTCCCTTTAACATGTGTGAGGTCTGGGGTTCGAATACCAGGTAGACATACTTGGCTCGGTCTTCCTCATGATCCTTGTATACCAATGAACATGCTGAAAACGACCAAGCTTCACTTTCCTTGATGATGCTACTAGCATTACATCCCTCAGACCTGCAGTGGATATCATAAACGACCGATAGACAATCAGGGTGGCGACTAGGAGTATATTAGAAGAAAGAAATACATGAGCCGTATCGTTCGTGTGCATTGTATTGCATTCGTTGCCAGGGGACATACTTGTTTCTTTATTTGCTTGCCCGATCTGAGACTAGGAGTATGTATAAAGCCTGCACAGGGCTCGAATCCTAACAAACTCTGGAGGATAAGATCCTATCAGATTAAAAAGATACTTTGTGTGTTTGGTTGAGGAACCAAGTGGAACAGAATGGAATGGTTCCATTCCACAGGAATAGGTCCGTTCCATTTCTGTGTTTGGTACCAACAAAAAAGCGAAACAGATTGGTTCCGTTCTTGTGTTTGGTTGGAGAGATGGAATGAAAATTGAAACCCCATAAAATCCGAAATTTTGGCAGGATTTCAACTGTATTTCAAAGACAAACAACATCAGAATATATCCATACATGCATAGATGAGTTCACAATACCAAATCATCCAGCAACAAGTGCGCTACATCCATCCATGCCAAGTTCACTGCTAGCTAGCAGCTAGTTGCCGCCTGCACTGCTCGTCTACTGCTAGCAGTAGAACCAGCCGCACCGGTCGTTCCTTGCTCTCCCGCTGTCCTAACTAGTAGAAAAGGGGCCTATTGACCCGGTTGGTGAGGGCCTTTAGTCCCGGTTCATGAACCGGGACTAAAGGGTCGGTACTAATACCCTGGTCTTTTAGTCCCGGTTCAATCCAGAACCGGGACTGATGGGCCTCCACGTGGCCTGTCCGCCGAGCCCAGGCAGGAGGGCCTTTGGTCCCGGTTGGTGGCACCAACCGGGACCAATAGGCATCCACGTCGACATTTCTATGGCTGTGGTTTTTGTTTTTTAAAAGGGGGGTTTGGGGGTTTTGGGGGTTAATTTAGGTGTTTCATATATTGTGCTATAGCTAGCTAATTAATAGAGAAAAGTGTCCTTTCTTTTGTCCGTGCTTAGTCGACGCTACGTACTATACATACGTATAGAGAGGACTAGCTAGACACGCTAGCTAGCTAGTAATTAAGCAAACAGAAGATCGTCATGAACATATATGCATACAGAGAGAAGTGATATCGACCACCTCTCCTTCTCCGAGAGATTGGTCAAACAACAAGTTCTCGTATATCTATCCGACACTACCGCTACATATATACAATAATTATCTTTTACAATACGGACGCGTGGTCCACATAGTATTCTCCATCTTCAGCGATCACGTGGTCAAGAAAGAATGCCGCCAATTCCTCTTGAAATGCTCGCAGGCGATCTGGTGCTAGTAGTTCATCCCGCATCCGAAACATCTAATTTTAAGAAGGGGGTCAATACATATATATATGAATGAATGAAACTCAACACAAATGATGGTAATAAAATAAAATTGTGAATATTTTTATTTACGCACTTCATATTGTTTGTCGGAGTAGCCCCTCTCATAGGTCGTGTGGCGGTTGGACTCGCAAACGTAGTATCCACAGAAATCATTCCCTTGTTCCTGCCACAACCACTTTACAAGAAACAGAGGTCAATCAAATTGATAATTAGCAAGCATTCTAAATGGTATTGATGAAACTAGCGCTTGAATCACTAGGAGATGCGCGTGGAATATGCTACTATATAGTACTTACTTTCGGTGTCTAAATTGCAGCTTCTTCGGTAGTCCCGGAGCTTTTTTGGTGAATTTTCCCCAAGCCCTGCCATACAAAGAAACAATTACTTGATATCAGAAATGAACAAAGTTGCTGATATGGTGGATAATGATCGATTTAACTTACTTCTCGAGCATTTCAGTCATGTCCGCATACTCCTTGGGATCTTTTCGTCTCGAGTGTAAGACAGTTACTACTCCTTGCTCAAGCTTAATCTCTAGGAGAATATAGTGGTAGCTGCTTGCGCATGCATAACTCATCAATATTACATTACTATAACCTGGACTAATAAGGAAACCGAATATGCCACAAGACAAGTAACACTCACTTGTAGTTGTAAGGAAAGAGTATTATATTTTTGTGTTCATTTATTTCCAACGATCGTAGCAAGTTGGCCTCGGTTTCGTCGGCACGATATTTAACCTCATTTGCATCTATGAGATATGTGTTAATGAACCCAATATCACCCACTTGTCTTTTCTTTATTTCGGCGATCTTCAATCTACATAATATAGTGAGGATATTTATAAATACATGCAATGAAAGAGATGAGTTATATAGAGATACTTAATGATGAAGTAGTACTACTTACGACGAAAGCAGGTGACCGTTGCTTTATCAAGGGCCAATTGATTGAAAAACTGATAGAACTCCTCAAATGGAATAGGCAGCAGTTCAATTTCAAGGAGGTCATGCTCCTTTTAACTCTCACATACAAAGTACTCCTCCCATCGACTCTTTGCAGGTTTTCATGTACCAATCATGCAATCTTCGTGATCATCGTTGATAGAGAGCTTTCATCTTTGACGAGAGGCTTCCCGTACTTTCGTATCTTTGTATCTGCACCTCCAAGAAATCATAATGTACATCGTCAAGGTGTAATCTGCAGGATTGCCATAACCGGGCACCATCCTCGGATCGACGATGTCGCTTAGCAGGCACCTTGAGCGGGGGCACGATTGCCCGGCTTGTTCGCCGAGCTGGGCAATTTGTTTCCCAGCTCGTCGTTCTTTCATCTTTTGATCACCGACAGCATTTCCCGACCTCTCCGCTTCGCAAATGCCTTTCCAATAATGCGCTCATAGTTGCCTTTCGCGGAGACTTGGGTGGTTTTGTCGGGGCAGCCAGAGTGCGCTTTGCTTTGACCGGATCTACCTTCTCCTCCGTGAGGTGGATGTCTCTTTGCTTTCAACCCTTGAAACCAGTCATCCACTTCGGTCTGCGATCTTCGCGTTTTCCTCCTCGCTTCCTCAGACGGTAACTTCTCCGAGTCTTCAGAGAAGGACCGAATCAGATCTCCTCCCGCCTTTGGCTGTTCTGCTAGACGCCGGGCAGAGCAGACGGAGCGGATGTCTTCTTTCCTTTCTTACGAGGCGGAGGAGAAGGACTACGACGCCACGGAGCAGCCGGAGCGGCGGCGGGTCTCTTCTGCCCTTTGCCGACGAGGCGGAGAAGGAGGAGGCTGGCTGCTCAGGCGTCTTGCGGTGCAAAGCGGAGAAGGAGGCGGAGTGCCGCCACGCCGGAGAAGGAGCCGGCCGAGTGCCCTGATCGTCACTCACGGGAGGAGGGGCGGTGGAGGAGGCGGAGTGCCTGACTCGCCAGAGGAGGAGGAGGAGGCGGAGGCGTCCAGTTCGGAAGGTTGATGAGATCCTTCCGCCATAGGCATGGAGTCTTGAGCGTAAACCAGCCGATACTCCCCTTCACCGGTAGGGTGGTCAAGCCGAGGTCCTCAAATCCCTCCGTTATTTCATCGACCATCACCTTAGCATATCCTTCCGAATCGGCCGGCGGTGAAAAGTTGAGTCGGGTTTAGTAGGATAAACAGAGCCAACAGCCGCCTTGACCTTCAAATTGCTCCATTGCGCCATAAGGTGGCAATTTTCAGCATCCGTGATAGCATCCACGGGATAGCCGGCAGGAGCCGTCAAGGCATGCTGCTCGCTGAAGCAGCTTCGGTGGAAGCCACGCCGCTTCTCCGCCGAGATGGCGGGGTAGCCGGGGAAGCTTCGCAGGTCGCTTGTTGTGATCTGCCGCTTCTCGTTCCTCTTCTCGTTCCTCTAGCCCCATTACCCTTTCGCAGCGCCAGCATTAGGCTCTGCTCCGCTTTCTTCCTCCTCTCATGGGTTTTGTAACCCTCGCGTCCGAAATCCAGCCTTCCACGAACGGAGCTCTGGCGTGCCTCGTGTCCGTCCCAGGTGCTCAGGATTCCCGAGGGCCATTGTGAGCTCGTCCTTCTCCCTGCAGAACGAACTTCCCTTGCTGCGCTGCTTCGATATAATGCTGAAGCCTCTTGACTGGTATGTCCAATTGTTCGTCCGTCCAAATGCACTTCCCTGTTATAGGGTCCAAGGATCCGCCGGCCCTGAAGAACCAAGTCCGGCAACGGTCTGGCCAGTTCATTGTCTCTGGTTTGTTCCCTTTATGAAGCAGATCATTCTCAGCCTTAGCCCACTTAGGCCGGGCTACGAGGTAGCCACCTGACCCCGTGCGATGGTGAAGCTTCTTCTTCGCAGCATTTCTCTTGTTTGTCGCCGACATCTTTTTACTCTTTTCCGATGTCTTGTAGGCCACAAATGCGGGCCAGTCATCTCTGATCTTCTCATATTTGCCCTTGAATTCCGATGTCTCATTTTACGTATTGAGTTCTTTCTTCCAATTCCTGAATAGTTCTGCCATCTTCTTAAGAGCAAAAGACTTGATTAATGGCTCTATTACTGGCTTCTCCGGATCATCCTCTAGCGGTAGGGTAAAATTTGACTTCAGCTCAGTCCAAAGATCATTTTTCGCATATCATTGACACAAGACACCTCGGGGTCTTCGCTTTTAGGCTTATACCATTGGTGGATGCTGATCGGGATCTTGTCCCTAACCGTAACCCCGCGACCGAGCAACAAATGCCTTCTTTGTCCGGTAGGGTTCAATCGGTTGGCCGTCATGCGCGATTTGTATGATCTCAAACTTTTCATCCGAGCTCAACTTTTTCTTGGGCCTCGTCTCTTTACCGAAGTTGTGCTCGATCCGGACGGCTAGAAAAAAGAACAAAGACGAGAGTTAATTAATATGTGTACATACCAAAACAAAGACGAGAGCTAGTCAGCACAGGCTTAACTAATATATATACCTGGCCGGACTCGGTTTGGTGATCACCGGAGCCGTCTTGACGGTCTACTTCTTCAACCTCTCCTTCTTGCACCGGCATTGGGTCATCGGAGCCATGTAAATCATAGCCAGCTGCTTCTTCACCCTCTCCTTCCAGACCATCGTTGTCGTTGAGAAACATCAACGAGGAGACGGCATCACTTCCTTGTGCGATTATGTCCCTCAACAACGCTTCTTGTGCTTCGTCTCGGGGGCTGTCCATAGTTTCTACAAATATTTACAACATGGCAATTATTATTCAAACATGACAGATATGGATATATTAGTGGCAAACGTAGAACTAGCTAGCTAATCACAATAAGGAATCATATTAGTGGCCTCGACGCTGCTTCTCTAGGGTTTGGGGTGGCCTCGACAATGCTTCAAGGGTTAGGTGGCCTCGAGAACGCTTCAAGCTAGGAGGGTAATATCGCCCACGTGTTGAAGCTATCGGGAGGGGTCGGCGTTGAACACTACATCTATGTCCCACAAGTGGCGTGGGCATCGACGCCTTGTGATGGGGTAGAGGGTCGTGGATCGCCCGGCGGTCGAGGGTCAAGGGGTGGAGGATCACCGAGGGTCGGGAGGTTGCCTAGTGTCAAAGGATTCAACAAACCATGTCTTCATCATTAGTAAAGTAACAGGTGCATGATGGTGCAAGCTCTCCAAAGTTATTTTGGAGCGGAGTCCCAGATAGGATAATTCACTTTACGGTACAAAGTTCAGCAAGAACCTTCCGAATATCGTTATTTGAAAGGCCTTTGCTGAAATTGCATACAAAAGGCAAATTATCCTATCCGGGACTCCATTCCAGAATAACTTTGGAGGACTTCGTACCATCATGCCATGGTTACTTCCGGCTAATGATGAAGCCATGGATTTCTTCAATACTTTGACACTATGAACCCTCTCGACCCCTTGAACCCTCGACGACCCTGGAACCCTCGACCCCTAGACGACCCTGGAACCCTCGATCCCTCGACCCTAGAACCCTCGATCCCTCGACAATGCTTCAAGGGGGTAATATCGACAACGACGAGATACATACACGGGAAATTAATGTTATCGTGGTGGGGGTATATCGACCCCCCGCCCCCATTGAAGTTATCGGGAGGGTATATGGACCCCCTCGTGATGAAGTTATCGGGAGGGGTATCTCGACGATGACAGAGGAGAAGATCAAAGAAAAAAAAGAATAAAAAAAAGAGGAGAAGAAGAAAGGAATAGAGGAGAAGAAGAAAAAATAGAAAAATATTATATTTTTTCTTCTTCTCCTCTATTTCTTTCTTCTTCTCCTCTTCTTTTTCTTCTTTTTTCCTCTTCTTATTTATTTCTCCTCTTCTTCCTCTCCTCTTCCACTCCTTTCTTCCTCTTCTTATTTTCCTTTTTCATCTCCTTCCTTTTCATCTTCTTCCTTCTTTCTAGCTAGATATATAAAACTTTTCTAAAATGTAACTATTGCATATATAAAACTTTTTCTTCTTCTTCCTTCTTCCTTCTCTTCCTTCTTCCTAAATATATAAAACTTTTCTAACAATGAAACTAACCTAAAATACATACATTCACACAAAAAAACATGTAAAAAACATAAATACATATATAAACATACATAAGAAATACATATATCTAAAAAAATACATATATCTAAAAAAACGGCGGCGGCGGCCGGGCCGGCAGGGGCGCGCGGTGCTCACAAGGGCATCGTCGGGGCAGGCAGGGGCGAGCGGCGGGCGCGCTGGGCGAGCAAGGGTGCGGGAGTGGCGGCGACGGCGTCAAGGGGCGGGCGTCGTCGGGCGCGATGTGGGGCGGCGACGGCGTCAGGGTGGCGCGGAGATGACTGCGACGCGCTGGGTGGCGCGTGATGGCGTCGGGCGGCGCTGGTGGTAACGAGCGTGGCGCGGCGGCGACGGGCGGCGACGGCCGTCGGGTGTGAATCGGGCAGCGCTGGCGGCGTCGTCGGCAACTGCAGAGATGAAGTGAAAAACTCTAAGTGTTTTCTTATATAGCAAGGGCATTGGTCCCGGTTGGTGCCACGACCCGGGACTAATGCCCCCCTTTAGTCCCGGTTGGTGCCACCAACCGGGACCAAAGGCCAATTTTCAGCAGCCCAAAGGGCGGGAAGCGGCCTTTGGTCGGTTGGTGGCACCAACCGGGACTAAAGGGGCATTAGTCCCGGTCGTGGCACCAACCGGGACTAATGTTATTTTTAGTCCCGGTTGGTGCCACCAACCGGGACCAAAGGCCTTGTGCCGCGCCAAAATGTTTAGTCCCACCTCGCTAGTTGAGAGGAGCCGCACCATTTATAAGGTGCGGTGCGCCTTCTCTCTCGAGCTACTCTCTAAAGCAGGCTTTCGGGCTTAAACGTGCAATATGTGCCTGTGGGCCTACTGGGCCTCCCGTGGGCCTGAATCCTGGCCCATGGTAGGGTTTCTAGTCGTATTCAGGCCGTGGCTGCCCAGTAGGTGGCACTTTTTTTTGTTTTATTTGTTGCTTTATTTAGTTTATTTTGGTTTTGGTTTATTTTTCTTTTGGTATTTTGCTTTATTTTTTAATTCTTTTTGCTTTTAGTTTTAGAAAAATTATAAACTTTCTGTTAGTGCCATTAGTTTTCAAATCTGAAAACTCCTTTTTTGTTTTCTTTGTTGCTTTATTTATTTTATTTTGTTTCTACTTACAACAAAATACTTATTGTTGCTATTTTTATTTTTTTTCAGTTTTTTGTTCTGTTTTCTGCATTATTTAGTTTTTGTTTTTTTTTTGCTTTATTTTTTAATTCTTGTTGCTTTATTTAGTTTATTTTGGTTTTGGTTTATTTTTCTTTTGGTCTTTTGCTTTATTTTTTAATTCTTTTTGCTTTTAGTTTTAGAAAAATTATAAACTTTCTGTTAGTGCCATTAGTTTTCAAATTTGAAAACTCTTTTTTGTTTTCTTTGTTGCTTTATTTATTTAATTTTGTTTCTACTTACAACAAAATACTTATTGTTGCTATTTTTATTTTTATTTCAGTTTTTGTTCTGTTTTCTGCATTATTTAGTTTTTGTTCTTTTTTGCTTTATTTTTTAATTCTTTTTGCTTTTAGTTTTAGAAAAATTATAAACTTTCTGTTAGTGCCATTAGTTTTCAAATGAACTCTGAAAAATTTGGCATAGCATGTGCATGTACAAAACGGACAATGGTATCATACTAAATGCATTACAAAGTTGGCATGGTATCATCATAATAGTTATGGAGAAAGTCTTCACTTTTTCTTCGCTTGTGTCGCTTTGCTTATTGCGCCAGTAACCATGGATAATCTTCATCGTTTATCAGGATGCTTGGGTCAGCCTTGACTTTGAAGGGGAATTTCATGAAACTTTTCATACTCTTCGACATATGTCTGTCTTGCCCTCCACTCCTGTGGATGTCCCTTTTTCCCGAAAAGAACTATGTGGCGCTTTGGCTCATTGTATGATGTATTCGCTTCCTTATCTTTTCTTTTCCTCGGTCTGGTAGACATGTCCTTCACATAGATAACCTGTGCCACATCATTGGCTAGGACGAGCGGTTCGTCGGTGTACCCAAGATTTTTCAGATCCACTTGTTGTCATTCCGTATTGTGGGTCTACCTGCACCCCGCCTCGACAGATTGACCCACTTGCACTTAAACAAAGGGACCTTAAAATCTACTCCATAGTCAAGTTCCCATATGTCTACTATGTAACCATAATATGTGTCATTTCCTTGTCGGTTGTTGTATCAAAGCGGACACCGCTGTTTTGGTTGGTGCTCTTTTCATCTTGGTCAATCGTGTAAAATGTATTCTCATTTATCTCAGATCCTTTCCAAATCATTACAGTCGAAGATGGTCCCCTGGACAACAAGTACAGCTCATCACAAACAGTGCTGTCACCTCTGCGACGTGTTTCCAACCAACTGCTGAAAGTCCTGATGTGTTCACATGTAATCCAGTCGTCGCACTGCTCCGGGTGTTTGGAGCGCAGAATGTTCTTGTGTTCATCGACATACGAGGTCACCAAGGTAGAGTTCTGTAGAACTGTGTAGTGTGCTTTAGACTAAGAATATCCGTCCCTGCATATTATTGAGTCTCTTCCAAGCGTGCCTTTTCCAGTCAGTCTCCCCTCATACCGCGATTTAGGGAGACCTATCTTCTTAAGGCCAGGAATGAAGTCAACACAAAACCCGATGACATCCTCTCGTTTGATGGCCCATGGAGATGCTTCCTTCTGGCCTAAGCGCGATTCTGAACATATTTCTTTAGGACTCCCATGAACCTCTCAAAGGGGTACATATTGTGTAGAAATACGGGCCCCGTAATGACAATCTCGTCGACTAGATGAACTAGGGCGTGCGTCATGATATTGAAGAAGGATGGTGGGAACACCAGCTCGAAACCGACAAGACATTGCGCCACATCACTCCTTAAGCGTTAGCACGATTTCTGGATCGATCACCTTCGAGATATTGCATTGAGGAATGCACATAGCTTCACAATGGCTAATCGGACGTTTTCCGGTAGAAGCCCCTCAATGCAACCGTAAGCGATTGCGTCATAATCACGCGGGCAGTCATGAGACTTTAGGTTCTGGAACTTTTTCTCTGTCATGTTTATTATTCCCTTTATATTCATTTAGAAGCCACCGGGACTTTCATCTTGAGCAGGCATTGAAAGAATATTTCTTTCTTCTTCTCGTAAGAGCGTAGCTGGCGGGACCTTCATACTTGCTTGGAGGCATGCCCTCTTTTTCGTAAAGCGTTGCAGGTCCTCTCGTGCCTCGTGTGTATCTTTTGTCTTCCCATACACGCCCAAGAAGCCTAGCAGGTTCACGCAAAGGTTCTTCGCCACGTGCATCACGTCGATCGAAGAGCGGACCTCTAGGTCTTTCCAAGAGGGTAGGTCCCAAAATATAGATTTCTTCTTCTACATGGGTGCGTGATTCTCAGCGTCATTCGAACAGCTAGTCCGCCGACCCTTTCCAAAGATTACGTGTAAATCATTGACCATAGCAAGTACGTGATCACCGATACGCATGGCGGGCTTCTTCCGGTGATCTGCCTCGCCTTTGAAATGCTTGCCTTTCTTTCGACATTGATGGTTGGTCGGAAGAAATCGGCGATGGCCAGTACACATTCTTCCTGCAGCTTCCCGGTATATACTATCGGTGTCAAGTAAACAGTGCGTGCATGCGTGGTATCCCTTGTTTGTCTGTCACGAAAGGTTCTTGAGAGCGGGCCAATCGTTGATGGTCACGAACAGCAACGCCTTTAGGTCAAATTCCTCCTTTTGTGCTCATCCCACGTCGTACACCGTTTCCATTCCACATCTGTAAAAGTTCTTCAACTAATGGCCTTAGGTACACATCAATGTCGTTCTTGCGGGTTGCTTAGGGCCTTGGATGAGAACTGGCATCATAATGAACTTCCGCTTCATGCACATCCAAGGAGGAAGGTTATACATACATAGAGTCACGGGCCAGGTGCTGTGATTGCTGCTCTGCTCCCGAAAGGATTAATGCCATCCGCGCTTAAAGCAAACCATACGTTCCTTGGGTCCTTTGCAAACTCATCCCAGTACTTTCTCTCGATTTTTCTCCATCGACCCGTCGTGGGTGCTCTCAACTTCCCGTCTTTCTTACGGTCCTCACTGTGCCATCGCATCAACTTGGCATGCTCTCCGTTTCTGAACAGACGTTTCAACCGTGGTATTATAGGAGCATACCACATCACCTTCGCAGGAACCTTCTTCCTAGAAGGCTCGCCGTCAACATCACCAGGGTCATCTCGTCTGATCTTATACCGCAATGCACCGCATACCGGACATGCGTTCAGATCCTTGTAGGCACCACGGTAGAGGATGCAGTCATTAGGGCATGCATGTATCTTCTCCACCTCCAATCCTAGAGGGCATACGACCTTCTTTGCTGCGTATGTACGTCGGGCAATTCGTTATCCTTTGGAAGCTTCTTCTTTATTATTTTCAGTAGCTTCTCAAATCCTTTATCGAGCACAGCATTCTCTACCTTCCACTTGCAGCAATTCTAGTACGGTACCGAGCTTTGTGTTGCCATCTTCGCAATTGGGGTACAACCCTTTTTGTGATCCTCTAACATGCGATCGAACTTCAGCTTCTCCTTTTGACTTTCGCATTGCGTCCTTGCATCGACAATGACCCGGCGGAGATCATCATCATCGGGCACATCGTCTGGTTCCTCTTGATCTTCAGCAGCTTCGCCCGTTCCAGCACCATCGTGCACATCGTCTGGTGCATCTTGATGTTCAATAGCATCACCGTATTCAGGGGGCACATAGTTGTCATCGTACTCTTCTTCCTCGCCGTCTTCCATCATAACCCCTATTTCTCCGTGCCTCATCCAAACATTATAGTGTGGCATGAAACCCTTGTAAAGCAGGTGGGTGTGAAGGATTTTCCGGTCAGAGCAAGACTTCGTATTCCCACATATAGGGCATGGACAACACATAAAACCATTCTGCTTGTTTGCCTCAGCCACTTCTAGAAAATCATGCACGCCCTTAATGTACTCGGAGGTGTGTCTGTCACCGTACATCCATTGCCGGTTCATCTGCGTGCATTATATATAATTAAGTGTGTCAAAAATCATTAAGAACATCATGAATAGATAATTAAGTGACCTAATTAATAGAAGTTCATCATCACATAAAAACCAAAGTACATACATAGTTCTCATCTAACAACATAAAGCTCTGCAGAGCATCTAAATTAATTAAACCATACATTGAAACTATGTAAAACATTTCAATGCGAAAACAAATACGATCATAATCGCAACCAAGGTAACAACTGATCCAACGGCATAATGATACCAAGCCTCGGTATGAATGGCATATTTTCTAATCTTTCTCATCTTCAAGCGCATTGCATCCATCTTGATCTTGTGATCATCGGCGACATCCGCAACATGCAACTCCAATATCATCTTCTCCTCCTCAAGTTTTTTATTTTTTCCTTCAAGAAATTGTTTTCTTCTTCAACTAAATTTAACCTCTCGACAATAGGGTCGGTTGGAATTTCCGGTTCAACAACCTCCTAGATAAATAAAATCTATGTCACGTTGGTCGGCATAATTTTCATAAACAATAAATGAACCAATAGTTATGAAAAGATAATATATACCACATCCGAATCATAGATGTGACGAGGGCCGACGGGGGCGGATACCAAAACCATCGCACTATATAAGATGCAATAATAAAAGTAAGAAAATAATACAAGTATCTATCTAAACAAACAAGTAATAATATTTTTCCTTTCAGAAAGAAGATAAAAACAAGAGGCTCACCACGGTGGTGCCGGCGATGAGATCGGCGCGGGTGATCGACGGCGATGAAGACGGGGACGGGGCGCGACGGACCGCTAAACCTAGATAAATATTGAGGAAAATGGAGCTTGGCGGTCGAGCTTGGAGAGGAGAAACCTTAAGTAGTGTGGCTCGGGCATTCCATCGAACACCTTGTGTGCATAGGAGGTGAGCTAGAGCACCACCAAGCCCTCTCGCCCTCGGCCAAAAAAAAGAGAAGTGTGCTCTGCTCTTGCGCGAGGGGCTATATATAGTAGCACCATTAGCCCCGGTTGGTGGCTTGAACCGACTAAAGGGAAGTCTTTGGTCCCGGTTCAAGCCACCAACCGACCAATAGTGGTGGGCCAGGAGCCAGGACCATTGGTCCCGGTTCGTCCCACCAATCGGGACCAAAAGGTCCGGACGAACCGGGACCAATGACCCACGTGGCCCGGCCGGCCCCCTGGGCTCACGAACCGGGGCAAATAGCTCCATTGGTCCCGGTTCTGGATTGAACCGGGACTAATGGGCTAAACTGGCCTGGACGAAAGCCCTGTTTTCTACTAGTGCCTGCTGCAAGTCGCCTCGCCGCTGCAAGTGGCCACCCCTGCTAGGTCACCGTCGCGCCGCCAGTTGCCGCCCCGCTGCAAGCGGCCACCCCTGCTAGGTCGTCCTCGCGCCACCAGTTGCCGCCCCGCTACAAGTGGCCGCCCCTGCCAGTCCCCCGCCACGCCGCCAGTCCCCACCCTCTGCTAGGCCGCCGCCAAGATCCTGATGCGCGCCATGACGGAGGAAAGATGACGGGGACGAGAGGGATTGCGGCGCCGGAGAGGGAGAGAGGGGGCAGATCGAGATCGGGGGCCGATGCGGGAGGGTTGGCGGCGCTGAGAGAGAGAGAGAGTCGCGAGAGGATAGGGTTGAGTGCGTGTGAGGGGCTCGTTCCCTGCCGTCCGCCCGAATCGGAGGTATCCCTTGGTTCCACATATAGAGCGAATATTCCGTTTTCTGGGATTGGTGGGTTCCGACCCGTTCGACTAACTGAACATGGGAATGGGCTATAGGAACCGAACAGACCCATGACATTCCACCTGATGACAGCAACTGAACACATCCTTACAGATCGATTTGGCTAGTCCTCCTTTGCTGGTTGCACCAGCTAGACCCCGCATTCACGTGACACTTATCTTATATTGTCCTGTCATTCCAGGTAATTCTTAACCTGTCACTAAGGAGTGTACAAAAAGAAACGTCAGTACACAATAAGACATACTCTTAGTTCCGAAAACTAAATGATTAGCAGATGTTTATAACTATCAGAAGACATAATTAGTACCTAAAAAAAGAGACATAATTAGTAAATGTTTTGCACGTACTGACACTAAGAAACAAGAGAAACCAACTATGCACTACCTATGTATGGCCGTCGAACCAATGACCATCAGCCATTCATCGTCATGCATGTATGCCTTAGCAAGCAAGCTCAGTTTTTTCTTTCCTTTTTGCCGCGTTTACTTGCTTAAAGCTAGCACTAATCGCCGCAGGTCATCGCCATCACAAAAGCACTGATCGCTCCAGGACGTAGCCATCACAAAAGTTCATCTCAACATGTGAACCCACTTATAATTAACAAAAGGCATTTCAACTGTTGCTGGTTTCTTGGAAGCCAACCACCACCACCCATGCACCTCCCAAAAGCTTGGACTTCCTTAGTATTTCTGCTGTGTGATTCATTAAATGAGTTTACGGCGATTTGAGAATCTTGTGATGTCAGTTTAATTTGAGAAACACTAGCATGAAATACTTGCTCAGGAACATATCTAGTGATACATCCCTTTGGGTGATTTAGGTGATGCCGTGATACTCGGAACATTATGTTCCATGTCTTGAAGTTGCATTTCCATTGTCGAAAACTACACATTTTCTTGTTACCAGTAGTGCTACGATTTTCATGAACTTTTCCAAGTGCTAGAAAGCTGACATAGCACTGAATGTCAAACACCCCTATTCAAATATTTCCATATTTCACATCAGTTTGTCCTTATAATGGTGGTGGATTGTCAATGTGTCATAGTGGTGGTAGCTATGTATGTTTTCCACTTGATTTGTGCACCATTTACGCATGCCCGCATGGACTGAGGTTCTTATTGAAAGGATCGATATGCTTGACTAAAGGGGGAGGGGGGGTGAATAGGCAACTAACAATTTTTAAGCTTTTCTTTACCAAATTAAACTTTGCAACAAAATAGGTTGTCTAGATGTGCAACTAAGTGAGCAACCTATATGATGCAATAACAACTAGCACATAAGCAAGCAATGGATGTAACACAAGTAGGATTGCAAAAGTAAAGGCACGAATTAACTAAGAGTGGAGCCGGTGGAGACGAGGATGTGTTACCGAAGTTCCTTCCTTTTAAGGGGAAGTACGTCTCCGTTAGAGCGGTGTGGAGGCACAATGCTCCCCAAGAAGCCACTAGGGCCACCGTATTCTCCTCACGCCCTCACACAATGGGAGATACCGTGACTCCACTATTGGTGCCCTTGAAGGCGGCAACCGGACCTTTACAAACAAGGTTGGGGCAATCTCCACAACAATTGGAGGCTCCCAACGAAACCACGAAGCTTCACCAAAATGGAATATGGCCTCGAGGTGACCTCAACCGTCTAGGGTGCTCAAGCACCCAAGAGTAACAAAATCCACACTAGAAAGTATGGGGAACTAAATATCCTTTGGTGGAAGTGTAGATCTAGGTCTCCTCCTTCAAACCCTAGCAAATCAACAAGTTTGAGTGGCTAGAGAGAGAGATCGGGCAAGAGAGCTTGAGAGCATCAATGGAGGAGTGAGAGAGGTAAAGGTGGGCGTGGTAGGTGGAAGAACCACCTTATATAGCAGCCCATATAAATCCAACCGTTCTTTGCATTTTCAGATCTTTGCGCAGCGGTACAACCGCACCTTGTCCCGGTACAACCGGGACTCACGATGTAGCTGCAGAACCCTACCAGGCGGTACAACTGGACCATCGGGCGGTAGTACCGGTCATTAGCAAATAACCGGACCAACCGCCCAGCCACCGCACAACTACCGCACCGAAACAGAACGGAGTCACCCTTGAGGGCGGTAGTTGGGCGGTGCAGGGCCGGTGCAACCGCCTGGCCTTGAGCGCTTGAGCGGCTAAGGTATGAGCGGAAGAACCGCTCGAACCTCCGGTTGTACCGGTTAAAAAGGAACAACCGGACCAACCGGGCCACCACCACCCAGCCACTGCATCAAAACAGAATCCTGACCGGTACATGGGCGGTGCATGGCCGGAACAACCGCTGCTGGTCTTTGCAGAGACAGGTGGCGGTACCACCGCCCGGAGGCAGAGGTACCACCGCTCGACAAAGGCAGAGAAGCGTCAAGAGCCAGCGGTACAACCGCTCGGACGAGCGGTACAACCGCTGGGAAAACACAGCAAAGATTAGATTAAAAAGGAGGCCCTCTCGACAAAAGAGGGGTGAAGGAGGTGTACGTGAATGGAATCCACTATACTTCCCAAAGTGGATTCCCTCTTGATAGTACGGGATCCCTACGACCAAAGAGATAAAAAGCGTAGAGGAGTACGTCTTCAAACGATTCCTTCGAGAGAACCACCAACCGATGAAAGCCTAATCATTGAGAACCTAAAACATTTAGCACAGGATTAGACCAACAAAGGTTTGTCATCATCATCCAAAACATAAGGTAGGGAAATGCCCTTTCAATCTCCCCCTTTTTGGTGGATGATGACAACAACACGATATAAGATAGAAGTCTATAGAATCTAGACGGAGCTCCCCCTAGATGTGAGCCCCAGGTCGAGACTCCCCCTAGATTTTATAGGCTGGCCACATAGAGCATATAACAAGAAGGTAGACAACACAATGAAACAAGAGCAATACTACCAATAAAGACCAACAAGCATAAAGATAAGATAGCAGGAGTGGCACAAAATCCACACAAAGCAAACGAGAACGACCAAAGTTCAACTGGAGACCACAGACAAGTTCAACACGAGACACACACTACGCAACCACCCATGCAACTCCCGAGTCCTATCACACTCTCTCCCCCTTTGGCATCAGGACACCAAAAGGAAGAGAGCGGTTATCGCCTGTGCTCGCCGTCCTCCTCTCGACTCCTCGGTAGCATCTGGATCTTCATCATTGTCGTAATCTTCACCATTATCGTAAACTTCATCATCGTCCCGAATCGAGTCCTCCATGATAGCATCAGCAGCAGAAACGGTGGTGGAGGGCTGAGGAGGGCTTCATCATCGATCCAGTGCTGGTGGGAAGATATCCAACGCTCCTCCGGTGTGATGCTCTTCTCAGAACCACTCTGAACCGACATGCTGAGGTGCCTCATCATAGCAATTTGACGACGCCGCGCAAGCTTCTCACTGACATGTGCCTCATACATCCTCTTCTGGATGTCAGACTGTAGGCAGAAAGTATTCTTCACCTTGGCAGCGAGCTTGTCCACCCACGAGGGCTTGGCCCCTGGTTCCAACTCAAAATCCTCATCATCAGAAGTGGCATAGACATCCACAGGAGCATCAGCAGGGAAACGTGGCTCGGCATGCTTCTTCTTCTTAAGGATCTTGACTTCATGAGTGGTAAGATTGTCAGGAGAGGTGAGGGGCTCTCCAGGACGGCGAACTTCCCACACGGAGTTCAGAAAGCACATGACAAACGGAGCATAAATGGGGACCTTCCTGTAGATGACCATGTTGTACATCTCGTGCTACGCCCAGTTGGACACATCAAACGTCTCCCCAGATCCCACCTTGGTCTTCATAGCAACCATCAAGTTAACAAGATAGCCATGGATTTCATCTTGATTCCCCACTTTGGGCAGAAGCACATTGCGAAAAACACAATGCATGATGTCATAGACCTTCACCAAATCCTTAGATTCACCAATAATACCATGGCCCCGAATGTACAGAGGGGCAAGCTTCTCCTTAGGCATGGGCTCAGGATGACCATGGGAGCGAATGCCACCCCTTCCTTCCAGACCGGTATCATCGTACCCAATAGCATTGCAGAAGGTCCTCGAGGAACGTGAAAAGCTCATCACGACACATGAAAGTGAGGGTGCGCGTCATCTTCTCCAAAGTGAACGGTGGCATAGAACTGATGGATGAGTTGAACATCAAAGTCACAGGAGACGGACATGAGCTTGACAAGATCAAACTCCTCACGAGAGCCAAAGCCTCACCAAAATACTCCAGGTTGTTCCGCCAATGATCAAGATCGATGGTCCACTGCTTGGCATATCTGTTCTTGTTGTGCTCAAAGAGTTCATGAACAATTCGTACTTGCATCTCATTCTGAAACTGAACAGTGGTCCAACGAGGAGCTACGGGAACCACATAAGGATTCTTTGAGCGGAAGGCTTCCCAATCCTTGGCTTTCCAACGGTGGAGTGGAATTACCACACGTTGCTTGGCAGCGGCAGACTTTTCACGGCGAGTGGGCTTGGTGGGGATCACAACTTCCTCTTCAGACTCAGCCGGGCGCGGAGCCCTTCGAACCCTCTTCTTGGTCTTGCGAGGAGCAGGACGAGAAGTTGAGCCACCTGAACACAAACACGAAGGGGACACACGAAAACCAACAAGAATGAGAGGAAAGCATATGAAAAAATGCAACACCATAGAAACCAGAACAGTGCTGTGTGGTGCAGACATTCCGGTTGTACCGGATCTCCCACCGGTAGAACCGCCCCACCGGTTGTACCGCCCATCTGGGCGGTAGAACCGCTGACAGTGGCACTACCAGGGAAGTTAGATCTGTTCAAGACGTGCAAATCACCCAAGCAATATTCGGAGTTCTAGGTACTGCACAGACACAAGAAAAACAACGATCTCTCCCAACCAAAGAACGAACATTAAACTAGGAGGGTAAAGAAATGCCCTAAAACAAGATGAAAACCTAGAACAAAGAACGAAGAACAAGGGCATTACCACCATCCATGGGAGAAGACCGGAAGGCTTCCACGGAGAGAATCCATGGAGAGCCCTCGGATCCGAAGCGCGGGGCGCACTCCGGGGCGGGGCAGAGGTGACCGGCGGCTAGGGCAAGGAGGAGGCGAATGGGGACGAAGGAAAAAAAGAGAAACCCTTCGCCCCGTCGGATATAAATAGGCCCATAGCCGCGCGAAGGTAGAACCGCTCCTAGGACCGGTTGTACCGCAAGTCAGTCTTTGACAGATTAGTGGGCGGTACTTCCGTTTCTCAAGGGCACCGAAGTACCGCTGAGACAACCAGTAGAACTGACGGAGAAGCCCCAGTGAAAATGGGCGGTACAACCGCCCAAGCACCGAAAGCAACCCAACTGGGGCAGCACAACCAGGTATCAGGGGTAGAACTGCCCGTGACACCAGTTGTACCGCCCGACCACCAAAGCCCAGACCAAAAGGAAGAGAACAAGACAAACGGGACAACAAATAAGAGAAACCAAACACTAAGAACAGGGAAAAGAACGAAGGGAAAACAAAAGTAACCGCACACAAGCAGAGCAAGCTCAGTCCTGTCTCTTAAGAGAGGGTGATGGCCGAAGCCACCTATGTTTGAGTCAAATGGTGCAGCACCGCGAAGAATTATCCTTGGGCCCATGACCAAAACTCGTCTTTGAAGCACGAGTACCATAAAAAATGGCTAATGTGAAAGAGGTGATCGATTTATGCATGGTGGGGGGAGGGAGAGCTCATTGAGAGAACAACACTCCCCCTATGTCCATGCCTACACCTAAACTAGACAACAAGTTGAGTGTGGTGGGGGGTGCATGGGTTCAAGTCACATTGCTCAAATCAATGATATTTAGCTCATGCCTTAACTCGCGAAATCTTGCTTCATCCAAGGGCTTCCTGAAAATATGTGCAAGCTTATCATGAGTGTTGACATACTTGAGCTCGATCTCCCCTCGCCTAATGTGATCCCGGATGAAGTGATACCGAATCTCAATGTGCTTCGTCTTGAAGTGTTGTACCGGGTTGAGAGAAATCTTGATGGCACTTTCATTATCGCACCAAAGAGGCACTTTGTCACAAATGACACCGTACTCCTTTAGAGTTTGCCTCATCCATAGGAGTTGAGCACAACAACTACCTGCCGCCACATACTCCGCTTCGGTGGACGAGAGAGACACACAACTTTGCTTCTTGGAAGACCAACTTACCAAAGAACAACCAAGAAATTGGCACCCTCCGGAAGTGGACTTCCTATCCACTTTGTCCCCCGCCCAATCGGAATTCGTGAAACCTTCAAGCTTGAAATTTGCTCCTCTTGGGTACCATAAGCCAAAGTTTGGGGTATGAGCCAAATATCGAAAGATTCGCTTGACCGCCACATAGTGGCTTTCCTTGATGCGACTTGAAACCGTGCACACATTCCCACACTCAACATGATATCCGGTCTAGATGCACAAAGGTAAAGCAAGGAGCCAATCATGGAGCGATATACCTTTTGATCCACCGCTTTACCATTGGGATCAATGTCAAGTTGGCACTTGGTAGGCATTGGTGTAGTAGCCGCTTGACATCACTTAGCTTGAATCTTTTGAGCATGTCTTGAGTGTATTTGGCTTGGTTGATGAAGGTACCTTCTCTTCTTTGTTTGATATCGAAACCAAGGAAGAACTTCAACTCTCCCATAGAAGACATCTTGAACTTGGAGGTCATGAGAGCGGCAAATTCCTCATTGAAAGCTTTGTTAGGGGAACCAAACATAATATCATCAACATATAGTTGGCATACAAACAAATCCCCATTAACCTTCTTAGTAAAAAGAGTGGGGTCGATTTGCCCTACTTCAAAACCACGATCTTGTAGCAACTCGGTAAGGTGGTCATACCACGCACGTGGGGCTTGTTTAAGGCCATAGAGTGCCTTATCGAGTTGATACACATGATCCGGGAAGTAGGGGTCCTCGAACCCGGGGGGTTGCTTGACATAGACCAACTCACTAATAGGACCATTAAGAAAAGCACTTTTCACATCCATTTGTTGCAACTTAAAGTTGTGATGGGTAGCATAAGCAATCAACAAACGAATGGATTCAAGACGAGCAATGGGAGCAAAGGTTTCACCGTAGTCGATACCCTCGACTTGGGAGTAGCCTTGTGCTACCAATCTTGCCTTGTTGCGAATGATGTTCCCATGAGCATCTTGCTTGTTCTTGAAGATCCACTTGGTTCCAATGACGTTGTGGTTCCCTGATGGCCTTGGCACCAATCTCCACACCTTTTGTACTCGAAGTTGTTGAGTTCTTCATTCATGGCATTGAGCCAATCCGAGTCTTCGAGCGCCTCATAGACCTTTTGGGGTTCAACACAAGAGACAAACGCGTGATGTTCACAATAGTTTGCCAATTTTCTACGAGTGCTTATCCCATTTATTAGGCTTCCAACCACATTCTCCATGAGATGGCCTTTGGTGGCGAGTTTGGAAGCAATCTTGGCGGCACGACGCTCTAATTCCTCCTCGGAGGTGAGATGAGGAGGGGTCACTTGATCATCTTGAGCGCCGTCTTGAGCATGATCTTCATCTTGAGCATGCTCGGGAGAGAGAACTTGACCTTGGGCATCATTTGGAGTGTCATCATCGTCTTGAGCACGATCTTGCCCTTGGTCTTGTTCATGAGGTTGAGGGCCTTCACTTTGTTCTTCTAAGCGTGTGGGCCTTGAGTTGGTGATGGCTCCACTTGAGTGGAGCATTGTCCTTCTCCTTCAGCCACAAGGGGTTCCTCAATGGGTAGGATAAAACCAACACCCATTCTTCTTATGGCTTGAGGAGGAATTTCATCACCTACATCACAAGTGCCACTTTGCTCCACTTGGGAGCCGTTATTCTCATCAAACTCCACGTTACACGTCTCCTCAATAAGTCCCGTGGATTTATTGAGGACACGGTAAGCATGAGAGTTTGTAGCATAACCAACAAATATGCCCTCATGAGCTCTAGCTTCAAATTTAGATAAACGAACACCTTTCTTGAGAATGAAACACTTACACCCGAACACCCGGAAGTACCTGAGGTTGGGCTTGTTGCCGGTGAGTATCTCATAAGGAGTCTTGTTCAAGCCTTTGCGGAGATAGAGCCGATTGGATGCATGACATGCGGTGTTGATGGCTTCGGCCCAAAAGTTGTATGGACACTTGAACTCCGCCATCATGGTCCTTGCCGCATCCATCAACGTCCGGTTCTTCCTCTCCGCAACACCATTTTGTTGAGGGGTATATGGTGCAGAATATTGAAGCTTGATCCCCTCATCACTAAGAAACTCATCCAAGGTGTAGTTCTTGAACTCGGTGCCATTGTCACTTCTTATAGTCAAGATCTTTGCATTATGTTGACGTTGAGCTTCATTTGCAAAGTCGATAACAGTTTGTTGAGTCTCACTCTTCCTCTTGAAGAAGTATACCCAAGTGTATCTTGAATAATCATCCACAATCACCAAGCAATACTTTCTACCCCCAAGACTATCAAAGGATGGAGGTCCAAAGAGGTCCATGTGCAGGAGCTCCAAGGGTCTCTTCGAGTAGATGATAGTCGTGGGAGGGTGAGCCGTTTCATGAAGCTTTCCTTCGATACAAGCACTGGAAGCACGATCTTTGGCTAAGCTAACATTTGTTAGTCCACGGACATGGTCCCCCTTGAGAAGACTTTGCAAAGATCTCATATTGACATGGGCTAAATGGCGATGCCAAAGCCATCCCACGTCAACTTTAGCCATTAGGCATGTCGCGGTCTCAGTGGGTCGCTCCGAAAAGTCTATCACATAGAGACCATTCTCGACATGCCCAACAAAGGCTACTTTACGAGTCTTGCTCCACAAGAGGGCCATGGTATCAATGTCAAAGAAGGTGGCAAAGCCCATGAGTGCAAGTTGACGAACGGAAAGCAAATTGTATGCAAGGGACTCAACAAGCATGACTTTCTCGATCGTTAGATCATGAGAAACGACAACCTTGCCAAGACCCAATACCTTAGAATGTGAGGCATCACCCCACTCGACATTGGTGGGCATAGATGGGATCCTTTGCACATCCACCACCATGTCCTTACTCCCGGTCATATGATTTGTTGCTCCACTATCGAACAACCAAGATCCCCCACCGGAAGCAAACCCCTACAAGAGATCAATGCTTGGTTTTAGGTACCCATTTGGTAATGGGTCCTTTGATGTTAGTAACGAGGGTCTTAGGAACCCAAATAGACCATTCAATGTACTCATAAGAAGAACCAACAAATTTAGCATAAACATGCCCATCACTAGCACGGCACAACACATATGAGGGGTTAAAGTCGTTGGCTATGTTCAAGGGGATGACGTTGTCCTTCTTGGCATTTCCACCCTTGGCATGGTTCTTCTTCTTCTTGGAAGTATCCTCTCCCTCCCTCACAAAATTTTGCTTGAGAGGAGGAGGTTGCTTGGTCTTGTCACTCTTCTTCTTGCTCTTGGGCTTGGGCGTGAACCCAATCCCCTCCTTGGCCACAACTTCCTTTTGATTACTCAAAAGGTCGTTAAGGTTCTTCTCACCTTGTATGCATGTGACAAGGCCCTTTTCAAGTTGCTCCTTCAACTTAGCATTCTCCTCAACAAGATGCACATGCTCATAACAAGGGTTAGTAGCATTTGCATTATCAATCAATATCATATGAGGAAAGGTGGCTTTCTCCTTGGTTAGCTTCACTTGGAGACTCTTTGAGACTAGCATGAGAAACCTTCAAGACTTTGTGAGCCTTGTCGAGAATGTCAAAGTCCTCATTGAGTCTAGCAAGATCAACTCCAAGCTTTTCCTTCTCGGAGCTAAGCACACGAGCCACAACAAGAGCATGATCAAGGTCTTTCCTTAATTTAGCATGATCATCGTTGTATGACTCCTCAAGAGCCAAACGAAGACCACGCTCTTCCTCAAGAGCATTGGAAAGATCCGAAATCTCATCGGCATAGTCACGACTATGCCCTTCCATCTTAGAGATGGTTTCTTCATGAGCCTCGATCATGACATTGGCTTCACCAAGTTGTTCCAAGAGAGCAACGAAGTGCTTCTTGGATTTGCCCTTGAGTTTACCCATAAAGATCTCAAACTCATTCTCCTCCACATTAGTCCCCTCATGTTCATCAATGCAATCCGTCAAAGAAGAATGATTGATGATGGTAGTTTTGATATTGGGGGTTACCTTGTTGGTGGCTTTAGCCATGAGGCACTTGGCGATGATGCTTTCATTGGGTGAATCGAAGAGAGACACCCGAGGAGTCGATGCAATGGCAACGGAGGCCATGGCCACCGACTCACCATCTTCATCATCATCATCATCCTCATTGTACTCTTCTTGGACCACTAAAGCTTTGTGAGGAGCCTTCTTGGTGAAGTTGCTCTTGTTGGGGAAAGACTTGGCCTTGTCCTTACGGATGAGCTTGCCACCATTGTCTTGCCTCTTCTCATATGGGCACTCCGCAACAAAGTGACTCACATTGCCACAATTGAAACAAGTCCTCACTCGTTGCTTGCCCTTAGTGCCACTTGAGTTGCTCTTATTGAAGTTGGGCCTCGAGTTCTTCTTGCTCCAAAATTGCCTTGAAGCAAGGGCCATGTGTTCATGATAGTCATACTTTGTATCTTTGAGGTTGCACTCTTCTTCTTCCTCCTCTCCATCTTCTTCGACACAAATCTTGGCCTTCAAGGCGAGGTTGGGCTTCTTTGCTCTTTGGGAGCGAAGCACCGCATTGTCGGCGGTCTTGTCCAAAAATGCTCATAGCCACAAACTCATCCAACACATCACTTGAGGACAAGGTGTGGAAGTCCGGCCGTTGACGGATGACGGAGGACATGGCTTTGTGGTAGGGCATCATTGCCTTGAGGAATTTGTGCTTGATCCAGTTGTCATCCGTGTCCTTACTTCCATGATCCCGGAGGGAGACTGCAAGCTTGGTTACTCTCCGATAGAGCTCACGAGGTTCTTCTTCTTCTTTCATTGCAAACTCATCGGCTTCATCTTGGACCACTTCATAATTGGAACGTTGAATGCTTGCGCTTCCTCGATAAAGGGAAACCACCTTGAGCCAAGCATCTTTGGCAAGGGAGTAGGGCCGGAGATGAGGAAGGTCTCCGGGAAGGATTGCTTCTTGGATGATGAAGAGAGCATTCTCATTGAATTTATGGTCCACGACTTCTCTTGGAGAAAAGTTGCTCGAGTCATGCGGATAGAAACCTTCTTCAATGATTCTCCAAAGGTTAGTGTTCACATGATTTAACCTTAGGTGGTGGACCGGCATGATTCAAATGAGTGGAAGGAATCGGTCCACCATAAACGGGAGGAGGTTGCACATGGGCAAAGATGCCGGTGCCATTCTTACCACTAGACGAGGGGGCTTTCTCACTAGTAGCTTCCCCCTTATCGGATTTAGCATCCGCTCCCGTGTTGGCGGGATCACCCACTTTCACGGGTGCGGTGGAAAGTTTAAGCCCTTCTAGGAATTCCTCAAACATGTCCATGACCTCGGTCGTCATGGAGGTTTTCAATGTGTCCAACGCCACATTGAATTCCTCACGAGAGATCGAGGTACCCCCATCTCCCGTAGATGATATCGGATTCACTGGAGTCCTCCCCCACATCATCTCTGACGTCAACCATACTCTTGAGACGGTAAAGTCCTTAAAAGAGACGAGGCTCTGATACCAATTGAAAGGATCGATATGGTTGACTAGAGGGGGGGTGAATAGGCAACTAACAATTTTTAAGCTTTTCTTTACCAAATTAAACTTTGCAACAAAATAGGTTGTCTAGATGTGCAACTAAGTGAGCAACCTATATGATGCAGTAACAACTAACACATAAGCAAGCAATGGATGTAACACAAGTAGGCTTGCAAAAGTAAAGGCACGAATTAACCAAGAGTGGAGCCGGTGGAGACGAGGATGTGTTACCGAAGTTCCTTCCTTTTAAGGGGAAGTACGTCTCCGTTAGAGCGGTGTGGATGCACAATGCTCCCCAAGAAGCCACTAGGGCCACCGTATTGTCCTCACGCCCTCACACAATGCGAGATGTCGTGAATCCACTATTGGTGCCCTTGAAGGCGGCAACCGGACCTTTACAAACAAGGTTGGGGCAATCTCCACAACAATTGGAGGCTCCCAACGAAACCACGTAAGCTTCACCACAATGGAATATGGCCTCGAGGTGACCTCAACCGTCTAGGGTGCTCAAGCACCGAAGAGTAACAAAATCCACACTAGAAAGTATGGGGGAACTAAATATCCTTTGGTGGAAATGTAGATCTAGGTCTCCGCCTTCAAACCCTAGCAAATCAACAAGTTTGAGTGGCTAGAGAGAGAGATCGGGCAAGAGAGCTTGAGAGCATCAATGGAGGAGTGAGAGAGGTAAAAGGTGGGCGTGGTAGGTGGAAGAACCACCTTATATAGCAGCCCACATAAATCCAACCGTTACTGCATTTTCAGTACTACAGCGGTACAACAGCTCCTTGTCCCGGTACAACCGGGACTCACGATGTAGCTGCAGAACCCTACCAGGCGGTACAACCGGACCGTCGGGCGGTAGTACCGGTCATTAGCAAATAACCGGACCAACCGCCCAGCCACCGCACAACTACCGCACCCGAAGCAGAGCGGAGTCACCCTTGAGGGCGGTAGTTAGGCTGGCAGGCCGGTGCAACCGCCTGGCCTTGAGCGCTTGAGCGGCTAAGGTATGAGCGGAAGAACCGCTCGAACCTCCGGTTGTACCGGTTAAAAAGGAACAACCGGACCAACCGGGCCACCACCGCCCAGCCACCGCATCAAAACAGAATCCTGACCGGTACAAGGGCGGTGCATGGCCGGAACAACGCTGCTGGTCTTTGCGAGACAGGTGGCGGTACCACCGCTTGAGGCAGCGGTACCACCGCTCGACAAAGGCAGAGAAGCGTCAAGAGCCAGCGGTACAACCGCTCGGACGAGCGGTACAACCGCTAGGAAAACACAACAAAGATTAGATTAAAATGGAGGCGCTCTCTCGACAAAAGAGGGGTGAAGGAGGTGTACGTGAATGGAATCCCCTATACTTCCCAAAGTGGATTCCCTCTTGATAGTACGGGATCCCTACGACCAAAGAGATAAAAAGCGTAGAGGAGTCCGTCTTCAAACGATTCCTTCGAGAGAACCACCAACCGATGAAAGCCTAATCATTGAGAACCTGAAACATTTAGCACAGGATTAGACCAACAAAGGGTTGTCATCATCATCCAAAACATAAGGTAGGGAAATGCCCTTTCACTTATGTTCCACACATTTATAACTAAACCACTACTATTATAGCAAGTACTTTGGTTTGTTTATTAGCTTTGGTTAGCTTTCCATGTAAAGCTCTCTTTCTCCACTCAACATGCCACTTGAGATGATCATTGGAAGAAGGAAGCCATCCATCAACACCACAGCAGAAAAAGACTTTATTCATGGTGGGTTTTGATGCATCACTAGCTGCCTTTCTGTGCCATCAGTTGACAACTAATCACTCATGTGCAAACACAAGAAGTTGCATCACATCATGTCTGCCTCAAAACATCCTTATCTCTCCATATTTGTGTCACAATTAGACTGATAGGTGCACGTACGCCTTGTGCACATTAATCCTCTCATTAACTAGCTATGGTACATATAATGATATAAATAGTTATCATCATGAACAAAGTAATATAGTAGTTAGCAAACTAACAAGAACTTGCTGCTTGGAATTTGGAAGTAATTAGCATGCATGTGTCTGTACATTGTGTGACCCCTCACCAGAAGATAGCTTAGCTCCTAGCTAGCTAGTGATTTGGTTAGAAGATCACTAATTCATTCATTAGTCACCTAATCTGTCCGATAAGCATGGTGTTTGCCGCGTGTCATAGGCAAATCTATTTTTTAATCTACAAAGAATCATCGGGCAGATTAAAGGGGATTGGCCATCATGGGTTGATTGTCTACTTTCTTGGCCTAATGTTTCTGTTCATGTGCCGATTTGATCTGCTTGCTTGTTTATTTCTTCCTTTTCGTTGATCATGTGAGTTAAAAATTAAACGGTAAGATTGCTCGACTCGTGGTCGGTCCAATGATAGTGACACGCGAGGAAGATTATGTTGTACGGCCAACAGATTAGTTTGTTAAGCAATGTGGAGTCCAAAGTGTTAATGTGCGAGCTAATTAAGTAGAGCTTTTCTAGCTCGAATGAGTGTTGTACAATGCATTGTTGTGGGTCATGTATAATTAATATCATCTTGATATTAATACATTCTTCTTTGTCCAAAAATGATAAAAACTTTGTGGATGCCAGCATAATATTTGACTTGTGCGACCGAACATCGTTCGAGAGGGGAGCACACATGAAGCTCGATCTGCATGCATGTGGCCTGCAACTCTTTGCATTAACATAAGGAAGCTAGAAGGAGACATTAGTTAGGTTAATTAGGGGCAGTTTTATGCACGAACGAACCAACGAAGAATATACCACATGCATGCATAATGCCTCTACATAGTACTAGTGGGAATATGTTAATTCTGAGGCGAGATTACGTTATTGCTATTGACCCTCCCATGCATCATGAGCTCCCCTACGTTAACTAATGTACAAGTGATCAGGCAAACGAAAATTAATGGAAGTTGTGTGCTGGGAAAATAAAAATAGAAGGTAACACAAAAGTGACTCTAAAAGCGACAAGTAATGAAGATCAAGAGAGATATCAAATTTTACTCTTGAGATATCGAAGTTTAGTGTCCTGCACTGCTTTGATTAGTAAGACGCCATTACGATCCGTCGCTATTTGATTGATATATACCTTGCAAAGAGGCAACATAAACATCGTTGGCGTCAATGTCACTTGAGCTAGAGTTATCATCAGTAGTTAAGTAGTATTGTTAATTTACTCTTGCGGAAGTGCTTTGTGCTACATCCGTTGCTACTTGCCACCGCACCAAGTGACCTCAATAAGTGGCATAAACTCTCTCGGTAAAGTAATATAAGAGCGTAGTGATCTAAACGCTCTTATATTTCTTTACGGAGGAAGTACTAATTTACGTATGTAGCGCGCGGTCGAGGAGACATTAGCTGTCAACCACCGATTGGTAGCAAGTAGTAATTAACCGCAGTGCATATAAGTGGATCCATTAATATTTTGGTGTGATAGATGTTGGTATATTTTTGTATAGACTTGGTCAAACTCAAACCTAAATAAATTTGATTCAGGACAATTTTGGAATGGAGGAGTATCTCTTTAACCAAAAAGTCTGTTTTGTGCTAGTTATATACATTAAAAAAATTGCGGAAGGATCGATCCAAAGCACACAAAAGCAACTGACCTACCCCACGCCGATTTAAACTGACGAAACGATGCACCACGAAATGCGCAACCTAGTCACGGTTGTTTCCGGCACCATCGTCTCCCAGCCGAACCAAGAATGACACCGTGGAGCCCACCCAGGCACCTAAACAGCCTAGCTATGCTACATGCATGTACATAGATCCATCTGGTGAGCCGTCCCCCCTCCACCTCCGGCAGCCCAAGGCCACATGAGGGGAGAGAGAGAGGGAGAGAGAAGGGCTTGCCGGAAGAAATGAAATCGCCGGTTTAGTCGCCTCTCCTTACACAAATCGTCTGGGATGTTCCCTTACGCTAACATGTGGTGTGTATACATTAAAATTTCTGATGATTAGACCTTCAAAACCAGGCCATTCTGTGGATATATTTTAGATTTTGTTGTTTCAATAATATTGCAAATCAATTTCAGAAACATATCGTGCAGGTACCAATTTTTTTATTATTTCAAAAATGTTATTCTTTATTCATTTTCTTTCGTTATTTTAGTGATATTTCAAAATAAATCATTTTATTCATATTTTTGTAATTATTTCAGTGTCGCCCATTGTCTCATAGAGAACTACAAATATATTTTGCAAGTAAGCTCCTAAATTACAAATATTTAATTTATACTTCAATCAATTTAAAAAATATATCACATGGTTTCACACAACTTTAATTATTTTCAGGTGGATTCAGAAATAACAGTAAAATCGACTGAACTGAAGTAAACGAAATTCATGTGAAATGTATATGGGACGTATCTGAAGTTAATTAAGATGTGACCGAAATGTGTGAGTATTTATGAATTACATTTAAATCTTTTGAAACAACAGAAAAAGCGAGTGAAATAATTGAACATGTTTGAATCAAAAGAATGCGTCTTTACGTTTCAAAGTGTGACTGAAATAATTGAAGGTTCGTAAAAGAAATGTTTGAAACCCTAGAAATGACTCCGTTAAGTAAGGTAGCCGTTAGAAATGACAAACCATGAACACTACCATGAAGCCATAGAAATGAGTCCCTAGAAATGACTCCGTTAAGCAAGGGAGCCGTTGGGTTTGCGGATGAGCCGATGCCGGTCAACACCGCATGCATGCATGCCTACGTGTGCATGTGAGTGTCAACCTGCTGGTCTCTTCCTCCTTGGTTATTTTTTCCTCTAGGCGAGAACTCTATCCCCTGCCGGTGCTGCTGGTGCCAGCCAGCTTGATACGATAACGTGATACGTTAACCCCTTTGTGTGGACTGTGGAGCTGAAGTGGACAGGAGAAACGTGATATGTTTACTCGTTTAAGTGAGCTGTTTAGTCCGACAAGAACAGAAAAAGAACGAACTATATATTGTCAAATTAACTTCAGAGAGGATGGAGGAAGCTGGGTTTGGATAGCATCATTCAGAGAGGATGTATGGTCAATCGAGTGGGAGAAAAGCGGTCCCGGAACATCTCCTACCTCTTCCCGTGAACGAGACAATAGTCCTTGGTCGGAGGAATGGTAACTTGATCATAGCTATCACCTGCTGGTTTCTGTGGTGGGGGAGAAGGAAATTGGTGCATGGCGAGCAGACTCAACAACCATCCCAGACTGTTCTGTCAGTCCGAGCCCTTGCTGAGAACTTTATTGCTGCGGTGGCCAAGTCTGCTAAGGAGAAAAGGAACCCATGGATGAGACCGCCGTCGAGATATAGCAAACTAAATGTCGATGCCTCATTTGACCCGGACTTACTCCTAGGTACCGTTGCAGCTGTTTTGCGCGATAGTGCTGGTAACACTAGTAGAAAACAGGGCATTTGTCCCGGTTGGTGATGGCCTTTTGTCCCGGTTCTTGTACCGACTAAAGGGTCGTTACTAATGCCTTCCCCCTTTAGTTCCGGTTCTAACACGAACCAGGACAGATCGGCCTCCACGTGGCCGGTGCGCCGAGACCAGGCAGGAGGGCCTTTGGTCCCGGTTGGTGGCACCAACCGGGACCAAAAGGCATCCACGCGTCAGCATTTCAGTGGCTGGGGTTTTTGTTTTTTAAAGGGAGGGGGGTTTGGGGTTTTGGGGGTTAATTTAGGTGTTTCATATATTGTGTTAGCTAGCTAATTAATAGAGAGAAGTGTCCTCTGTTATGTCTGTGCTTGGTCGATGCTACGTAATGTACATAGAGAGGCTCTCGACACGCTAGCTAGTAAGAAAATGAAGAGAACCATTAAGTACAGAAGTTCGTCATGCATACCGAGAGAAGTGATCGATCGACCTCTCCTTCTCCGAGAGATTGGTCGAAAAATAAGTTTTCGTATTATCTATCCGACGCTACTCGCTACATACATATACAATATGTCAGATCTCTTATAATCCCCTAGCAATTAAAATCAACTTCCACATGGTATTCTCCGGCTTTATTGATGACGTGGTCAAGAAAGAATCCCGCCAATTCCTCTTGAATTGCTTTCATGCGATCTTGTTCTAGGAGTTCATCCCGCATCTGCCACGTCTAATTTGAAGAAGGGGGTTAATACATATATGAATGAAACTCAGCAGAAATGATGGTGTAATAAAATGAAATTGTGAGTATTATTGCTTACGCACTTCATATTGTCTTTTAGAGTAGCCCCGCTTATTTTTCAAAGTCGCGTTGTAGATGAACTCGCACACGTAGTATCCACAGAAATTATTCCCTTCTTCCTGCCACAAGCACTTTACGAGAAATAAAGGTCAATCAAACTGATAATGAAGCATCACAAATGGCATTGATGAAAGTACAGCTATAGAATCAATGGGAGATGCGCGCAACTAGCTAGCTAGTAGTACTTACTTTCGGGTATGTATATCGCAGCTTCTTCGGCAGTCCCGGAACTTCTGCGGTGAACTGTTTCCAAACCCTGCAAGACAAAGAAAATAATTATTATTACTTGAGATATCAGCAAATGAACAAAAAGCTGCCGATATGGTGCGATAATGATCGATTGAACTTACTTGTTGAGCATTTTAGTCATGTCCGCATAGGTTTCGCGATTTTTTCGTCCCGAGTCTAAGACGTTTACTACTCCCCGCTCAAGCTTAATTTCCAGAACAACATAGTGGAATTTGCGCGCGCATGCATAACTCATCAATTACATTACTATAACCTCGCTTTCGAGTAATAAGGGAAACCGAATATGCACACGACAGTAACACTCACTTTGGAAGTTGTAAGGAAAGAGTATTAAATCTTTGTTTTGATTTGTGATCAACGATTGTAGAAAGTTGGCCTCGGCCTTTTCGGGCGTCTTTTTTACCTGAATTTCATCTATGATATTTGTGTTAATGAACCCAATATCATAAATTTCTTGTTTTTGCACTCGACAATCTCCAATCTGCATAATATAATGAGGATAATTAATTATAAATACATGCAATGAAAGAGCCGAGCTATATATAGAGACTTAATGACAGAAATAGTACTTACAGACAGTAGCAAAAGACCGTTAATTTATCGAGGGCCTTTTGATTGAAGAACTCGAAGAACTCCTCAAATGGAATAATCAACAGATCAGTTCAAACGAGGTCGTGCTCCTCTTTAATATTCAAATACAAAGCATTCGTCCCCCCAGACTCTCTGCAGGTTTTCATGTACCAATTATGGAATCTTCGCATCATCGTTGTTAGAGATTTTTCATATTTGACGAGAGGCTTCCCGTACTCAGATTCTGTGTTCGTCCACCTCCAAGAAATCAGGAAGTTGATCGTCGAGCGGGTAATCTACAAGATTGCCATAACCGCCACCGCCCTCGGAGCATTAGCGATTTATGTCGCTGCTAGACACATTGAGCGGGGGCACGATTGTTTTGCTTGTTCGCCGAGCTGGGCAATTTTTTCCCAGCTGCTCGTTCTTTTAACCTTTTATCACTGACAGTACTTCCCGACCGCTCCGCTTCGAGATATGTCTGTTCAGTAATGCGCTCATAGTTGGTTCTCGACGGAGACTTTGGTGGTTTCCTCAGGGCTTCGATAGTGCGCTTTGCTTTCACCGGATCTACCTTCTCCTCCGGAGATGGATGTCTCTTTGCTTTCAACCCTTCAAAGAAGTCATCCACTTCGGCCTGCACGATCTTCGTGTTTTCCTCCTTGGTCCTCTCGTACGGTAACGTCTCTAGAGGCTTGAGAGAAGGACCGTATCTGTATTCCCTCCCGCCTCTGCTGGTTGTACTGCTAGACGCCGAAGCAGACGGAGCGGCTGCGGTGTCTGTCTTCTTTCGTGCTTGCTTACGAGGCGGAGGAGAAGGACTACGACGCGCCGGAGCAGCCGGGGCAGCGGCATGTCTCTTCCGCCCTTGCTGGCGAGGCGGAGAAGGAGGAGGCTGCTGGCTGCTCGGGCGTGCCGGCGCAGGCGGAGAAGGAGGCCGAGTGCCCTGATCGTCACTCGCCGGAGGAGGAGGCGGTGGAGGAGGCGGAGTGCCCTGACTCGCCGGAGGAGGAGGAGGAGGCGTCCAGTTCGGAAGCTTGATGAACTCCTTCCGCCATAGGCGTGGAGTCTTCAGAGCAGGACCCAGCCGAGTCTCCCCTTCACCGGTAGGGTGGTCAAGCTGGAGGTCCTCCAATCCCTCCGTTATTTCGTCCACCATCACCCTAGCATATCCTTCTGGAATCGGACAACAGTGAAAAGTTGCGTCGGGTTCAGAAGGTCGAACTTGGCCGACAGCCGCCTTGACTTTTAGGTTCTGCCATTGCGTCATAAGGTGGCAATTTTGAGCCTCCGTGATAAAATCCACGGGGTAGCTAGCAGGAGCCGTCAAGACATGCTCCGGTTGAAGCAGCTCGATGGAAGCCATGCTGCTTCTCCGCTGAGATGGCGGGGTAGCTTCGGGGGAAGCTTCAGCAAGTCGTTTGCTGCGATCTGCTTCTCGTTCCTCTAGCCCTTGTACCCTTCCGTGCAGCGCCTGCAGTTAGCTCTGCTCCAGTTTCTTCCTCCTCTCGTGGGTTTGTAACCCCCTGCATCCGGAAAACCAACCTTCCACGGAATGGAGCCTGGCGTGCCTTGTGTCCGTCCAGGGTGCTCAGGATTGCCGAGGGCCATTGTGAGCTCGTCCTTCTCCTAGTCTAGAACGAACGTCCATTGCTGCGCTGCATCGATATAGTGCCGAAGCCTGTTGACTGGTGTTTTCAGTTGCTCGTCCGTCCAACGGCACTTCCCTGATACAGGGTCCAAGGTTCCGCCAGCCCCGAAGAACCAAGTCCGCAGCGGTCTGGTCATTTCATTCTCTCTGGTTCGATCCCTTTATCAAGCAGATCATTCTCAGCCTTGGACAACTTAGGCCGGGCTTTGAGGTAGCTACCTGACCCCGTGCGATGGTGAAACTTCTTCTTCGCAACATTTTGCTTGTTTGTCTCCATCATCTTCTTACTCTTTTCCGATGTCGTGTGGGCCACATCCGAATCATCGACAGGGAGGGCCGACGGGGGCGGATACCAAAACCATCGCACTACAAGATGCAATAATAAAAGTAAGAAAATAATACAAGTATCTATCTAAACATACAAGTAAGAATATTTTTCCTTTCAGAAATAAGATAAGAACAAGAGGCTCACCACGGTGGTGCCGGCGATGAGATCGGCGCGGGTGATCGACGGCGGTGAAGACGGGGACGGGGCATGATGGACCGCTAAACCTAGACAAATATTGAGGAAAATGGAGCTTGGAGGTCGAGCTTGGAGAGGAGAAAGCTTAAGTAGTGTGGCTCGGGTATTCCATCGAACACCTTGTGTGCATAGGAGGTGAGCTAGAGCACCACCAAGCCCTCTCCCCCTCGACGGCCAAAAAAAACAGAGCAGTGTGCTCTGCTCTTACGCGAGGGGGTATATATAGGCACCTCACTGGTCCCGGTTGGTGGCATGAACCGGAACTAAAGAGCAGCCTTTGGTCCCGGTTCAAGCCACCAACCGGGACCAATGGTGGTGGGCCAGGAGCGAGGCCCATTGGTCCCGGTTCGTCCCACCAACCGAGACCAAAAGGTCTAGACGAACCGGGACCAATGGCCCACGTGGCCCGGCCGGCCCCCGGGGCTCATGAACCAGGTCCAATGTCACCATGGGTCCTGTTACGGATCAATCGACTAATGGGCTGACCTGGCACGGACCATTGCCCTTTTCTACTAGTGTAAATTCATAGCAGCAAGCAATAATATGTCGATGGGTCATTTGACCCGGACTCTTCAGGAACATCGGCAGCTATTCTGGATGACTGCTATCATATGGCAAGGGATTTCTCTCATACGGTTTGAACACTGCCACAGGGAAGCTAACTCTGCTACAGACGAAGTAGCTAAACTTCACAAATTCTCCCCCCCCAAACTCTTGTTTTGATGAGGCACCTGAGGCCATCATTCCTTTTCTTGTAAGTGATACTGTTTTGATTACCAGTTAATAAAGGGGTGTTGAGATGCTAATAAAAAGATGCTCACTTTAAAAAATTATTAAGTGTGTGAAAAATTCCTGTTTTTTTTTTTTCGTGAATGTTTGCAAGACAGATGTCTACAACCCATAAAAAATCAAATCAAAATTTATTTTTATCCGAATGTCTAAAGAGCTGTATACACATGTCTTGTGAACATCCACAAAATAATTTGATTATTTGAAGACATTTAATTTGACATTTAAAAAAAATTGGGACCATGGAACACGGTATTGGTGTCAGTAGATATTATCCCCGGCCGACGAAGCGCATGCATATGGCATGATGAAAGCCAAAATGTTTTGCCAACTAAGAAATACGTTTGTGTACAATGTCGGTTTGTAAGTAAGCGTACCTATTCAAAGTAGGGTGCCATACGGAATAATCTAGACCATATATCGGTAGCCTATATAAGTTATTTTTTTAAAAGGGGTGCTTTATTAATTAAAAGATTTAAGTGTACTAGACCCGGCCTCTGCGTAAGTAAAATGCACACAGGCTAACAAGGTCTTCTCATAGAAACCAAAAATAAAAAAGGCGTAAATACAAACAAACATGTAGAATCTGTATAACGCCTAAACCGGAGGGAGGCCAATCCTAAGATCTTGCTGCCACCCATGTTCGGTCAAAGTATCTCTCGCCGTAGCCTCCCATCCTGTATACACCTCTGTAAACATGTCTCGATTCTCCACGTGTTGTAGAGAGGATCACAAGCGAAGAATCCCGGCCTATATAAGTTGTTTGGGGGCTGCTTTAAATTTGCTTGAGTAGACATTCATAAGGGATAAGGACGGGAGCACTCATTTCAACCGATAATAAACGAGTTCCCCACGAACCGCCTTAGGACCGGTTTTTATTTAGCAACTTATGTCAGTACCTGAAATTAGCTAGTGCCAGCTAAGCAGGGTGACTCCCCCTTCGTCGATGAGATCACTTCGAATGCCACCCCACTCTCAAAAACTTTTTATGACTACATGGAGTTGTAAGACCGATGAAACACTATTCATCGACATACATTATAGCTATATGAAAGCCAGTTGGCATCATCACCACTACTACGCACCTACGATTCCGACCACCTCCCTTTCTTCCTCCTCTATCCCCTATGTCGACTCCTTCCTCTGTTATGTGATTGCTTGACTATTCGTATTCCTCTGTCACACCAACCCCTTGACAATGCACAACGTGGGACCTGGATAAAATCGTTGTGTCACCTTCGTCGCTAACAAGATCCCTTCAGACACTATCCATCTCTCTACAATTTTTCACAACTTCATCAGGAGCGTAAGATCTGCGAAACATTATTCATCAACATACAAATACAACTATATAAAGGTAGTGGGTAGCGCCGCCACTGGTCAGCAAGTACGATTTCGATCACCTCCCATTTTCCTCCTCTATCTCTCACGTTGACTCGCTCTGTAAAGTTTGATTGCTAGGTTATTCATATCCTTTGTGTATGCAGAATTTTATATAGTGCTCTACTTTACTTCTTTATTCAAAAAATTAAACCCTTAATTGATTACCAGAATATTAATTAACTAATGAAGGACATATTTGATAAGAGAATATATCCCCCATACATGGTGGATGATAATTCTCCTGTTCTCCAAAATGTGTCAATATTAATGTTGACGGTGTTACCATTGACATGCCGGATAGTAGTGTTGGAAAGCTAGCTCGCATGCATGCATGATGAGTGTGTACGTGCGTTAAGTACTGTACAAGTGTTGTAACGTGATTGAGATGATAGCGTCTCAAATCATTACCAACAGATAAACATCCTTTTTAACTTCCAAGATGTATCGGTGTCTTGTGTCATACAACACCTGCTTTCACTATATTAATTAACACACACATTTTATATGATCAGTCACTTTAGATCGAATGAGCAATATCTTGCGCCATAGCACTGAAAGAGGCAACATGTATTGTATAACAAAAACGACAGTATTGTATCAGGGACGGCTATCTGAGTGGTACGATAAGAATATAAATCTTCTTCCGCAAAAGTAATTCAGCATGGTTGATCGCGCTTCGTCTAAATAATTAATCACCGCATTAGCAGCGGAAATGTAAAGCATGCGCAAGTCGCTGCTGTTGGTGCCGCAACCAGTGACCTCACACATGGTATTTACTTATGCAACCAGGACCATTAGCACTTGCCAAATCCAGGTACTTTTATATATGTGTCAACGTATGTATATGTCACGTTGGATTATGTTGCGGAATATGGGCCCATACAGTAAGCACATTAGATTTCTCGCATTGGCTGATAGGCTGGTCCCATACGTGCCTCACACCCTAGAACAACGAGGGGTTTCCCTTTCTACGGAGTTTAGAAAATCCAATGTTTCAGTGATTATGCGTGGATAGTACACATGTGAAGCCAAAGTTATGGTGTGTAGCAATGTTTCAGTGATTTCTTTGTTCAGTAAGCAGGGTTCAACCTACATAGGCATAAAAACACAATGGGAATGTGGAAGTGCCTTTCTCAGCTCGAGCTCTTCTGAAAAGTAAAATCCAAAAAAACTGACAAAAAAATTCAAAAAATTCTGAAATTGTTTTGTGGCGACATTTGACAAATGTTTTCAGTACTTGCAAAGTGTCACTATTAAATAACATTCGTGGAGGTCGTGGCAAAAAAAAAAATCAGCACTAGAAAAATAGCTTTTTCGGAGCATCAAATTTTTTGCCAAGACTTACAGGAATGTTCTTTCACGATGAGATTTTGCAAGCACTTAAAACATTTGTTAAATGCTAAAAATTTCAGATTTTTTGAATTTTTATTGTTTTTGATTTTACTGTTCACCCGAGCTCATAAGAGCTCCGGCTCAGTTTATCCACGTCCATGGGAATGCACATATATACACTCTGAGATGAAGACATTCCTCTATCATTTAGACAAAAAAAAGTTAGTCCAACATACATCATTTCAAGTGAGTCGACTCAGCGTTTTGCAAGTGTCAACAGATTTAGAAAGTGCACCTTCAGTTCACCAAAAATTTAACTTGTACTTACCTATGGAAATGCAACTAAGTGAAAAATTACAAATTACATCTGGTCAAAAACCACAAGACTACACAACTTATTGCATGCATGTACATATGTGCTATGAGTCTAGGACTCTCCTACCAAACAAAGAAAGAAAATAATACATTTGTATATATCATGAAAACACATACTTCTTTGCACAAACGACGGGACCATTGTTAATGGATCAGTCACACATGGGGTACAAGAATACACTAATATGCATCAGCGGTGTTATATTTTTGTAAATAATGCTAGTTACTACTTGCACGTATTAACTAATGTAAAATTGTGATCCATAGAGAAACTACTTTAATAGACTAATGTAAAATTGGGCATGATTGTGCTATTGCCCCAGCGTCGTTATTAGTTCAGACATGGATGCGGGTTGTATGGTTCGTTGCTTTATCTATAAAAAGCGAGACGAAAGCCTATTTCGAGGAGATAAGGTCCTACAAGATTAACAAGATATACTTGCAGATCGGGTTCCCCTGCTCATCTGCCGCTGGCTGCACCAGCTAGAGAGACCCCTCACTGACGTACTCACGTCACACTTGCTTGGACGTATTGCCCTGCAGTTCCAGGTTCTTTCTTAACCTGTTAGTACCAAGGAGTTTACAGTAATAAAAGTATAAAACACTGATAGACATACTCTATACTTTCAGAACACTAGATACGTACTGGCGTAATTACTTAGCAGATGTTTTCCTCCAAGAACTAGAAACTCCCAAGTATTTGGCTTCAGTTCCACAAGCCTGAACATTCCACAATGCTGCACGACACGCCTTTGTCTGCCGAGGAGGCAGCGCCTCGTATCGAAGAAATCATCATTAGCAAATGTTTTTGCGTACCAGCACTAACAAACAAGGGAGTGGCACTGAACAAGTAAAAACCAGCTACTATCTGTACTACACATGGCCGGCAATCCAATGACCATCAGCCATTAATCGTCATGCATGAATGTATGCCTTCATCAAGAAAGCTCAGTTTCTTTCTTTCCTTTTTGCCGCATTTACTTGCTTAAAGCTAGCACTAATCGCTGCAGGTCATCGCCATCACAAAAGCACTGATCGCTCCAGCACGTAGCCATCACAAAAGTTCATCTCAACATGTGAACCCACTTATAATTAACAAAAGGCATTTCATCGCAATTAATGATCAGTTCATTAACTGTTGCTGGTTTCTTGGAAGCCAACCACCACCACCTATGCACCTCCCAAAAGCTTGGACTTCCTTAGTATTTCTGATGTGTGATTCATTAAATGAGTTTACTGCGATTTGAGAATCTTGTGATGTCTGTTTAATTTGAGAAACACAAGCATGAAATACTTGCTCAAGAACATATCTAGTGATACATCCCTTTGGGTGATTTAGGTGATGCCGTGATACTCGGAACATTATGTTCCATGTCCTGAAGTTGCATTTCCATTGTCGAAAACTACACATTTTCTTGTTACCGGTAGTGCTACGATTTTCATGAACTTTTCCAAGTGCTGGATGCTGACATAGCACTGAATGTCAAACACCCCTATTCAAATATTTCCATATTTCACATTTGTTTGTCCTTATAATGGTGGTGGATTGTCAATGTGTCATAGTGGTGGTAGCTATGTATGTTTTCCACTTGATTTGCGCACCATTTACGCATGCCCGCATGGACCGAGGTTCTTATGTTCCACATATTTATAACTAAACCACTACTATTATAGCAAGTACTTTGGTTTGTTTATTAGCTTAGCTTAGCTTTCCATGTAAAGCTCTCTTTCTCCACTCGACATGTCACTTGAGATGATCATTGGAAGAAGGAAGCCATCCATCAACACCACAGCAGAAAAAGACTTTATTCATGGTGGGTTTTGATGCATCACTAGCTGCCGTTCTGTGCCATCAGTTGACAACTAATCACTCATGTGCAAACACAAGAATTTGCATCACATCATGTGTGCCTCAAAACATCCTTATCTCTGCATATTTGTGTCACAATTAGACTGACAGGTACACGTACGCCTTGTGCACATTAATCCTCTCATTAGCTAGCTATGGTACATGTAATGATATAAATAGTTATCATCATGAACAAAGTAGTATAGTAGTTAGCAAACTAACAAGAACTTGCTGATTGGAATTTGGAAGTAATTAGCATGCATGTGTGTGTACATTGTGTGACCCCTCACCAGAAGGTAGCTTAGCTCCTAGCTAGCTAGTGATCTGGTTAGAAGATCACTAATTCATTCATTAGTCACCTAATCTGTCCGATAAGCATGGTGTTTGACGCGTGTCATAGGCAAATCTATTTTTTAATCTACAACGAATCATCAGGCAGATTAAAGGGGATTGGCCATCATGTGGGTTGATTGTCTATTTTCTTAGCCTAACATTTGTGTTCATGTGCCGATTTGATCTGCTTGCTTCTTTATTTCTTCATTTTCGTTGATCATGTGAGTTAAAAATTAAGGCGGTAAGATTGCTCGACTCGTGGTTGGTCCAATGATAGTGGCACGCGAGGAAGATTATGTTGTACGACCATCAGATTAGTTTGTTAAGCAATGTGGAGTCCAAAGTGTTAATGTGCGAGCTAATTAAGTAGAGCTTTTCTAGCTCGAATGAGTGATGTACAATGCATTGTTGTGGGCCATGTATAATTAATATCATCTTGATATTAATACATTCTTCTTTGTCCAAAAATGATAAAAACTTTGTGGATGCCAGCATAATATTTGACTTGTGCGACCGAACATCGTTCGAGAGGAGAGCACACATGAACTCGATCTGCATGCATGTGGCCTGCAACTCTTTGCATTAACATAAGGAAGCTAGAAGGAGACATTAGTTAGGTCAATTAGGGGCAGTTTTAGGAACGAACTAACCAACGAAGAATATACCACATGCATGCATAATGCCTCTACATAATACTAGTGGGAATATGTTAATTTTGAGGCGAGATTACGTTATTGCTATTGACCCTCCCATGCATCATGAGCTCACCTACGTTAACTAATGTACAAGTGATCAGGCAAACGAAAACTAATGCAAGTTGTGTGCTGGGAAAATAAAAATAGAAGGTAACATAAAAGTGACTCTAAAAGCAACAAATAATGATGATCAAGAGAGATATCAAATTTTACTCTTGAGATATCGAAGTTTAGTGCCCTGCCCTGCTTTGATTAGTAAGACGCCATTACGATTCGTCGCTATTTGATTGATATATACCTTGCAAAGAGGCAACATAAACATCGTTGACGTCGATGTCACTTGAGCTAGAGTTATCATCAGTAATTAAATAGTATTGTTAATTTACTCTTGCGGAAGTGATTTGTGCTACATCCGTTGCTACTTGCTGCCGCACCAAATGACCTCAATAAGTAGCATAAACTCTCTCGGTAAAGAAATATAAGAGCGTAGTGATCTAAACGCTCTTATATTTCTTTACGGAGGGAGTATTAATTTACTTATGTAACGCGGGGTGGAGGAGACATTAGCTGTCAACCACCGATTGGTAGCAAGTAGTAATTAACCGCAGTGCATATAAGTGGATCCATTAATATTTTGGTGTGATAGATGTTGGTATATTTTTGTATAGACTTGGTCAAACTCAAACCTAAATAAATTTGATATGGAACAATTTTGGAATGGAGGAGTATCTCTTTAACCAAAAAGTTTGTTTTGTGCTAGTTATATACATTAAAAAAAATTGCGGAAGGATCGATCCAAAGCACACAAAAGCAACTGACCTACACCCCCCCCCCCCCCACGTCGACGAAACTGACGAAACGATGCACCACCAAATGCGCAACCTAGTCACGGTTGTTTCCGGCACCATCGTCTCCCAGCCGAACCAAGAATGACACCGTGGAGCCCACCCAGGCACCTAAACATCCTAGCTATGCTACATGCATGTACATAGATCCATCTGGTGAGCCGTCCCCCCTCCACCTCCGGCAGCCCAAGGCCACATGAGGGGAGAGAGAGAGGGAGAGAGAAGGGCTTGCCGGAAGAAATGAAATCGCCGGTTTAGTCGCCTCTCCTTACGCAAACCGCCTGGGATGTTCCCTTACGCTAACATGTGGTGTGTATACATTAAAATTTCTGATGATTAGACCTTCAAAACCAGGCCATTCTTTGGATATATTTTAGATTTTGTTGTTTCAATAATATTGCAAATCAATTTCAGAAACATGTCATGCAGGTACCAATTTTTTAATTTCAAAAATTGTGATTATTTATTCATTTTCTTTCGTTATTTTAATGATATTTCAAAATAAATCATTTTATTCATATTTTTGGGATTATTTCTGTGTCGCCCATTGTCTCCTAAAAAACTACAAATATGTTTTGCAAGTAAGCTCCTAAATTGCAAATATTTAATTTATACTTCAATCAATTTAAAAATATATCACATGGTTTCACACAACTTTAATTATTTTCACGTGGATTCAGAAATAACAGTAAAATCGACTGAACTGAACTAAACGAAATTCATGTGAAATGTATATGGGATGTATCTGGAGTTAATTAAGATGTGACCGAAATGTGTGAGTATTTATGAATTACATTTAAATCTTTTGAAACAACAGAAAAAGCGAGTGAAATAATTGAACATGTTTGAATCAAAAGAATGCGTCTTTACGTTTCAAAGTGTGACTGAAATAATTGAAGGTTTGTAAAAGAAATGTTTGAAACCCTAGAAATGACTCCGTTAAGTAAGGTAGCCGTTAGAAATGACAAACCATGAACACTACCATGAAGCCATAGAAATGAGTCCCTAGAAATGACTCCGTTAAGCAAGGGAGCCGTTGGGTTTGCGGATGAGCCGATGCCGGTCAACACCGCATGCATGCATGCCTACGTGTGCATGTGAGTGTCAACCTGCTGGTCTCTTCCTCCTTGGTTATTTTTTCCTCTAGGCGAGAACTCTATCCCTGCCGGTGCTGCTGGTGCCAGCCAGCTTGATACGATAACGTGATACGTTAACCCCTTTGTGTGGACTGTGGAGCTGAAGTGGACAGGAGAAACGTGATATGTTTACTCGTTTAAGTGAGCTGTTTAGTCCGACAAGAACAGAAAAAGAACGAACTATATATTGTCAAATTAACTTCAGAGAGGATGGAGGAAGCTGGGTTTGGATAGCATCATTCAGAGAGGATGTATGGTCAATCGAGTGGGAGAAAAGCGGTCCCGGAACATCTCCTACCTCTTCCCGTGAACGAGACAATAGTCCTTGGTCGGAGGAATGGTAACTTGATCATAGCTACCACCTGCTGGTTTTTGTGGTGGGGGAGAAGGAAATTGGTGCATGGCGAGCAGACTCAACAACCATCCCAGACTGTTCTGTCAGTCCGAGCCCTTGCTGAGAACTTTATTGCTGCGGTGGCCAAGTCTGCTAAGGAGAAAAGGAACCCATGGATGAGACCGCCGTCGAGATATAGCAAACTAAATGTCGATGCCTCATTTGACCCGGACTTACTCCTAGGTACCGTTGCAGCTGTTTTGCGCGATAGTGCTGGTAACACTAGTAGAAAACAGGGCATTTGTCCCGGTTGGTGATGGCCTTTTGTCCCGGTTCTTGTACCGGGACTAAAGGGTCGTTACTAATGCCTTCCCCCTTTAGTTCCGGTTCTAACACGAACCAGGACAGATCGGCCTCCACGTGGCCGGTGCGCCGAGCCCAGGCAGGAGGGCCTTTGGTCCCGGTTGGTGGCACCAACCGGGACCAAAAGGCATCCACGCGTCAGCATTTCAGTGGCTGGGGTTTTTGTTTTTTAAGGGGGGTGGGGGTTTTGGGGGGTTAATTTAGGTGTTTCATATATTGTGTTAGCTAGCAAATTAATAGAGAGAAGTGTCCTCTGTTATGTCTGTGCTTGGTCGATGCTACGTAATGTACATAGAGAGGCTCTCGACACGCTAGCTAGTAAGAAAATGAAGAGAACCATTAAGTACAGAAGTTCGTCATGCATACCGAGAGAAGTGATCGATCGACCTCTCCTTCTCCGAGAGATTGGTCAAAATAAGTTTTCAGATTATCTATCCGACGCTACTCGCTACATACATATACAATATGTCAGATCTCTTATAATCCCCTAGCAATTAAAATCAACTTCCACATGGTATTCTCCGGCTTTATTGATGACGTGGTCAAGAAAGAATCCGCCAATTCCTCTTGAATTGCTTTCATGCGATCTTGTTCTAGGAGTTCATCCCGCATCTGCCACGTCTAATTTGAAGAAGGGGGTTAATACATATATGAATGAAACTCAACAGAAATGATGCTGTAATAAAATGAAATTGTGAGTATTATTGCTTACGCACTTCATATTGTCTTTTAGAGTAGCCCCGCTTATTTTTCAAAGTCGCGTTGTAGATGAACTCGCACACGTAGTATCCACAGAAATTATTCCCTTCTTCCTGCCACAAGCACTTTACGAGAAATAAAGGTCAATCAAACTGATAATGAAGCATCACAAATGGCATTGATGAAAGAACAGCTATAGAATCAATGGGAGATGCGCGCAACTAGCTAGCTAGTAGTACTTACTTTCGGGTATGTATATCGCAGCTTCTTCGGCAGTCCCGGAACTTCTGCGGTGAACTGTTTCCAAACCCTGCAAGACAAAGAAAATAATTATTATTACTTGAGATATCAGGAAATGAACAAAAAGCTGCCGATATGGTGCGATAATGATCGATTGAACTTACTTGTTGAGCATTTTAGTCATGTCCGCATAGGTTTCGCGATTTTTTCGTCGAGTCTAAGACGTTTACTACTCCCCGCTCAAGCTTAATTTCCAGACCAACATAGTGGAATTTGCGCACGCATGCATAACTCATCAATTACATTACTATAACCTCGCTCGAGTAATAAGGGAAACCGAATATGCACACGACAGTAACACTCACTGGAAGTTGTAAGGAAAGAGTATTAAATCTTTGTTTTGATTTGTGATCAACGATTGTAGAAAGTTGGCCTCGGCCTTTTCGGCGTGCTTTTTTACCTGAATTTCATCTATGATATTTGTGTTAATGAACCCAATATCATAAATTTCTTGTTTTTTGCACTCGACAATCTCCAATCTGCATAATATAATGAGGATAATTAATTATAAATACATGCAATGAAAGAGCCGAGCTATATATAGAGACTTAATGACAGAAATAGTACTTACAGACAATAGCAAAAGACCGTTAATTTATCGAGGGCCTTTTGATTGAAGAACTCGAAGAACTCCTCAAATGGAATAATCAACAGATCAGTTCAAACGAGGTCGTGCTCCTCTTTAATATTCAAATACAAAGCATTCGTCCCCCAGACTCTCTGCAGGTTTTCATGTACCAATTATGGAATCTTCGCATCATCGTTGTTAGAGATTTTTCATCTTTGACGAGAGGCTTCCTGCATCAGATATCTGTGTTCGTCCACCTCCAAGAAATCAGGAAGTTGATCGTCAGGCAAGTAATCTACAAGATTGCCATAACCGGCCACCGTCCTCGGAGCATTAGCGACGATGTCGCTGCTAGACACATTGAGCGGGGGGCACGATTGTTTTGCTTGTTCGCCGAGCTGGGCAATTTTTTCCCCAGCTGCTCGTTCTTTTAACCTTTTATCACTGACAGTACTTCCCGACCGCTCCGCTTCGAGATATGTCTGTTCAGTAATGCGCTCATAGTTGGTTCTCGACGGAGACTTTGGTGGTTTCCTCAGGGCATCGATAGTGCGCTTTGCTTTCACCGGATCTACCTTCTCCTCCGGAGATGGATGTCTCTTTGCTTTCAACCCTTCAAAGAAGTCATCCACTTCGGCCTGCACGATATTCATGTTTTCCTCCTTGGTCCTCTCGTACGGTAACGTCTCTAGAGGCTTGAGAGAAGGACCGTGTCTGTATTCCCTCCCGCCTCTGCTGGCTGTCTTGCTAGACGCCAAGCGAGCGGAGGCGGCTCATGTCTGTCTTCTTTCGTGCTTGCTTACGAGGCGGAGGAGAAGGACTACGACGCACGGAGCAGCCGGGCAGCGGCAGGTCTCTTCCGCCCTTGTCCGGTAGGCGGAGAAGGAGGAGGCTGCTGGCTGCTCGGCGCCAAGCGCAGGCGGAGAAGGAGGCCGAGTGCCCTGATCGTCACTCGCCGGAGGAGGAGGCGGTGGAGGAGGCGGAGTGCCCTGACTCGCCGGAGGAGGAGGAGGAGGAGGCGTCCAGTTCGGAAGCTTGATGAACTCCTTCCGCCATATGCATGGAGTCTTCAGAGCAGGACCCACCAGTCTCCCCTTCACCGGTAGGGGTGGTCAAGCTGGAGGTCCTCCAATCCCTCCGTTATTTCGGCCCACCATCACCCTAGCATATCCTTCTGGAATCAGACAATAGTGAAAAGTTGCGTCGGGTTCAGAAGGTCGAACTTGGCCGACAACCGCCTTGACTTTTAAGTTTTGCCATTGCGTCATAAGGTGGCAATTTTGAGCCTCTGTGATAAAATCCACGGGTAGCTAGCAGAGCCGTCAAGACATGCTCCTACCGGCAGCTCGGTGGAAGCCATGCTGCTTCTCCGCTGAGATGGCGGGGTAGCTTCGGGGGAAGCTTCAGCAAGTCGTTTGCTGCGATCTGCTTCTCGTTCCTCTAGCCCTTGTACCCTTTCGTGCAGCGCCTGCAGTTAGCTCTGCTCCAGTTTCTTCCTCCTCTCATGGGTTTGTAACCCCTGCGTCCGGAAAACCAACCTTCCACGGAATGGAGCTGGCATGCCTCGTGTCCGTCCTGTGGTGCTCGGGATTGCTTTGAGGGCCATTGTGAGCTCGTCCTTCTCCTAGTCTAGAACGAACGTCCATTGTTGCGCTGCATCGATATAGTGCCGAAGCCTGTTGACTGGTGTTTTCAGTTGCTCGTCCGTCCAACGGCACTTCCCTGATACAGGGTCCAAGGTTCCGCCAGCCCCGAAGAACCAAGTCCGGCAATGGTCTGGTCATTTCATTCTCTCTGGTTCGATCCCTTTATCAAGCAGATCATTCTCAGCCTTGGACCACTTAGGCCGGGCTTTGAGGTAGCTACCTGACCCCGTGCGATGGTGAAACTTCTTCTTCGCAACATTTTGCTTGTTTGTCTCCGTCATCTTCTTACTCTTTTCCGATGTCGTGTGGGCCACAAATGCGGGCCAGTGATCTCTTATCTTCTCATATTTGCCGATGAATTCTGGTGTCTCTTCTTTGTCGACAAACTTTTTCAGCTCTTTCCTCCACCTCCTTAATAGGCCTGCCATCTTCTTAAGAGCACAAGACTTGATTAATTGCTCTTTAACTGGCTTCTCCGGATCCTCCTCTAGCGGTAGTGTGAAATTTGCCTTCACCACCCAAAGATCATCTTTTCGCATATCATTGACATAAGACACATGAGGGTCTTCCTCCTTATGTTTATACCATCGGTGGATGCTGATCGGGATCTTGTCCCTAACAAGAACCCCGCACTGAGCAACAAATGCGTTCCTTGTCCGGATGGGTTCAATCTGTTCGCCGTCGCGCACGATTGCTGTGATCTCAAACCTTTCATCCGAGCTCAACTTCTTCTTCGGGCCTCGTCTCCTTACCGAAGTTGTGCTCGATACGGAGGGCTAGAAAAAAGAAGAAAGACAAGAGGTAATTAATATGTGTACATATACAAAAATAATGAATGCATCAATTAGCTAGTCAACACAGGCTTAACTAATATATATACTTGGCCAGACTCGGTTCGGTCACCGGAGCCGTCATCATGTCTCCTTCTTGCACCGTCATTGGGTCACCGGAGCCGTCCTCATGGTCTCCTTCTTGCACCGGCATTGGGTCAAAGGAGCCATCATAATTGCCTGCTTCTTCACCCTGTCCTTCCAGACCATAGGTGTCGTTCGTAAGCGATAAGACGGCATCACTTCCATGTGCGATTATCTCCTCCAACATCACTTCATTGCTTCGTCTCGGGGTGTCCATAGTTTCTACAAATATTTACAACATGGCAATTATTATTCAAACATGACAGATATGGATATATTAGTGGCAAACGAGAACTAGCTAGCTAATCACAAGAAGGAATCATATTAATTAGTGGCCTCGACGCTGCTTCTCTAGGGTTTGGGGTGGCCTCGACAACGCTTCAAGGGTTTGGGGTGGCCTCGACACAACGCTTCAAGGGTTTGGGGTGGCCTCGACGACGACGCTCTTTTAACTTGGTAAATTTGGGTGGCCTCGAGAGAGTTTGTCGGGTAGGGGCGCGGCGGAGGGCGAGGAGACCAACATCGCTTTTTCTCTAGGGTTTGGGTGTCCTCGAGAGTTTTGGTCGGCGAGGGGCCGAGGGGGTGCTGCTGTGGTATAAGTTATCACGGTCGAGAGGGGTATATATATCGACCGCCACTCATGTCGGGTTATCCGGGAGGGGTTATATCAACAACGACGCGACATACATATACATAGGAAAATAATATTATCGGGGAGGGGGTATATGGACGACGATAGACCCGATAAAACATAAGAAAACAATGAAGAAATAAAAAGAGGAGAAGAAGAAAGGAATAGAGGAGAAGATCGAAGAAAAAAAAGAAGAAAAAAAAGAGGAGAAGAAGAAAGGAATGGAGGAGAAGAAGAAAAAGTAGAAAAATTTATATATTTTCTTCTTCTCCTCTATTCGTTTCTTCTTCTCCTCTTCCTTTTCTTCTTTTTCTTCTTCTTATTTATTTCTCCTCTTCTTCCTCTTCTTATTTCCTTGTTAATATCACTTAGCAACTTTTGCAACGATAGGGAGGGGGTGCTCCCGTGGTCTAAACTCCGTCTATGCACGATAGAAAATTCGGAAAAAATACATCTATGATCCGTCGACGTCCCCGCCTCTCTCATAAACAAAAAAAAATCTGTGAATAAAAAAAATCATGTTCTATGAACAAAAAAACATCATATTTCATCCACATCTGTGCATACATCATATATGTGATCATCTATGAAAAAAACATCATATTCTATAAAAAATCATCACATATATATATGAACAAAAATAATTATTATAACAAGCATATATATCATCATATATATAAAAAACAAGCATATATATGAAAAAACAAGCATATATATGAAAAATGCTAGGGAGGGCGGCGGACCAAGGTGAGGAGGACCGCTGGGTCGGGCGGCAAGGATGGCGACGGGGCAAGGCCGGGGTAGGGGGCGACGCCGAACGGCGAGGCGAGGCAGGCGACGGCGACGACGTCTGAGGCGGGCGGCGGCGACGCGTCGTGGCAGGGCGTGGCGGACGGTGATGGCGGGCCGGGCGGCGCGGCGGCAGGGGCGCAGTAACGACGACGGGTGGGCTGGGCGGCGTCGAAGGCAGGGGCGCGGCGACGGCGACGACGGGCGGGTTCGGGCGGCGCGGTGAAGGCGCGGGCGACGGTGAGGGCGCTGGGCGACTACGACGACGGGCATGGGCGACGGCAACGGCGGGGGCGACGGGCGGCGTCGGGGCAGCCTGGCGGCGTTGGCGTCGTCGGGGCGGCAACTGCGAGATGAGAGTGAAAATTTCCCAAGTGTGAACTTATATAGCAAAGTCTTTAGTCCCGGTTCGTGGCACCAACCGGGACTAATACACCCTTTAGTCGGTTGGTGCCACCAACCGACCAAAGGCCTCTTTTCAGCAGCCCCAAAGGGCGGGAAGCGGCGACCTTGGGTCCAGGTTGGTGGCACGAACCGTGACTCAAGGGGGGGCATTGGTCCCGATTGGTGCCCTGAACCGGGACCAAAGGGTGGCATTGGTCCCGGTTTGTGGCACCAACCGGGACCAATGGCCTTGCACAGCGGCGTGGTGGTGGGAGTTTAGTCCCACCTTGCTAGTTGAGTGCGTCCCGCACCTGTTTATAAGCTCCGCTGCCTCTTCCCACTCGAACTCCTCTGAACTGCAGGCCTATGGACCTAATCTGAAACTGATTTGCCTGTTGGCCTGCTGGGCCTTCTGCGGGCCTGAATCCTGGCCCATGGTAGGGTTTCTAGTCGTATTCAGGCCGTGGGGGCCCAGTAGGAGACACTTTTTTTTGTATTTTTTTGACTTCTTTACTTATTATTGCTATTTTTATTTTATTTTCTAGTTTTTTTTTTGTTTTGTTTTCTGCATTATTTATTTTCTTTTGTTTTTGCTTTATTTTTTAATTCTTTTTTGCTTTTAGTTTTAGGAAAATTATAAACTTTCTGTTAGTGCCATTAGTTTTCAAATTTGAAAACATTTTTTTGTTTTTTTGTTTTCTTTCTTGCTTTATTTATTTTATTTTGTTTCTACTTACAACAAAATACTTATGCTATTTTTATTTTTTTTTCCAGTTTTTTTGTTTTGTTTTCTGCATTATTTATTTTCTTTTTGTTTTTGCTTTATTTTTAATTCTTTTTGCTTTTAGTTTTAGAAAAATTATAAACTTTCTGTTAGTGCCATTAGTTTTCAAATTTGAAAACACTTTTTTGTTCCTTTGCTTTCTTTGTTGCTTTATTTATTTTATTTTGTTTCTACTTACAACAAAATACTTATTGTTGCTATTGTTATTTCGTTTCCAGTTTTTTTTGTTTTGTTTTCTGCATTTTTTTTGCTCTATTTTTAATTCTTTTTTGCTTTTAGGTCAGCAAAATTATAAACTTTTTGTTAGTGCCATTAGTTTTCAAATTTGAATAGTTAAAATTTGAATTCATTGAAATTTGTGTGAATCACAAGTTTGTGATTAACTTTACTAAAAAAATGAACATAGATGCGCCTATAGAGAAAATTCAACCTAAATTCATAATAAATTTCTATGAATTTCAGAGAAAATCACTATGAATTTCAGAGAAAATCACTATGAATTTAGGTCAAATTACTTGTATATGAGCATCTATTTTAACTTTGAGAGGAACTCAATAAGGAAGAGAGGGACGTGCTTATAAACCGGTGTGAGCGCCCTTCAGTTGGCGAGGCGGGACTAAACTCTGAGCGCAACAAGGACCAACCCTTTAGTGCCGGTTTGTGGCACAAACCGGGACTAATGGTCATGGGCCAGGGGCGAGGCGCATTGGGCCCGGTTCGTGCGTGGAACCGGGACCAAAAGGTCCAGATGAACCGGGACCAATGGCACACGTGGCTGCCCTCTTGAGAGTGTTCTTGGTGAGAATATAGTTGACAAGGAGCGAACCGGGATTAATGGTCTTACGAGGGTCGAACCATAAGACATTAAAGCATTTCAAATGAACTCTGAAAAAGTTGAAAGTTGGCATGGTATCATAATTTCACCCACATAGCATGTGCATGTACAAAACGGACAATGGTATCATACTCGTCTGTTACAAAGTTGGCATGGTATCGTCATAATAGTTGCGGGAGAAAGTCTTCACTTTTTCTTCGCTTGTGTCATTTGCTTAGTGCGCCGTAACCATGGATAATCTTCATCGTTTATCAGGATGCTGGGGTCAACCTTGACTTTGAAGGGAGGAATTTCATGAAACTTTTCATAGTCTTCAGACATGTCTGTCTTGCCCTCCACTCCCTCGATGTCCCTTTTTTCTGAAAAAACTATGTGGCGCTTTGGCTCATCGTATGATGTATTCGCTTCCTTATCTTTTCTTTTTCTTGGTCTGGTAGACATGTCCTTCACATAGATAACCTGTGCCACATCATTGGCTAGGACGAATGGTTCGTCAGTGTACCCAAGATTTTTTAGATCCACTGTTGTCATTCCGTACTGTGGGTCTACCTGTACCCCGCCTCCTGACGGATTGACCCATTTGCACTTAAACAAAGGGACCTTAAAATCATGTACGTAGTCAAGTTCCCATATGTCCAATATGTAACCATAATATGTGTCCTTTCCCCTCTCGGTTGTTGCATCAAAGCGGACACCGCTGTTTTGGTTGGTGCTAGGTAGTGTGCTTGAGACCAAGAATATCCGTCCGTGCATATTATTGAGTCCCTTCCAAGCGTGCCTTTTCCAGTCAGTCTCCCCTCATACCGCGATTTAGGGAGACCTATTTTCTTAATGCCAGGAATGAAGTCAACACAAAACCCGATGACATCCTATGTTTGATGGCCCATGGAGATGCTTCCTTCGCCTAAGCGATTACGGACATATTTTTTAGGACTCCCATGAACCTCTCAAAGGGAAAATATTGTGTATAAATACGGGCCCCGTAATGACAATCTCGTCGACTAGATGAACTAGGACGCAAGGCCATGATATTGAAGAAGGATGGTGGGAACACCAGCTCAAAACCGACACGACATTGCGCCCACATCACTCCTTAGCCTTGGTATGATTTCTGGATCGATCACCTTCTGAGAGATTGCATTGAGGAATGCACATAGCTTCACAATGGCTAAACGGACGTTTTCCAGTAGAAGCCCCCTCAATGTAATCGAAAGCAGTTGCGTCGTAATCACGTGGCAGTCATGAGACTTTAGGTTCTGGAACTTTTTCTCTGGCATATTTATTATTCCCTTTATATTCGACGAGAAGCCAGTCGGGACCTTCATACTGAGCAGGCATTCAAAGAAGATTTGTTTCTCTTCTTTCGTAAGAGCGTAGATGGCAGGACCTTCATGCTGCTTCGGAGGCATGCCGTCTTTTTCCTGCAAATGTTGCAGGTCCTCCCGTGCCTCAGGTGTATCTTTTGTCTTTCCATACATGCCCAAGAAGCCTAGCTGGTTCACGCAAAGGTTCTTCGTCACGTGCATCACGTCAATCGAAGAGCGGACCTCCAGGTCTTTCCAGTAGGGTAGGTCCCAAAATATAGATTCTTCTTCCACATGGGTGCGTGTCCCTCAGCGTCATTCTGAACAGCTAGTGCGCCGGGACCCTTTCCAAAGATTACGTGTAAATCGTTGACCATAGCAAGTACGTGATCACCGGTACGCATGGTGGGCTTCTTCCGTTGATCTGTCGCGCCTTTGAAATGCTTGCCTTTCTTTCGACATTGATGGTTGGTCGCAAGAAATCGCATTTATAGCCCATGTACACATTCTTCCCGCAGCTTCCTGGTATATACTATCGGTGTCAAGTAAACAGGCGGTCGTGCATGCATGGTATCCCTTGTTTGTCTGTCCTGAAAGGTTACCGAGAGCGGGCCAATCATTGATGGTCATGAACAGCAACGCCTTTAGGTGAAATTCCTCCTTGTGCTCATCCCACGCATGCATACACCGCTTCCATTCCACAGCTGTAAAAGTTCTTCAACTAATGGCCTTAGGTACACATCAATGTCTTTGCCGGGTTGCTTAGGGCCTTGGATGAGAACTGGCATCATAATGAACTTCCGCTTCATGCACATCCAAGGAGGAAGGTTATACATACATAGAGTCACGGGCCAGGTGCTGTGATTGCTGCTCTGCTCCTCGAAAGGATTAATGCCATCCGCGCTTAAAGCAAACCATACGTTCCTTGGGTCACTTGCAAACTCATCCCAGTACTTTCTCTTGATTTTTCTCCACAGCGACCCATCAGCGGGTGCTCTCAACTTCCCGTCTTTCTTACGGTCCTCACTGTGCAATCGCATCAACTTGGCATGCTCTTCGTTTCTGAACAGACGTTTCAACCGTGGTATTATAGGAGCATATCACATCACCTTCGCAGAACCCTCTTCCGGGGGCTCGCCGTCAACATCACCGAGGTCATCTCGTCTGATCTTATATCGTAATGCACCGTGACACCGGCATGGGTTCAGATCCTTGTACGCACCGCGGTAGAGGATGCAGTCATTAGGGCATGCATGTATCTTCTGCACCTCCAATCCTAGAGGGCATACGACCTTCTTTGCTGCGTATGTACTGTCGGGCAATTCATTATCCTTTGGAAGCTTCTTCTTCAATATTTTCAGTAGCTTCTCAAATCCTTTGTCGCACAAGATTCTCTGCCTTCCACTACAGCAATTCCAAAGATGGTACCGAGCTTTGTGTTGCCATCTTCGCAATTGGGGTACAACCCTTTTTATGATCCTCTAACATGCGATTGAATTTCAGCTTCTCCTTTTGACTTTCGCATTAGCGTCCTTGCATCGACAATGACCCGGCGGATATCATCATCCTTTGGGCACATCATCTGGTTCCTCTTGATCTTCAGCAGCTTCACTTGCAGCATCATAGTGCACATCGTCTGGTTCCTCTTGATGCTCAAGAGCATCACCGTATTCAGGGGCACATAGTTGTCATCGTACTCTTCTTCTTCGCCGTCTTCCATCATAACCCCTATTTCTCCGTGCCTCGTCCAAACATTATAGTGTGGCATGAAACCCTTGTAAAGCAGGTGGGTGTGAAGGATTTTCCGGTCAGAGTAAGACTTCAGATTCCCACATATAGGGCATGGACAACACATAAAACCATTCTGCTTGTTTGCCTCAGCCACTTCGAGAAAATCATGCACACCCTTAATGTACTTGAAGGTGCTCTGTCACCGTACATCCATTGCCGGTTCATCTGCGTGCATTATATATAAATAAGTGTGTCAAAAATCATTACAGAATATCATGAATAGATAATTAAGTGACCAAATTAATAGAAGTTCATCAGCACATTAAAACCAAAGTACATACATAGTTCTCATCTAACAACATAAAGCTCTGCAGAGCATCTAATTAAACCATACATTGAAACTATGTAAAACATTTCAATGTGAAAACAAATGCGATCATAATCGCAACCAAGGTAACAACTGATCCAACGGCATAATGATACCAAGCCTCGGTATGAATGGCATATTTTCTAATCTTTCTAATCTTCAAGCGCATTGCATCCATCTTGATCTTGTGATCATCGATGACATCCGCATCATGCAACTCCAATATTATCTTCTCCTCCTCAATTTTTCTTATTTTTTTCCTTCAAGAAATTGTTTTCTTCTTCAACTAAATTTAACCTCTCGACAAAAGGGTCGGTTGGAATTTCCGGTTCAACAACCTCTTTATGTCACATTGGTCGGCATAATTGTCATAAACAATAAATGAACCAAATAGTTATGAAAAGATAAATATACCACATCCGAATCATCGACAGGGAGGGCCGACGGGCGGATACCAAAACCATCGCACTACAAGATGCAATAATAAAAGTAAGAAAATAATACAAGTATCTATCTAAACATACAAGTAAGAATATTTTTCCTTTCATAAATAAGATAAGAACAAGAGGCTCACCACGGTGGTGCCGGCGATGAGATCGGCGCGGGTGATCGACGGCGGTGAAGACGGGTACGGGCATGATGGACCGCTAAACCTAGACAAATATTGAGGAAAATGGAGCTTGGAGGTCGAGCTTGGAGAGGAGAAAGCTTAAGTAGTGTGGCTCGGGCATTCCATCGAACACCTTGTGTGCATAGGAGGTGAGCTAGAGCACCACCAAGCCCTCTCCCCCTCGACGGCCAGAAAAAACAGAGCAGTGTGCTCTGCTCTTACGCGAGGGGGTATATATAGGCACCTCACTGGTCCCGGTTGGTGGCATGAACCGGAACTAAAGAGCAGCCTTTGGTCCCGGTTCAAGCCACCAACCGGGACCAATGGTGGTGGGCCAGGAGCGAGGCCCATTGGTCCCGGTTCGTCCCACCAACCGGGACCAAAAGGTCTAGACGAACCGGGACCAATGGCCCACGTGGCCCGGCCGGCCCCCGGGGCTCATGAACCAGGTCCAATGTCACCATGGGTCCCGGTTACGGACTGAGCCCCGGGACTAATGGGCTGACCTGGCCTGGACCATTGCCCCTTTTCTACTAGTGTAAATTCATAGCAGCAAGCAATAATATGTCGATGGGTCATTTGACCCGGACTCTTCAGGAACATCGGCAGCTATTCTGGATGACTGCTATCATATGGCAAGGGATTTCTCTCATACGGTTTGAACACTGCCACAGGGAAGCTAACTCTGCTACAGACGAAGTAGCTAAAATTCACAAATTCTCCCCCCCAAACTCTTGTTTTGATGAGGCACCTGAGGCCATCATTCCTTTTCTTGTAAGTGATACTGTTTTGATTACCAGTTAATAAAGGGGTGTTGAGATGCTAATAAAAAGATGCTCACTTTAAAAAAATTATTAAGTGTGTGAAAAAATTCCTGTTTTTTTTTTCGTGAATGTTTGCAAGACAGATGTCTACAACCCATAAAAAAATCAAATCAAAATTTATTTTTATCCGAATGTCTAAAGAGCTGTATACACATGTCTTGTGAACATCCACAAAATAATTTGATTATTTGAAGACATTTAATTTGACATTTAAAAAAAATTGGGACCATGGAACACGGTATTGGTGTCAGTAGATATTATCCCCGGCCGACGAAGCGCATGCATATGGCATGATGAAAGCCAAAATGTTTTGCCAACTAAGAAATACGTTTGTGTACAATGTCGGTTTGTAAGTAAGCGTACCTATTCAAAGTAGGGTGCCATACGGAATAATCTAGACCATATATCGGTAGCCTATATAAGTTATTTTTTTAAAAGGGGTGCTTTATTACTTAAAAGATTTAAGTGTACTAGATCCGGCCTCTGCGTAAGTAAAATGCACACAGGCTAACAAGGTCTTCTCATAGAAACCAAAAATAAAAAGGCGAAATACAAACAAACATGTAGAATCTGTATAACGCCTAAACCGGAGGGAGGCCAATCCTAAGATCTTGCTGCCACCCATGTTCGGTCAAAGTATCTCTCGCCGTAGCCTCCCATCCTGTATACACCTCTGTAAACATGTCTCGATTCTCCACGTGTTGTAGAGAGGATCATGGCGAAGAATCCCGGCCTATATAAGTTGTTTGGGGGCTGCTTTAAATTTGCTTGAGTAGACATTCATAAGGGATAAGGACGGAGCACTCATTTCAACCGATAATAAACGAAGTTCCCCACGAACCGCCTTAGGACCGGTTTTATTTAGCAACTTATGTCAGTACCTGAAATTAGCTAGTGCCAGCTAAGCAGGGTGACTCCCCCTTCGTCGATGAGATCACTTCGAATGCCACCCCACTCTCAAAAACTTTTTATGACTACATGGAGTTGTAAGACCGATGAAACACTATTCATCGACATACATTATAGCTATATGAAAGCCAGTTGGCATCATCACCACTACTACGCACCTACGATTCCGACCACCTCCCTTTCTTCCTCCTCTATCCCCTATGTCGACTCCTTCCTCTGTTATGTGATTGCTTGACTATTCGTATTCCTCTGTCACACCAACCCCTTGACAATGCACAACGTGGGACCTGGATAAAATCGTTGTGTCACCTTCGTCGCTAACAAGATCCCTTCAGACACTATCCATCTCTCTACAATTTTTCACAACTTCATCAGGAGCGTAAGATCTGCGAAACATTATTCATCAACATACAAATACAACTATATAAAGGTAGTGGGTAGCGCCGCCACTGGTCAGCAAGTACGATTTCGATCACCTCCCATTTTCCTCCTCTATCTCTCACGTTGACTCGCTCTGTAAAGTTTGATTGCTAGGTTATTCATATCCTTTGTGTATGCAGAATTTTATATAGTGCTCTACTTTACTTCTTTATTCAAAAATTAAACCCTTAATTGATTACCAGAATATTAATTAACTAATGAAGGACATATTTGATAAGAGAATATATCCCCATACATGGTGGATGATAATTCTCCTGTTCTCCAAAATGTGTCAATATTAATGTTGACGGTGTTACCATTGACATGCCGGATAGTAGTGTTGGAAAGCTAGCTCGCATGCATGCATGATGAGTGTGTACGTGCGTTAAGTACTGTACAAGTGTTGTAACGTGATTGAGATGATAGCGTCTCAAATCATTACCAACAGATAAACATCCTTTTAACTTCCAAGATGTATCGGTGTCTTGTGTCATACAACACCTGCTTTCACTATATTAATTAACACACACATTTTATATGATCAGTCACTTTAGATCGAATGAGCAATATCTTGCGCCATAGCACTGAAAGAGGCAACATGTATTGTATAACAAAAACGACAGTATTGTATCAGGGACGGCTATCTGAGTGGTACGATAAGAATATAAATCTTCTTCCGCAAAAGTAATTCAGCATGGTTGATCGCGCTTCGTCTAAATAATTAATCACCGCATTAGCAGCGGAAATGTAAAGCATGCGCAAGTCGCTGCTGTTGGTGCCGCAACCAGTGACCTCACACATGGTATTTACTTATGCAACCAGGACCATTAGCACTTGCCAAATCCAGGTACTTTTATATATGTGTCAACGTATGTATATGTCACGTTGGATTATGTTGCGGAATATGGGCCCATACAGTAAGCACATTAGATTTCTCGCATTGGCTGATAGGCTGGTCCCATACGTGCCTCACACCCTAGAACAACGAGGGGTTTCCCTTTCTACGGAGTTTAGAAAATCCAATGTTTCAGTGATTATGCGTGGATAGTACACATGTGAAGCCAAAGTTATGGTGTGTAGCAATGTTTCAGTGATTTCTTTGTTCAGTAAGCAGGGTTCAACCTACATAGGCATAAAAACACAATGGGAATGTGAAAGTGCCTTTCTCAGCTCGAGCTCTTCCGAAAAGTAAAGTCCAAAAAAACTGACAAAAAAATTCAAAAAATTCTGAAATTGTTTTGTGGCGACATTTGACAAATGTTTTCAGTACTTGCAAAGTGTCACTATTAAATAACATTCGTGGAGGTCGTGGCAAAAAAAAAATCAGCACTAGAAAAATAGCTTTTTCGGAGCATCAAATTTTTTGCCAAGACTTACAGGAATGTTCTTTCACGATGAGATTTTGCAAGCACTTAAAACATTTGTTAAATGCTAAAAATTTCAGATTTTTTGATTTTTTATTGTTTTTGATTTTACTGTTCACCCGAGCTCATAAGAGCTCCGGCTCAGTTTATCCACGTCCATGGGAATGCACATATATACACTCTGAGATGAAGACATTCCTCTATCATTTAGACAAAAAAAAGTTAGTCCAACATACATCATTTCAAGTGAGTCGACTCAGCGTTTTGCAAGTGTCAACAGATTTAGAAAGTGCACCTTCAGTTCACCAAAAAATTAACTTGTACTTACCTATGGAAATGCAACTAAGTGAAAAATTACAAATTACATCTGGTCAAAAAACCACAAGACTACACAACTTATTGCATGCATGTACATATGTGCTATGAGTCTAGGACTCTCCTACCAAACAAAGAAAGAAAATAATACATTTGTATATATCATGAAAACACATACTTCTTTGCACAAACGACGGGACCATTGTTAATGGATCAGTCACACATGGGGTACAAGAATACACTAATATGCATCAGCGGTGTTATATTTTTGTAAATAATGCTAGTTACTACTTGCACGTATTAACTAATGTAAAATTGTGATCCATAGAGAAACTACTTTAATAGACTAATGTAAAATTGGGCATGATTGTGCTATTGCCCCAGCGTCGTTATTAGTTCAGACATGGATGCGGGTTGTATGGTTCGTTGCTTTATCTATAAAAAGCGAGACGAAAGCCTATTTCGAGGAGATAAGGTCCTACAAGATTAACAAGATATACTTGCAGATCGGGTTCCCCTGCTCATCTGCCGCTGGCTGCACCAGCTAGAGAGACCCCTCACTGACGTACTCACGTCACACTTGCTTGGACGTATTGCCCTGCAGTTCCAGGTTCTTTCTTAACCTGTTAGTACCAAGGAGTTTACAGTAATAAAAGTATAAAACACTGATAGACATACTCTATACTTTCAGAACACTAGATACGTACTGGCGTAATTACTTAGCAGATGTTTTCCTCCAAGAACTAGAAACTCCCAAGTATTTGGCTTCAGTTCCACAAGCCTGAACATTCCACAATGCTGCACGACACGCCTTTGTCTGCCGAGGAGGCAGCGCCTCGTATCGAAGAAATCATCATTAGCAAATGTTTTTGCGTACCAGCACTAACAAACAAGGGAGTGGCACTGAACAAGTAAAAACCAGCTACTATCTGTACTACACATGGCCGGCAATCCAATGACCATCAGCCATTAATCGTCATGCATGAATGTATGCCTTCATCAAGAAAGCTCAGTTTCTTTCTTTCCTTTTGCCGCATTTACTTGCTTAAAGCTAGCACTAATCGCTGCAGGTCATCGCCATCACAAAAGCACTGATCGCTCCAGCACGTAGCCATCACAAAAGTTCATCTCAACATGTGAACCCACTTATAATTAACAAAAGGCATTTCATCGCAATTAATGATCAGTTCATTAACTGTTGCTGGTTTCTTGAAGCCAACCACCACCACCTATGCACCTCCCAAAAGCTTGGACTTCCTTAGTATTTCTGCTGTGTGATTCATTAAATGAGTTTACTGCGATTTGAGAATCTTGTGATGTCAGTTTAATTTGAGAAACACAAGCATGAAATACTTGCTCAAGAACATATCTAGTGATACATCCCTTTGGGTGATTTAGGTGATGCCGTGATACTCGGAACATTATGTTCCATGTCCTGAAGTTACATTTCCATTGTCGAAAACTACACATTTTCTTGTTACCAGTAGTGCTACGATTTTCATGAACTTTTCCAAGTGCTAGATGCTGACATAGCACTGAATGTCAAACACCCCTATTCAAATATTTCCATATTTCACATTTGTTTGTCCTTATAATGGTGGTGGATTGTCAATGTGTCATAGTGGTGGTAGCTATGTATGTTTTCCACTTGATTTGCGCACCATTTACGCATGCCCGCATGGACTGAGGTTCTTATGTTCCACATATTTATAACTAAACCACTACTATTATAGCAAGTACTTTGGTTTGTTTATTATCTTAGCTTAGCTTTCCATGTAAAGCTCTCTTTCTCCACTCGACATGTCACTTGAGATGATCATTGGAAGAAGGAAGCCATCCATCAACACCACAGCAGAAAAAGACTTTATTCATGGTGGGTTTTGATGCATCACTAGCTGCCGTTCTGTGCCATCAGTTGACAACTAATCACTCATGTGCAAACACAAGAATTTGCATCACATCATGTCTGCCTCAAAACATCCTTATCTCTGCATATTTGTGTCACAATTAGACTGGCAGGTACACGTACGCCTTGTGCACATTAATCCTCTCATTAGCTAGCTATGGTACATGTAATGATATAAATAGTTATCATCATGAACAAAGTAGTATAGTAGTTAGCAAACTAACAAGAACTTGCTGATTGGAATTTGGAAGTAATTAGCATGCATGTGTGTGTACATTGTGTGACCCCTCACCAGAAGGTAGCTTAGCTCCTAGCTAGCTAGTGATCTGGTTAGAAGATCACTAATTCATTCATTAGTCACCTAATCTGTCCGATAAGCATGGTGTTTGACGCGTGTCATAGGCAAATCTATTTTTAATCTACAACGAATCATCAGGCAGATTAAAGGGGATTGGCCATCATGTGGGTTGATTGTCTATTTTCTTAGCCTAACAGTTGTGTTCATGTGCCGATTTGATCTGCTTGCTTCTTTATTTCTTCATTTTCGTTGATCATGTGAGTTAAAAATTAAAGGCGGTAAGATTGCTCGACTCGTGGTTGGTCCAATGATAGTGGCACGCGAGGAAGATTATGTTGTACGACCATCAGATTAGTTTGTTAAGCAATGTGGAGTCCAAAGTGTTAATGTGCGAGCTAATTAAGTAGAGCTTTTCTAGCTCGAATGAGTGATGTACAATGCATTGTTGTGGGCCATGTATAATTAATATCATCTTGATATTAATACATTCTTCTTTGTCCAAAAATGATAAAAACTTTGTGGATGCCAGCATAATATTTGACTTGTGCGACCGAACATCGTTTGAGAGGAGAGCACACATGAACTCGATCTGGATGCATGTGGCCTGCAACTCTTTGCATTAACATAAGGAAGCTAGAAGGAGACATTAGTTAGGTCAATTAGGGGCAGTTTTAGGAACGAACTAACCAACGAAGAATATACCACATGCATGCATAATGCCTCTACATAATACTAGTGGGAATATGTTAATTTTGAGGCGAGATTACGTTATTGCTATTGACCCTCCCATGCATCATGAGCTCCCCTACGTTAACTAATGTACAAGTGATCACGCAAACGAAAACTAATGCAAGTTGTGTGCTGGGAAAATAAAAATAGAAGGTAACATAAAAGTGACTCTAAAAGCAACAAATAATGATGATCAAGAGAGATATCAAATTTTACTCTTGAGATATCGAAGTTTAGTGCCCTGCCCTGCTTTGATTAGTAAGACGCCATTACGATTCGTCGCTATTTGATTGATATATACCTTGCAAAGAGGCAACATAAACATCGTTGACGTCGATGTCACTTGAGCTAGAGTTATCATCAGTAATTAAATAGTATTGTTAATTTACTCTTGCGGAAGTGATTTGTGCTACATCCGTTGCTACTTGCTGCGGCACCAAATGACCTCAATAAGTAGCATAAACTCTCTCGGTAAAGAAATATAAGAGCGTAGTGATCTAAACGCTCTTATATTTCTTTACGGAGGGAGTATTAATTTACTTATGTAACGCGGGGTGGAGGAGACATTAGCTGTCAACCACCGATTGGTAGCAAGTAGTAATTAACGCAGTGCATATAAGTGGATCCATTAATATTTTGGTGTGATAGATGTTGGTATATTTTTGTATAGACTTGGTCAAACTCAAACCTAAATAAATTTGATATGGAACAATTTTGGAATGGAGGAGTATCTCTTTAACCAAAAAGTTTGTTTTGTGCTAGTTATATACATTCAAAAAAATTGCGGAAGGATTGATCCAAAGCACACAAAAGCAACTGACCTACACCCCCCACGCCGATTTAAACTGACGTAAACGATGCACCACCAAATGCTAACCTAGTCACGGTTGTTTCCGGCACCATCGCCTCCCAGCCGAACCAAGAATGACACCGTGGAGCCCACCCAGGCACCTAAACATCCTAGCTATGCTACATGCATGTACATAGATCCATCTGGTGAGCCGTCCCCCCTCCACCTCCGGCAGCCCAAGGCCACATGAGGGGAGAGAGAGAGAGAGGGAGAGAGAAGGGCTTGCCGGAAGAAATGAAATCGCCGGTTTAGTCGCCTCTCCTTACGCAAACCGCCTGGGATGTTCCCTTACGCTAACATGTGGTGTGTATACATTAAAATTTCTGATGATTAGACCTTCAAAACCAGGCCATTCTTTGGATATATTTTAGATTTTGTTGTTTCAATAATATTGCAAATCAATTTCAGAAACATATCATGCAGGTACCAATTTTTTTATTATTTCAAAAATGTTATTCTATATTCATTTTCTTTCGTTATTTTAGTGATATTTCAAAATAAATCATTTTATTCATATTTTTGTAATTATTTCAGTGTCGCCCATTGTCTCATAGAGAACTACAAATATATTTTGCAAGTAAGCTCCTAAATTGCAAATATTTAATTTATACTTCAATCAATTTAAAAATATATCACATGGTTTCACACAACTTTAATTATTTTCACGTGGATTCAGAAATAACAGTAAAATCGACTGAACTGAACTAAACGAAATTCATGTGAAATGTATATGGGATGTATCTGGAGTTAATTAAGATGTGACCGAAATGTGTGAGTATTTATGAATTACATTTAAATCTTTTGAAACAACAGAAAAGCGAGTGAAATAATTGAACATGTTTGAATCAAAAGAATGCGTCTTTACGTTTCAAAGTGTGACTGAAATAATTGAAGGTTTGTAAAAGAAATGTTTGAAACCCTAGAAATGACTCCGTTAAGTAAGGTAGCCGTTAGAAATGACAAACCATGAACACTACCATGAAGCCATAGAAATGAGTCCCTAGAAATGACTCCGTTAAGCAAGGGAGCCGTTGGGTTTGCGGATGAGCCGATGCCGGTCAACACCGCATGCATGCATGCCTACGTGTGCATGTGAGTGTCAACCTGCTGGTCTCTTCCTCCTTGGTTATTTTTTCCTCTAGGCGAGAACTCTATCCCCTGCCGGTGCTGCTGGTGCCAGCCAGCTTGATACGATAACGTGATACGTTAACCCCTTTGTGTGGACTGTGGAGCTGAAGTGGACAGGAGAAACGTGATATGTTTACTCGTTTAAGTGAGCTGTTTAGTCCGACAAGAACAGAAAAAGAACGAACTATATATTGTCAAATTAACGAGTGGAGCAGCCGCCTTCACTCACAAATTAAGTCTAGCATGTTCTTCTTAGAAAATTGGAATATAAGCTGGCTTGCTTGGTTCAAAAGAGAAGGAAAGACGAACCCGTACGTCCGCGAATGAGCGTGGGTACCAAGCTCCTCGTTTTTCTATGTACCCATCCATCCTGTAGACATGCATGCCTGTTCACCGACCACCGACCACACTAGCTGCAGGTGCAGCTTGCTAGCCCGACTTCGCTGCACAGCTGACCGGCCAACCCGGGAAAGTTGAAGCGATACGTACTAACACTAAGAAGTACTCCCTCTGTCCATAAATACTTATCATCAAAATAGATAAAAAATGATGTATTTAAAACTAATATACGTCTAGATACATCTTTATTTATTTATTTTGATGACAAATATTTTCGGACGGAGGGAGTATGGAGGAAGCTGGGTTTGGATAGCATCATTCAGAGAGGATGTATGGTCAATCGAGTGGGAGAAAAGCGGTCCCGGAACATCTCCTACCTCTTCCCGTGAACGAGACAATAGTCCTTGGTCGGAGGAATGGTAACTTGATCATAGCTACCACCTGCTGGTTTTTGTGGTGGGGGAGAAGGAAATTGGTGCATGGCGAGCAGACTCAACAACCATCCCAGACTGTTCTGTCAGTCCGAGCCCTTGCTGAGAACTTTATTGCTGCGGTGGCCAAGTCTGCTAAGGAGAAAAGGAACCCATGGATGAGACCGCCGTCGAGATATAGCAAACTAAATGTCGATGCCTCATTTGACCCGGACTTACTCCTAGGTACCGTTGCAGCTGTTTTGCGCGATAGTGCTGGTAACACTAGTAGAAAACAGGGCATTTGTCCCGGTTGGTGATGGCCTTTTGTCCCGGTTCTTGTACCGACTAAAAGGGTCGTTACTAATGCCTTCCCCTTTAGTTCGGTTCTAACACGAACCAGGACAGATCGGCCTCCACGTGGCCGGTGCGCCGAGCCCAGTAGAGGGCCTTTGGTCCCGGTTGGTGGCACCAACCGGGACCAAAAGGCATCCACGCGTCAGCATTTCAGTGGCTGGGGTTTTTGTTTTTTTAAAGGGGAGGGGGGGGGGGTTTGGGGGTTTTGGGGGGTTAATTTAGGTGTTTCATATATTGTGTTAGCTAGCTAATTAATAGAGAGAAGTGTCCTCTGTTATGTCTGTGCTTGGTCGATGCTACGTAATGTACATAGAGAGGCTCTCGACACGCTAGCTAGTAAGAAAATGAAGAGAACCATTAAGTACAGAAGTTCGTCATGCATACCGAGAGAAGTGATCGATCGACCTCTCCTTCTCCGAGAGATTGGTCGAAAAATAAGTTTTCGTATTATCTATCCGACGCTACTCGCTACATACATATACAATATGTCAGATCTCTTATAATCCCCTAGCAATTAAAATCAACTTCCACATGGTATTCTCCGGCTTTATTGATGACGTGGTCAAGAAAGAATCCCGCCAATTCCTCTTGAATTGCTTTCATGCGATCTTGTTCTAGGAGTTCATCCGCATCTGCCACGTCTAATTTGAAGAAGGGGGTTAATACATATATGAATGAAACTCAACAGAAATGATGCTGTAATAAAATGAAATTGTGAGTATTATTGCTTACGCACTTCATATTGTCTTTTAGAGTAGCCCCGCTTATTTTTCAAAGTCGCGTTGTAGATGCACTCGCACACGTAGTATCCACAGAAATTATTCCCTTCTTCCTGCCACAAGCACTTTACGAGAAATAAAGGTCAATCAAACTGATAATGAAGCATCACAAATGGCATTGATGAAAGTACAGCTATAGAATCAATGGGAGATGCGCCGCAACTAGCTAGCTAGTAGTACTTACTTTCGGGTATGTATATCGCAGCTTCTTCGGCAGTCCCGGAACTTCTGCGGTGAACTGTTTCCAAACCCTGCAAGACAAAGAAAATAATTATTATTACTTGAGATATCAGGAAATGAACAAAAAGCTGCCGATATGGTGCGATAATGATCGATTGAACTTACTTGTTGAGCATTTTAGTCATGTCCGCATAGGTTTCGCGATTTTTTCGTCCCGAGTCTAAGACGTTTACTACTCCCCGCTCAAGCTTAATTTCCAGAACAACATAGTGGAATTTGCGCACGCATGCATAACTCATCAATTACATTACTATAACCTCGCTCGAGTAATAAGGGAAACCGAATATGCACACGACAGTAACACTCACTGGAAGTTGTAAGGAAAGAGTATTAAATCTTTGTTTTGATTTGTGATCAACGATTGTAGAAAGTTGGCCTCGGCCTTTTTTAGTGATGCTTTTTACCTGAATTTCATCTATGATATTTGTGTTAATGAACCCAATATCATAAATTTCTTGTTTTTGCACTCGACAATCTCCAATCTGCATAATATAATGAGGATAATTAATTATAAATACATGCAATGAAAGAGCCGAGCTATATATAGAGACTTAATGACAGAAATAGTACTTACAGACAATAGCAAAAGACCGTTAATTTATCGAGGGCCTTTTGATTGAAGAACTCGAAGAACTCCTCAAATGGAATAATCAACAGATCAGTTCAAACGAGGTCGTGCTCCTCTTTAATATTCAAATACAAAGCATTCGTCCCCCCAGACTCTCTGCAGGTTTTCATGTACCAATTATGGAATCTTCGCATCATCGTTGTTAGAGATTTTTCATCTTTGACGAGAGGCTTCCCGTACTCGTATCTGTGTTCGTCCACCTCCAAGAAATCAGGAAGTTGATCGTCAGGCAGGTAATCTGCAAGATTGCCATAACCGGCCACCGTCCCCGGAGCATTAGCGACGATGTCGCCGCTAGACACATTGAGCGGGGGGCACGATTGATTTGCTTGTTCGCCGAGCTGGGCAATTTTTTTCGCAGCTGCTTGTTCTTTTAACCTTTGATCACTGACAGTACTTCCCGACCGCTCCGCTTCGAGATATGTCTGTTCAGTAATGCGCTCATAGTTGGTTCTCGACGGAGACTTTGGTGGTTTCCTCAGGGCATCGATAGTGCGCTTTGCTTTCACCGGATCTACCTTCTCCTCCGGAGATGGATGTCTCTTTGCTTTCAACCCTTCAAAGAAGTCATCCACTTCGGCCTGCACGATATTCATGTTTTCCTCCTTGGTCCTCTCGTACGGTAACGTCTCTAGAGGCTTGAGAGAAGGACCGTATCTGTATTCCCTCCCGCCTCTGCTGGCTGTACTGCTAGACGCCGAAGCAGACGGAGCGGCTGCGGTGTCTGTCTTCTTTCGTGCTTGCTTACGAGGCGGAGGAGAAGGACTACGACGCGCCGGAGCAGCCGGGGCAGCGGCAGGTCTCTTCCGCCCTTGCTGGCGAGGCGGAGAAGGAGGAGGCTGCTGGCTGCCTGGCGCGCCAATAAAGCGGAGAAGGAGGCCGAGTGCCCTGATCGTCACTCATGGGAGGAGGAGGCGGTGGAGGAGGCGGAGTGCCCTGACTCGCCGGAGGAGGAGGAGGAGGAGGCGTCCAGTTCGGAAGCTTGATGAACTCCTTCCGCCATATGCATGGAGTCTTCAGAGCAGGACCCAGCCGAGTCTCCCCTTCACCGGTAGGGTGGTCAAGCTGGAGGTCCTCCAATCCCTCCGTTATTTCGGCCCACCATCACCCTAGCATATCCTTCTGGAATCAGACAATAGTGAAAAGTTGCGTCGGGTTCAGAAGGTCGAACTTGGCCGACAACCGCCTTGACTTTTAAGTTTTGCCATTGCGTCATAAGGTGGCAATTTTGAGCCTCTGTGATAAAATCCACGGGGTAGCTAGCAGGAGCCGTCAAGACATGCTCCGGCTGAAGCAGCTCGGTGGAAGCCATGCTGCTTCTCCGCTGAGATGGCGGGGTAGCTTCGGGGGAAGCTTCAGCAAGTCGTTTGCTGCGATCTGCTTCTCGTTCCTCTAGCCCTTGTACCCTTTCGTGCAGCGCCTGCAGTTAGCTCTGCTCCAGTTTCTTCCTCCTCTCATGGGTTTTGTAACCCCCTGCGTCCGGAAAACCAACCTTCCACGGAATGGAGCCTGGCATGCCTCGTGTCCGTCCAGGGTGCTCAGGATTGCTGAGGGCCATTGTGAGCTCGTCCTTCTCCTAGTCTAGAACGAACGTCCATTGTTGCGCTGCATCGATATAGTGCCGAAGCCTGTTGACTGGTGTTTTCAGTTGCTCGTCCGTCCAACGGCACTTCCCTGATACAGGGTCCAAGGTTCCGCCAGCCCGAAGAACCAAGTCCGGCAATGGTCTGGTCATTTCATTCTCTGGTTCGATCCCTTTATCAAGCAGATCATTCTCAGCCTTGGACCACTTAGGCGGGCTTTGAGGTAGCTACGACCCGTGCGATGGTGAAACTTCTTCTTCGCAACATTTTGCTTGTTTGTCTCCGTCATCTTCTTACTCTTTTCCGATGTCGTGTGGGCCACAAATGCGGGCCGATGATCTCTTATCTTCTCATATTTGCCGATGAATTCTGGTGTCTCTTCTTTGTCGACAAACTTTTTCAGCTCTTTCCTCCACCTCCTTAATAGGCCTGCCATCTTCTTAAGAGCACAAGACTTGATTAATTGCTCTTTAACTGGCTTCTCCGGATCCTCCTCTAGCGGTAGGGTGAAATTTGCCTTCAGCTCAGTCCAAAGATCATCTTTCTGCATATCATTGACATAAGACACATGAGGGTCTTCCTCCTTATGTTTATACCATCGGTGGATGCTGATCGGGATCTTGTCCCTAGCAAGAACCCCGCACTGAGCAGCAAATGCGTTCTTTGTCCGGATGGGTTCAATCGGTTCGCCGTCACGCGCGATTGCTGTGATCTCAAACCTTTCATCCGAGCTCAACTTTTTATTCGGGCCTCGTCTCCTTACCGAAGTTGTGCTCGATCCGGAGGGCTAGAAAAAAGAAGAAAGACGAGAGTTAATTAATATGTGTACATATACAAAAATAATGAATGCATCAATTAGCTAGTCAGCACAGGCTTAACTAATATATATACTTGGCCAGACTCGGTTCGGTCACCGGAGCCGTCATCATGTCTCCTTCTTGCACCGTCATTGGGTCACCGGAGCCGTCCTCATGGTCTCCTTCTTGCACCGGCATTGGGTCAAAGGAGCCATCATAATTGCCTGCTTCTTCACCCTGTCCTTCCAGACCATCGGTGTCGTTCAGAAACGATAAGACGGCATCACTTCCATGTGCGATTATCTCCTCCAACATCACTTCTGTTGCTTCGTCTCGGGGGGTGTCCATAGTTTCTACAAATATTTACAACATGGCAATTATTATTCAAACATGACAGATATGGATATATTAGTGGCAAACGTAGAACTAGCTAGCTAATCACAGAAGGAATCATATTAATTAGTGGCCTCGACTGCTTCTCTAGGGTTTGGGGTGGCCTCGACAACGCTTCAAGGGTTTGGGGTGGCCTCGACACAACGCTTCAAGGGTTTGGGGTGGCCTCGGCAATGACGCTCTTTTAACTTGGTAAATTTGGGTGGCCTCGAGAGAGTTTGTCGGGTAGGGGCGCCAAGGGAGGGCGAGGAGACCAACATCGTTTTTTCTCTAGGGTTTGGGTGTCCTCGAGAGTTTTGGTCGAGCGAGGGGGCCGAGGGGGGTGCTGCTGTGGTATAAGTTATCACGGTCGAGAGGGGGTATATATATCGACCGCCACTCATGTCGAAGTTATCCGGGAGGGGTTATATCAACAACGACGCGACATACATATACATGGGAAAATAATATTATCGGGGAGGGGGTATATGGACGATGATAGACCCGATAAAACATAAGAAAACAATGAAGAAATAAAAAGAGGAGAAGACCAACGGAAGAGAGGAGAAGATCCAAGAAAAAAAAGAAGAAAAAAAAGAGGAGAAGAAGAAAGGAATGGAGGAGAAGAAGAAAAAGTAGAAAAATTTATATATGTTCTTCTTCTCCTCTATTCGTTTCTTCTTCTCCTCTTCCTTTCTTCTTTTCTTCTTCTTATTTATTTCTCCTCTTCTTCCTCTTCTTATTTCCTTGTTAATATCACTTAGCAACTTTTGCAACGATAGGGAGGGTGCTCCGTGGTCTAAACTCCGTCTATGCACGATAGAAAATTCTGAAAAAATACATCTACGATCCCTTGACGTCCCCGCCTCTCTCATAAACAAAAAAAAAATCTGTGAATAAAAAAATCATTTTCTATGAACAAAAAAATATCATATTTCATCCACATCTGTGCATACATCATATATGTGATCATCTATGAAAAACATCATATTCTATAAAAATCATCACATATATATATGAACAAAAATAATTATTATAACAAGCATATATATCATCATATATATAAAAAACAAGCATATATATGAAAAACAAGCATATATATGAAAAATGCTAGGGAGGCGCCCGGCGGACCAAGGTGAGGAGGACTGAGGTCGGCGGCAAGGATGGCGACGGGCAAGGCGCGCCAAGGCCGGTAGGGGCGACGCCGACGAAGGGCGAGGCAGGCGGCGACGACGACGGGCGGGCTGGCGACGCGCTGCGTGGCAGGGCGTATGACGGTGATGGCGGGTCAACGGCGCTTGGGCAGGGGCGCAGTAACGACGACGGTGGGCTGGGCGGCGCTGGGGGGCGGCGACGGCGACGACGGGGGCGGCTGGGCGGCGGCTGGGCAGGGGCGCTGGCGACGGTGAGGGCGCTGGCGACACGACGACGGGCATGGGCGACGGTAACGGCGGGCGGCGGGCGGCAGCTCGCGGCGTTAGCTGCTGGGCGGCAAATCGCGAGATGAGAGTGAAAATTTCCCAAGTGTGAACTTATATAGCAAAGTCTTTAGTCCCGGTTCGTGGCACCAACCGGGACTAATACCTGCTAGTCGGTTGGTGCCACCAACCGGGACCAAAGGCCTCTTTTCAGCAGCCCAAAGGGCGGGAAGCGGCGACCTTTGGTCCAGGTTGGTGGCACGAACAGTGACTAAAGGGGGGGCATTGGTCCCGATTGGTGCCCTGAACCGGGACCAAAGGGTGGCATTGGTCCCGGTTTGTGGCACCAACCGGGACCAATGGCCTTGCACAGCGGCGTGGTGGTGGGAGTTTAGTCCCACCTTGCTAGTTGAGTGCGTCCCCGCACTGTTTATAAGCTCCGCTGCCTCTTCCCACTCGAACTCCTCTGAACTGCAGGCCTATGGACCTAATCTGAAACTGATTTGCCTGTTGGCCTGCTGGGCCTTCTGCGGGCCTGAATCCTGGCCCATGGTAGGGTTTCTAGTCGTATTCAGGCCGTGGGGGCCCAGTAGGAGACACTTTTTTTTGTATTTTTTTGACTTCTTTACTTATTATTGCTATTTTTATTTTATTTTCTAGTTTTTTTTTGTTTTGTTTTCTGCATTATTTATTTTCTTTTGTTTTTTGCTTTATTTTTTAATTCTTTTTGCTTTTAGTTTTAGGAAAATTATAAACTTTCTGTTAGTGCCATTAGTTTTCAAATTTGAAAACATTTTTTTGTTTTTTGTTTTCTTTCTTGCTTTATTTATTTTATTTTGTTTCTACTTACAACAAAATACTTATGCTATTTAATTTTTTTTCCAGTTTTTTGTTTTGTTTTCTGCATTATTTATTTTCTTTTGTTTTTTGCTTTATTTTTTAATTCTTTTTTGCTTTTAGTTTTAGAAAAATTATAAACTTTCTGTTAGTGCCATTAGTTTTCAAATTTGAAAACACTTTTTTTGTTCCTTTGCTTTCTTTGTTGCTTTATTTATTTTATTTTGTTTCTACTTACAACAAAATACTTATTGTTGCTATTGTTATTTCGTTTCCAGTTTTTTTGTTTTGTTTTCTGCATTTTTTTTGCTCTATTTTTAATTCTTTTTTGCTTTTAGGTCAGCAAAATTATAAACTTTTTGTTAGTGCCATTAGTTTTCAAATTTGAATAGTTAAAATTTGAATTCATTGAAATTGTGTGAATCACAAGTTTGTGATTAACTTTACTAAAAAAATGAACATAGATGCGCCTATAGAGAAAATTCAACCTAAATTCATAATAAATTTCTATGAATTTCAGAGAAAATCACTATGAATTTCAGAGAAAATCACTATGAATTTAGGTCAAATTCCTTGTATAGGAGCATCTATTTTCACTTTGAGAGGAACTCAATAAGGCAGAGAGGGACGTGCTTATAAACCGGTGTGAGCGCCCTTCAGTTGGCGAGGCGGGACTAAACTCTGAGCGCAACAAGGACCAACCCTTTAGTGCCGGTTTGTGGCACAAACCGGGACTAATGGTCATGGGCCAGGGGCGAGGCGCGTGGGCCCGGTTCGTGCGTGGAACCGGGACCAAAAGGTCCAGATGAACCGGGACCAATGGCTGCGTGGCTGCCCTCTTGAGAGTGTTCTTGGTGAGAATATAGTTGACAAGGAGCGAACCGGGATTAATGGTCTTACGAAGGCCGAACCATAAGACATTAAAGCATTTCAAATGAACTCTGAAAAAGTTGAAAGTTGGCATGGTATCATAATTTCACCCACATAGCATGTGCATGTACAAAACGGACAATGGTATCATACTCGTCTGTTACAAAGTTGGCATGGTATCGTCATAATAGTTGCGGGAGAAAGTCTTCACTTTTTCTTCGCTTGTGTCATTTGCTTATTGCGTGCGCCGTAACCATGGATAATCTTCATCGTTTATCAGGATGTTGGGGTCAACCTTGACTTTGAAGGGAGGAATTTCATGAAACTTTTCATAGTCTTCAGACATGTCTGTCTTGCCCTCCACTCCCTCGATGTCCCTTTTTTCTGAAAAAACTATGTGGCGCTTTGGCTCATCGTATGATGTATTCGCTTCCTTATCTTTTCTTTTCTTGGTCTGGTAGACATGTCCTTCACATAGATAACCTGTGCCACATCATTGGCTAGGACGAATGGTTCGTCGATTGTACCCAAGATTTTTTAGATCCACTTGTTGTCATTCCGTCTTTGTGGGTCTACCTGTACCCCGCCTGACGGATTGACCCATTTGCACTTAAACAAAGGGACCTTAAAATCATGTGTAGTCAAGTTCCCATATGTCCAATATGTAACCATAATATGTGTCCTTTCCCCTCTCGGTTGTTGCATCAAAGCGGACACCGCTGTTTTGGTTGGTGCTAGGTAGTGTGCTTGAGACCAAGAATATCCGTCCGTGCATATTATTGAGTCCCTTCCAAGCGTGCCTTTTCCAGTCAGTCTCCCCTCATACCGTGATTTAGGGAGACCTATTTTCTTAATGCCAGGAATGAAGTCAACACAAAACCCGATGACATCCTATGTTTGATGGCCCATGGAGATGCTTCCTTCTGGCCTAGCGCGGTTACGGACATATTTTTTTAGGACTCCCATGAACCTCTCAAAGGGGAAAATATTGTGTATAAATACGGGCCCCAGAATGACAATCTCGTCGACTAGATGAACTAGGACGTGCGTCATGATATTGAAGAAGGATGGTGGGAACACCAGCTCAAAACTGACACGACATTGCGCCACATCACTCCTTAGCCTTGGTATGATTTCTGGATCGATCACCTTCTGAGAGATTGCATTGAGGAATGCACATAGCTTCACAATGGCTAAACGGACGTTTTCCAGTAGAAGCCCCCTCAATGTAATCGAAAGCAGTTCTTGTCGTAATCACGTGGCAGTCATGAGACTTTAGGTTCTGGAACTTTTTCTCTGGCATATTTATTATTCCCTTTATATTCGACGAGAAGCCAGTCGGGACCTTCATACTGAGCAGGCATTCAAAGAAGATTTGTTTCTCTTCTTTCGTAAGAGCGTAGATGGCAGGACCTTCATGCTGCTTCGGAGGCATGCCGTCTTTTTCCTGCAAATGTTGCAGGTCCTCCCGCCTCGTGTGTATCTTTTGTCTTTCCATACATGCCCAAGAAGCCTAGCTGGTTCACGCAAAGGTTCTTCGTCACGTGCATCACGTCAATCAAGAGCGGACCTCCGTGTCTTTCCGGAGGGTAGGTCCCAAAATATAGATTCTTCTTCCACATGGGTGCGTGTCCCTCAGCGTCATTCTGAACAGCTAGTGCGCCGGGACCCTTTCCAAAGATTACGTGTAAATCGTTGACCATAGCAAGTACGTGATCACCGGTACGCATGGTGGGCTTCTTCCGTTGATCTGTCGCGCCTTTGAAATGCTTGCCTTTCTTTCGACATTGATGGTTGGTCGCAAGAAATCGACGATAGCCCATGTACACATTCTTCCTGCAGCTTCCCAGGTATATACTATCGGTGTCAAGTAAACAGTGCGTGCATGCATGGTATCCCTTGTTTGTCTGTCCTGAAAGGTTACTGAGAGCGGGCCAATCATTGATGGTCATGAACAGCAACGCCTTTAGGTGAAATTCCTCCTTGTGCTCATCCCACGTGCGTACACCGTTTCCATTCCACAGCTGTAAAAGTTCTTCAACTAATGGCCTTAGGTACACATCAATGTCTTTGCCGGGTTGCTTAGGGCCTTGGATGAGAACTGGCATCATAATGAACTTCCGCTTCATGCACATCCAAGGAGGAAGGTTATACATACATAGAGTCACGGGCCAGGTGCTGTGATTGCTGCTCTGCTCCCGAAAGGATAAATGCCATCCGCGCTTAAAGCAAACCATATGTTCCTTGGGTCACTTGCAAACTCATCCCAAGACTTTCTCTTGATTTTTCTCCACAATGACCCATCAGCGGGTGCTCTCAACTTCCCGTCTTTCTTACGGTCCTCACTGTGCAATCGCATCAACTTGGCATGCTCTTCGTTTCTGAACAGACGTTTCAACCGTGGTATTATAGGAGCATATCACATCACCTTCGCAGGAACCCTCTTCCCGGGGGCTCGCCGTCAACATCACCGAGGTCATCTCGTGCGATCTTATATCGTAATGCACCGCATACCGGGCATGGGTTCAGATCCTTGTACGCACCAAGCGTAGAGGATGCAGTCATTAGGGCATGCATGTATCTTCTGCACCTCCAATCCTAGAGGGCATACGACCTTCTTTGCTGCGTATGTACTGTCGGGCAATTCATTATCCTTTGGAAGCTTCTTCTTCAACATTTTCAGTAGCTTCTCAAATCCTTTGTCAGGCACAGCATTCTCTGCCTTCCACTACAGCAATTCCAGTATGGTACCGAGCTTTGTGTTGCCATCTTCGCAATTGGGGTACAACCCTTTTTTATGATCCTCTAACATGCGATTGAATTTCAGCTTCTCCTTTTGACTTTCGCATTGCGTCCTTGCATCGACAATGACCCGGCGGATATCATCATCACTGGGCACATCATCTGGTTCCTCTTGATCTTCAGCAGCTTCGCCCGTTGCAGCATCATAGTGCACATCGTCTGGTTCCTCTTGATGCTCAGTAGCATCACCGTATTCAGGGGGCACATAGTTGTCATCGTACTCTTCTTCTTCGCCGTCTTCCATCATAACCCCTATTTCTCCGTGCCTCGTCCAAACATTATAGTGTGGCATGAAACCCTTGTAAAGCAGGTGGGTGTGAAGGATTTTCCGGTCAGAGTAAGACTTCGTATTCCCACATATAGGGCATGGACAACACATAAAACCATTCTGCTTGTTTGCCTCAGCCACTTCGAGAAAATCATGCACACCCTTAATGTACTTGAAGGTGCTCTGTCACCGTACATCCATTGCCGGTTCATCTGCGTGCATTATATATAAATAAGTGTGTCAAAAATCATTACAGAATATCATGAATAGATAATTAAGTGACCAAATTAATAGAAGTTCATCAGCACATTAAAACCAAAGTACATACATAGTTCTCATCTAACAACATAAAGCTCTGCAGAGCATCTAATTAAACCATACATTGAAACTATGTAAAACATTTCAATGTGAAAACAAATGCGATCATAATCGCAACCAAGGTAACAACTGATCCAACGGCATAATGATACCAAGCCTCGGTATGAATGGCATATTTTCTAATCTTTCTAATCTTCAAGCGCATTGCATCCATCTTGATCTTGTGATCATCGATGACATCCGCATCATGCAACTCCAATATTATCTTATCCTCCTCAATTTTTCTTATTTTTTTCCTTCAAGAAATTGTTTTCTTCTTCAACTAAATTTAACCTCTCGACAAAAGGGTCGGTTGGAATTTCCGGTTCAACAACCTCTTTATGTCACATTGGTCGGCATAATTGTCATAAACAATAAATGAACCAAATAGTTATGAAAAGATAAATATACCACATCCGAATCATCGACAGGGAGGGCCGACGGGGGCGGATACCAAAACCATCGCACTACAAGATGCAATAATAAAAGTAAGAAAATAATACAAGTATCTATCTAAACATACAAGTAAGAATATTTTTCCTTTCAGAAATAAGATAAGAACAAGAGGCTCACCACGGTGGTGCCGGCGATGAGATCGGCGCGGGTGATCGACGGCGGTGAAGACGGGGACGGGGCATGATGGACCGCTAAACCTAGACAAATATTGAGGAAAATGGAGCTTGGAGGTCGAGCTTGGAGAGGAGAAAGCTTAAGTAGTGTGGCTCGGGTATTCCATCGAACACCTTGTGTGCATAGGAGGTGAGCTAGAGCACCACCAAGCCCTCTCCCCTCGGCGGCCCAAAAAACAGAGCAGTGTGCTCTGCTCTTACGCGCGGGGGTATATATCGCCACCTCACTGGTCCCGGTTGGTGGCATGAACCGGGACTAAAGGGCAGCCTTTGGTCCCGGTTCAAGCCACCAACCGGGACCAATGGTGGTGGGCCAGGAGCGAGGCCCATTGGTCCCGGTTCGTCCCACCAACCGGGACCAAAAGGTCTAGACGAACCGGGACCAATGGCCCACGTGGCCCGGCCGGCCCCCGGGGCTCATGAACCAGGTCCAATGTCACCATGGGTCCCGGTTCTGGACTGAACTGGGACTAATGGGCTGACCTGGCCTGGACCATTGCCCCTTTTCTACTAGTGTAAATTCATAGCAGCAAGCAATAATATGTCGATGGGTCATTTGACCCGGACTCTTCAGGAACATCGGCAGCTATTCTGGATGACTGCTATCATATGGCAAGGGATTTCTCTCATACGGTTTGAACACTGCCACAGGAAGCTAACTCTGCTACAGACGGAAGTAGCTAAAATTCACAAATTCTCCCCCCCAAACTCTTGTTTTGATGAGGCACCTGAGGCCATCATTCCTTTTCTTGTAAGTGATACTGTTTTGATTACCAGTTAATAAAGGGGTGTTGAGATGCTAATAAAAAGATGCTCACTTTAAAAAAATTATTAAGTGTGTGAAAAATTCCTGTTTTTTTTTTCGTGAATGTTTGCAAGACAGATGTCTACAACCCATAAAAAATCAAATCAAAATTTATTTTTATCCGAATGTCTAAAGAGCTGTATACACATGTCTTGTGAACATCCACAAAATAATTTGATTATTTGAAGACATTTAATTTGACATTTAAAAAAAATTGGGACCATGGAACACGGTATTGGTGTCAGTAGATATTATCCCGGCCGACGAAGCGCATGCATATGGCATGATGAAAGCCAAAATGTTTTGCCAACTAAGAAATACGTTTGTGTACAATGTCGGTTTGTAAGTAAGCGTACCTATTCAAAGTAGGGTGCCATACGGAATAATCTAGACCATATATCGGTAGCCTATATAAGTTATTTTTTAAAAGGGTGCTTTATTACTTAAAAGATTTAAGTGTACTAGATCCGGCCTCTGCGTAAGTAAAATGCACACAGGCTAACAAGGTCTTCTCATAGAAACCAAAAATAAAAGGCGAAATACAAACAAACATGTAGAATCTGTATAACGCCTAAACCGGAGGGAGGCCAATCCTAAGATCTTGCTGCCACCCATGTTCGGTCAAAGTATCTCTCGCCGTAGCCTCCCATCCTGTATACACCTCTGTAAACATGTCTCGATTCTCCACGTGTTGTAGAGAGGATCACAAGCGAAGAATCCCGGCCTATATAAGTTGTTTGGGGGCTGCTTTAAATTTGCTTGAGTAGACATTCATAAGGGATAAGGACGGAGCACTCATTTCAACCGATAATAAACGAGTTCCCCACGAACCGCCTTAGGACCGGTTTTTATTTAGCAACTTATGTCAGTACCTGAAATTAGCTAGTGCCAGCTAAGCAGGGTGACTCCCCCTTCGTCGATGAGATCACTTCGAATGCCACCCCACTCTCAAAAACTTTTTATGACTACATGGAGTTGTAAGACCGATGAAACACTATTCATCGACATACATTATAGCTATATGAAAGCCAGTTGGCATCATCACCACTACTACGCACCCACGATTCCGACCACCTCCCTTTCTTCCTCCTCTATCCCCTATGTCGACTCCTTCCTCTGTTATGTGATTGCTTGACTATTCAGATTCCTCTGTCACACCAACCCCTTGACAATGCACAACGTGGGACCTGGATAAAATCGTTGTGTCACCTTCGTCGCTAACAAGATCCCTTCAGACACTATCCATCTCTCTACAATTTTTCACAACTTCATCAGGAGCGTAAGATCTGCGAAACATTATTCATCAACATACAAATACAACTATATAAAGGTAGTGGGTAGCGCCGCCACTGGTCAGCAAGTACGATTTCGATCACCTCCCATTTTCCTCCTCTATCTCTCACGTTGACTCGCTCTGTAAAGTTTGATTGCTAGGTTATTCATATCCTTTGTGTATGCAGAATTTTATATAGTGCTCTACTTTACTTCTTTATTCAAAAATTAAACCCTTAATTGATTACCAGAATATTAATTAACTAATGAAGGACATATTTGATAAGAGAATATATCCCCATACATGGTGGATGATAATTCTCCTGTTCTCCAAAATGTGTCAATATTAATGTTGACGGTGTTACCATTGACATGCCGGATAGTAGTGTTGGAAAGCTAGCTCGCATGCATGCATGATGAGTGTGTACGTGCGTTAAGTACTGTACAAGTGTTGTAACGTGATTGAGATGATAGCGTCTCAAATCATTACCAACAGATAAACATCCTTTTTAACTTCCAAGATGTATCGGTGTCTTGTGTCATACAACACCTGCTTTCACTATATTAATTAACACACACATTTTATATGATCAGTCACTTTAGATCGAATGAGCAATATCTTGCGCCATAGCACTGAAAGAGGCAACATGTATTGTATAACAAAACGACAGTATTGTATCAGGGACGGCTATCTGAGTGGTACGATAAGAATATAAATCTTCTTCCGCAAAAGTAATTCAGCATGGTTGATCGCGCTTCGTCTAAATAATTAATCACCGCATTAGCAGCGGAAATGTAAAGCATGCGCAAGTCGCTGCTGTTGGTGCCGCAACCAGTGACCTCACACATGGTATTTACTTATGCAACCAGGACCATTAGCACTTGCCAAATCCAGGTACTTTTATATATGTGTCAACGTATGTATATGTCACGTTGGATTATGTTGCGGAATATGGGCCCATACAGTAAGCACATTAGATTTCTCGCATTGGCTGATAGGCTGGTCCCATACGTGCCTCACACCCTAGAACAACGAGGGGTTTCCCTTTCTACGGAGTTTAGAAAATCCAATGTTTCAGTGATTATGCGTGGATAGTACACATGTGAAGCCAAAGTTATGGTGTGTAGCAATGTTTCAGTGATTTCTTTGTTCAGTAAGCAGGGTTCAACCTACATAGGCATAAAACACAATGGGAATGTGAAAGTGCCTTTCTCAGCTCGAGCTCTTCCAAAAGTAAAGTCCAAAAACTGACAAAAAATTCAAAAATTCTGAAATTGTTTTGTGGCGACATTTGACAAATGTTTTCAGTACTTGCAAAGTGTCACTATTAAATAACATTCGTGGAGAGGACGTGGCAAAAAAAAAATCAGCACTAGAAAAATAGCTTTTTCGGAGCATCAAATTTTTTGCCAAGACTTACAGGAATGTTCTTTCACGATGAGATTTTGCAAGCACTTAAAACATTTGTTAAATGCTAAAAATTTCAGATTTTTTTGATTTTTTTTATTGTTTTTGATTTTACTGTTCACCCGAGCTCATAAGAGCTCCGGCTCAGTTTATCCACGTCCATGGGAATGCACATATATACACTCTGAGATGAAGACATTCCTCTATCATTTAGACAAAAAAAAGTTAGTCCAACATACATCATTTCAAGTGAGTCGACTCAGCGTTTTGCAAGTGTCAACAGATTTAGAAAGTGCACCTTCAGTTCACCAAAAATTAACTTGTACTTACCTATGGAAATGCAACTAAGTGAAAAATTACAAATTACATCTGGTCAAAAACCACAAGACTACACAACTTATTGCATGCATGTACATATGTGCTATGAGTCTAGGACTCTCCTACCAAACAAAGAAAGAAAATAATACATTTGTATATATCATGAAAACACATACTTCTTTGCACAAACGACAGGACCATTGTTAATGGATCAGTCACACATGGGGTACAAGAATACACTAATATGCATCAGCGGTGTTATATTTTTGTAAATAATGCTAGTTACTACTTGCACGTATTAACTAATGTAAAATTGTGATCCATAGAGAAACTACTTTAATAGACTAATGTAAAATTGGGCATGATTGTGCTATTGCCCCAGCGTCGTTATTAGTTCAGACATGGATGCGGGTTGTATGGTTCGTTGCTTTATCTATAAAAAGCGAGACGAAAGCCTATTTCGAGGAGATAAGGTCCTACAAGATTAACAAGATATACTTGCAGATCGGGTTCCCCTGCTCATCTGCCGCTGGCTGCACCAGCTAGAGAGACCCTCACTGACGTACTCACGTCACACTTGCTTGGACGTATTGCCCTGCAGTTCCAGGTTCTTTCTTAACCTGTTAGTACCAAGGAGTTTACAGTAATAAAAGTATAAAACACTGATAGACATACTCTATACTTTCAGAACACTAGATACGTACTGGCGTAATTACTTAGCAGATGTTTTCCTCCAAGAACTAGAAACTCCCAAGTATTTGGCTTCAGTTCCACAAGCCTGAACATTCCACAATGCTGCACGACACGCCTTTGTCTGCCGAGGAGGCAGCGCCTCGTATCGAAGAAATCATCATTAGCAAATGTTTTTGCGTACCAGCACTAACAAACAAGGGAGTGGCACTGAACAAGTAAAAACCAGCTACTATCTGTACTACACATGGCCGGCAATCCAATGACCATCAGCCATTAATCGTCATGCATGAATGTATGCCTTCATCAAGAAAGCTCAGTTTCTTTCTTTCCTTTTGCCGCATTTACTTGCTTAAAGCTAGCACTAATCGCTGCAGGTCATCGCCATCACAAAAGCACTGATCGCTCCAGCACGTAGCCATCACAAAAGTTCATCTCAACATGTGAACCCACTTATAATTAACAAAAGGCATTTCATCGCAATTAATGATCAGTTCATTAACTGTTGCTGGTTTCTTGGAAGCCAACCACCACCACCTATGCACCTCCCAAAAGCTTGGACTTCCTTAGTATTTCTGCTGTGTGATTCATTAAATGAGTTTACTGCGATTTGAGAATCTTGTGATGTCAGTTTAATTTGAGAAACACAAGCATGAAATACTTGCTCAAGAACATATCTAGTGATACATCCCTTTGGGTGATTTAGGTGATGCCGTGATACTCGGAACATTATGTTCCATGTCCTGAAGTTACATTTCCATTGTCGAAAACTACACATTTTCTTGTTACCAGTAGTGCTACGATTTTCATGAACTTTTCCAAGTGCTAGATGCTGACATAGCACTGAATGTCAAACACCCTATTCAAATATTTCCATATTTCACATTTGTTTGTCCTTATAATGGTGGTGGATTGTCAATGTGTCATAGTGGTGGTAGCTATGTATGTTTTCCACTTGATTTATGCGCACCATTTACGCATGCCCGCATGGACTGAGGTTCTTATGTTCCACATATTTATAACTAAACCACTACTATTATAGCAAGTACTTTGGTTTGTTTATTATCTTAGCTTAGCTTTCCATGTAAAGCTCTCTTTCTCCACTCGACATGTCACTTGAGATGATCATTGGAAGAAGGAAGCCATCCATCAACACCACAGCAGAAAAAGACTTTATTCATGGTGGGTTTTGATGCATCACTAGCTGCCGTTCTGTGCCATCAGTTGACAACTAATCACTCATGTGCAAACACAAGAATTTGCATCACATCATGTCTGCCTCAAAACATCCTTATCTCTGCATATTTGTGTCACAATTAGACTGGCAGGTACACGTACGCCTTGTGCACATTAATCCTCTCATTAGCTAGCTATGGTACATGTAATGATATAAATAGTTATCATCATGAACAAAGTAGTATAGTAGTTAGCAAACTAACAAGAACTTGCTGATTGGAATTTGGAAGTAATTAGCATGCATGTGTGTGTACATTGTGTGACCCCTCACCAGAAGGTAGCTTAGCTCCTAGCTAGCTAGTGATCTGGTTAGAAGATCACTAATTCATTCATTAGTCACCTAATCTGTCCGATAAGCATGGTGTTTGACGCGTGTCATAGGCAAATCTATTTTTTAATCTACAACGAATCATCAGGCAGATTAAAGGGATTGGCCATCATGTGGGTTGATTGTCTATTTTCTTAGCCTAACATTTGTGTTCATGTGCCGATTTGATCTGCTTGCTTCTTTATTTCTTCATTTTCGTTGATCATGTGAGTTAAAAATTAAGGCGGTAAGATTGCTCGACTCGTGGTTGGTCCAATGATAGTGGCACGCGAGGAAGATTATGTTGTACGACCATCAGATTAGTTTGTTAAGCAATGTGGAGTCCAAAGTGTTAATGTGCGAGCTAATTAAGTAGAGCTTTTCTAGCTCGAATGAGTGATGTACAATGCATTGTTGTGGGCCATGTATAATTAATATCATCTTGATATTAATACATTCTTCTTTGTCCAAAATGATAAAAACTTTGTGGATGCCAGCATAATATTTGACTTGTGCGACCGAACATCGTTTGAGAGGAGAGCACACATGAACTCGATCTGGATGCATGTGGCCTGCAACTCTTTGCATTAACATAAGGAAGCTAGAAGGAGACATTAGTTAGGTCAATTAGGGGCAGTTTTAGGAACGAACTAACCAACGAAGAATATACCACATGCATGCATAATGCCTCTACATAATACTAGTGGGAATATGTTAATTTTGAGGCGAGATTACGTTATTGCTATTGACCCTCCCATGCATCATGAGCTCCCCTACGTTAACTAATGTACAAGTGATCACGCATAAGCGAAAACTAATGCAAGTTGTGTGCTGGGAAAATAAAAATAGAAGGTAACATAAAAGTGACTCTAAAAGCAACAAATAATGATGATCAAGAGAGATATCAAATTTTACTCTTGAGATATCGAAGTTTAGTGCCCTGCCCTGCTTTGATTAGTAAGACGCCATTACGATTCGTCGCTATTTGATTGATATATACCTTGCAAAGAGGCAACATAAACATCGTTGACGTCGATGTCACTTGAGCTAGAGTTATCATCAGTAATTAAATAGTATTGTTAATTTACTCTTGCGGAAGTGATTTGTGCTACATCCGTTGCTACTTGCTGCGGCACCAAATGACCTCAATAAGTAGCATAAACTCTCTCGGTAAAGAAATATAAGAGCGTAGTGATCTAAACGCTCTTATATTTCTTTACGGAGGGAGTATTAATTTACTTATGTAACGCGGGGTGGAGGAGACATTAGCTGTCAACAAAAGATTGGTAGCAAGTAGTAATTAACGCAGTGCATATAAGTGGATCCATTAATATTTTGGTGTGATAGATGTTGGTATATTTTTGTATAGACTTGGTCAAACTCAAACCTAAATAAATTTGATATGGAACAATTTTTGAATGGAGGAGTATCTCTTAAACCAAAAAGTTTGTTTTGTGCTAGTTATATACATTCAAAAAAATTGCGGAAGGATTGATCCAAAGCACACAAAAGCAACTGACCTACACCCCCCCCCCCCCCCCACGTCGACGAAACTGACGAAACGATGCACCACCAAATGCGCAACCTAGTCACGGTTGTTTCCGGCACCATCGTCTCCCAGCCGAACCAAGAATGACACCGTGGAGCCCACCCAGGCACCTAAACATCCTAGCTATGCTACATGCATGTACATAGATCCATCTGGTGAGCCGTCCCCCCTCCACCTCCGGCAGCCCAAGGCCACATGAGGGGAGAGAGAGAGGGAGAGAGAAGGGCTTGCCGGAAGAAATGAAATCGCCGGTTTAGTCGCCTCTCCTTACGCAAACCGCCTGGGATGTTCCCTTACGCTAACATGTGGTGTGTATACATTAAAATTTCTGATGATTAGACCTTCAAAACCAGGCCATTCTTTGGATATATTTTAGATTTTGTTGTTTCAATAATATTGCAAATCAATTTCAGAAACATATCATGCAGGTACCAATTTTTTTATTATTTCAAAAATGTTATTCTATATTCATTTTCTTTCGTTATTTTAGTGATATTTCAAAATAAATCATTTTATTCATATTTTTGTAATTATTTCAGTGTCGCCCATTGTCTCATAGAGAACTACAAATATATTTTGCAAGTAAGCTCCTAAATTGCAAATATTTAATTTATACTTCAATCAATTTAAAAAATATATCACATGGTTTCACACAACTTTAATTATTTTCACGTGGATTCAGAAATAACAGTAAAATCGACTGAACTGAACTAAACGAAATTCATGTGAAATGTATATGGGATGTATCTGGAGTTAATTAAGATGTGACCGAAATGTGTGAGTATTTATGAATTACATTTAAATCTTTTGAAACAACAGAAAAAGCGAGTGAAATAATTGAACATGTTTGAATCAAAAGAATGCGTCTTTACGTTTCAAAGTGTGACTGAAATAATTGAAGGTTTGTAAAAGAAATGTTTGAAACCCTAGAAATGACTCCGTTAAGTAAGGTAGCCGTTAGAAATGACAAACCATGAACACTACCATGAAGCCATAGAAATGAGTCCCTAGAAATGACTCCGTTAAGCAAGGGAGCCGTTGGGTTTGCGGATGAGCCGATGCCGGTCAACACCGCATGCATGCATGCCTACGTGTGCATGTGAGTGTCAACCTGCTGGTCTCTTCCTCCTTGGTTATTTTTTCCTCTAGGCGAGAACTCTATCCCCTGCCGGTGCTGCTGGTGCCAGCCAGCTTGATACGATAACGTGATACGTTAACCCCTTTGTGTGGACTGTGGAGCTGAAGTGGACAGGAGAAACGTGATATGTTTACTCGTTTAAGTGAGCTGTTTAGTCCGACAAGAACAGAAAAAGAACGAACTATATATTGTCAAATTAACGAGTGGAGCAGCCGCCTTCACTCACAAATTAAGTCTAGCATGTTCTTCTTAGAAAATTGGAATATAAGCTGGCTTGCTTGGTTCAAAGAGAAGGAAAGACGAACCCGTACGTCCGCGAATGAGCGTGGGTACCAAGCTCCTCGTTTTTCTATGTACCCATCCATCCTGTAGACATGCATGCCTGTTCACCGACCACCGACCACACTAGCTGCAGGTGCAGCTTGCTAGCCCGACTTCGCTGCACAGCTGACCGGCCAACCCGGGAAAGTTGAAGCGATACGTACTAACACTAAGAAGTACTCCCTCTGTCCATAAATACTTATCATCAAAATAGATAAAAAATGATGTATTTAAAACTAATATACGTCTAGATACATCTTTATTTATTTATTTTGATGACAAATATTTTCGGACGGAGGAAGTATGGAGGAAGCTGGGTTTTGATAGCATCATTCAGAGAGGATGTATGGTCAATCGAGTGGGAGAAAAGCGGTCCCGGAACATCTCCTACCTCTTCCCGTGAACGAGACAATAGTCCTTGGTCGGAGGAATGGTAACTTGATCATAGCTATCACCTGCTGGTTTTTGTGGTGGGGGAGAAGGAAATTGGTGCATGGCGAGCAGACTCAACAACCATCCCAGACTGTTCTGTCAGTCCGAGCCCTTGCTGAGAACTTTATTGCTGCGGTGGCCAAGTCTGCTAAGGAGAAAAGGAACCCATGGATGAGACCGCCGTCGAGATATAGCAAACTAAATGTCGATGCCTCATTTGACCCGGACTTACTCCTAGGTACCGTTGCAGCTGTTTTGCGCGATAGTGCTGGTAACACTAGTAGAAAACAGGGCATTTGTCCCGGTTGGTGATGGCCTTTTGTCCCGGTTCTTGTACCGGACTAAAGGGTCGTTACTAATGCCTTCCCCTTTAGTTCCGGTTCTAACACGAACCAGGACAGATCGGCCTCCACGTGGCGGTGCGCCGAGCCCAGTAGAGAGCCTTTGGTCCCGGTTGATGGCACCAACCGGGACCAAAAGGCATCCACGTCGACATTTCAGTGGCTGGGGTTTTTGTTTTTCTGAAGGGGGGGGGGGTTGGGGGTTTTGGGGGGTTAATTTAGGTGTTTCATATATTGTGTTAGCTAGCTAATTAATAGAGAGAAGTGTCCTCTCTTATGTCTGTGCTTGGTCGATGCTACGTAATGTACATAGAGAGGCTCTCGACACGCTAGCTAGTAAGAAAATGAAGAGAACCATTAAGTACAGAAGTTCGTCATGCATACCGATAGAAGTGATCGATCGACCTCTCCTTCTCCGAGAGATTGGTCGAAAAATAAGTTTTCGTATTATCTATCCGACGCTACTCGCTACATACATATACAATATGTTAGATCTCTTATAATACCCTAGCAATTAAAATCAACTTCCACATGGTATTCTCCGGCTTTATTGATGACGTGGTCAAGAAAGAATCCCGCCAATTCCTCTTGAATTGCTTTCATGCGATCTTGTTCTAGGAGTTCATCCCGCATCTGCCACGTCTAATTTGAAGAAGGGGGTTAATACATATATGAATGAAACTCAACAGAAATGATGGTGTAATAAAATGAAATTGTGAATATTATTGCTTACGCACTTCATATTGTCTTTTAGAGTAGCCCGCTTATTTTTCAAAGTCGCGTTGTAGATGAACTCGCACACGTAGTATTCACATAAATTATTCCCTTCTTCCTGCCACAAGCACTTTACGAGAAATAAAGGTCAATCAAACTGATAATGAAGCATTACAAATGGCATTGATGAAAGTACGGCTATAGAATCAATGGGAGATGCGCGCAACTAGCTAGCTAGTAGTACTTACTTTCGGGTATGTATATCGCAGCTTCTTCGGCAGTCCCGGAACTTCTGCGGTGAACTGTTTCCAAACCCAGCAAGACAAAGAAAATGATTATTATTACTTGAGATATCAGGAAATGAACAAAAAGCTGCCGATATGGTGCGATAATGATCGATTGAACTTACTTGTTGAGCATTTTAGTCATGTCCGCATAGGTTTCGCGATTTTTTCGTCCTGAGTCTAAGACGTTTACTACTCCCCGCTCAAGCTTAATTTCCAGAACAACATAGTGGAATTTGCGCACGCATGCATAACTCATCAGTTACATTACTATAACCTCGCTCGAGTAATAAGGGAAACCGAATATGCACACGACAGTAACACTCACTGGAAGTTGTAAGGAAAGAGTATTAAATCTTTGTTTTGATTTGTGATCAACGATTGTAGAAAGTTTTACCTGAATTTCATCTATGATATTTGTGTTAATGAACCCAATATCATAAATTTCTTGTTTTTTGCACTCGACAATCTCCAATCTGCATAATATAATGAGGATAATTAATTATAAATACATGCAATGAAAGAGCCGAGCTATATATAGAGACTTAATGACAGAAATAGTACTTACAGACAGTAGCAAAAGACCGTTAATTTATCGAGGGCCTTTTGATTGAAGAACTCGAAGAACTCCTCAAATGGAATAATCAACAGATCAGTTCAAACGAGGTCGTGCTCCTCTTTAATATTCAAATACAAAGCATTCGTCCCCCCAGACTCTCTGCAGGTTTTCATGTACCAATTATGGAATCTTCGCATCATCGTTGTTAGAGATTTTTCATCTTTGACGAGAGGCTTCCCGTACTCGTATCTGTGTTCGTCCACCTCCAAGAAATCAGGAAGTTGATCGTCAGGCAGGTAATCTACAAGATTGCCATAACCGGCCACCGTCCTCGGAGCATTAGCGACGATGTCACTGCTAGACACATTGAGCGGGGGGCACGATTGTTTTGCTTGTTCGCCGAGCTGGGCAATTTTTTCCCCAACTGCTCGTTCTTTTAACCTTTTATCACTGACAGTACTTCCCGACCGCTCCGCTTCGAGATATGTCTGTTCAGTAATGCGCTCATAGTTGGTTCTCGGCGGAGACTTTGGTGGTTTCCTCAGGGCATCGATAGTGCGCTTTGCTTTCACCGGATCTACCTTCTGTTGGGGAACGTTGCAGAAAATTAAAATTTTCCTACGGTTTCACCAAGATCTATCTATGAGTTCATCTAAGCAACGAGTCAAGAGAGAGAGTTTGCATCTACATACCACCTGTAGATCGAGTACGGAAGCGTTCGAGGGAGTGGTGATGATGAAGACGTTCTCAACGTGATTCCGATCACCGATGACCAAGTGCTGAACGGACAGCACCTCCACGTTCAACACACGTGCGAGGCAATGGCGTCTCGCAGTCTTGATCCAGCAAGGAGGAAGGAGAGGTTGAGGAAGACAACTCCAATGGCAGCACGACGGCGTGATGCAGATGGAGTGACTGTTCTCCGGCAGGGCTTCGCCAAGCCTATGCGGAGGAGGAGAGGTGTTGGGGAGGGGAGGGGTTGCTCCTTCAATGTTGTTTGCAGCCCTCCCCTCACCCCTCTATTTATAGGGGAAGGGAGGAGGGGACCGGCCCCCTCTAGATGCATCTAGAAGGGGGGGCGGCGGCCAAGGGGAGGGGGGCTTGCCCCCCAAGCAAGGCGCCCCTTAGGGTTCCCCTCAACCCCTAGGCGCATGGGCCAATGGGAGGGTGCGCCCAGCCCACTAGGGGCTGGCTGCATCCTCAGCAGCCCAAGTGGCCCCCAAAGGGTGGCCCCTCGGTGGTCCTCCGGAACCTTTCCGGTGGAACCTCCATAATACCGATATGACCCGACACTTTTTCCGTGTCCATTTGAAGTCTTCCCATTTATAAATCTTTACCTCCGGACCATTCCGGAACTCCTAGTGACGTCCGGGATCTCATCCGGGACTCTGAACAACATTCGGTAATCACATACAAGTCTTCCTATTAACCCTAGCGTCACCGAACCTTAAGTGTGTAGACCCTACGGGTTCGAGAGACACGAAGACATGACCGAGACGCTCTCCGGTCAATAACCAACAGCGGGATCTGGATACCCATGTTGGTTCCCACACGCTCCTCGATGTTGTCATCGGATGAACCACGATGTCGAGGGTTCAAGCAACCCCGTATGCTATTCCCTTTGTCAGACGGTATGTTACTTACCCGAGACTCGATCGTCGGTATCCCAATACCTCGTTTAGTCTCGTTACCGGCAAGTCACTTTACTCATACCGTAATGCATGATCCCGTGACCAGACACTTGATCACTTTGAGCTCATTATGATGATGCATTACCGAGTGGGCCCAGTGATACCTCTCCGTCATACGGAGTGACAAATCCTGTCTCGATCGGTGTCAACCCAATGCAGACACTTTCGGAGATACCTGTAATGCACCTTTATAGTCACCCGATTACGTTGTGGCGTTTGGTACACCCAAAGCATTCCCTACGGTATCCGGGAGTTACACGATCTCACGGTCTAAGGAAGAGATACTTGACATTGGAAAAGCTCTAGCAAAACGAACTACACGATCTTTGTGCTATGCTTAGGATTGGGTCTTGTCCATCACGTCATTCTCCTAATGACGTGATCCCGTTGTCAATGACATCTGATGTCCATAGTCAGGAAACCATGACTATCTGTCACCAACGAGCTAGTCAACTAGAGGCTCACTAGGGACGTATTGTGGTCTATGTATTCACACGTGTATTACGATTTCCGGATAATATAGTTATAGCATGAATAAAAGACAATTATCATGAACAAGGAAATATAATAATAATGCTTTTATTATTGCCTCTAGGGCATATTTCCAACAGTCTCCCACTTGCACTAGAGTCAATAATCTAGTTTACATTGTGATGAATTGAACACCCATAGAGTTCTGGTGTTGATCATGTTTTGCCCGCGAGAGAGGTTTAGTCAACGGATCTGCGACATTCAGATCCGTGTGCACTTTACAAATTTCTATCTCTCCATCTTGAACATTTTCACGGATGGAGTTGAAGCGGCAACTTGATGTGCCTGGTCTTCTTGTGAAACCTGGGCTCCTTGGCAAGGGCAATAGCTCCAGTGTTGTCACAGAAGAGTTTGACCGGCCCCGACGCATTGGGTATGACTCCTAGGTCGGTGATGAACTCCTTCACCCAAATTGCTTCATGCGCTGCCTCCGAGGCTGCCATGTATTCCGCTTCACATGTAGATCCCGCCACGACGCTTTGCTTGCAGCTGCACCAGCTTACTGCTCCACCATTCAACATATACACGTATCCGGTTTGTGACTTGGAGTCATCCAGATCTATGTCGAAGCTAGCGTCGACGTAACCCTTTACGTCACCTCCATAAACGAGAAACATGTCCTTTGTCCTTTTCAGGTACTTCAGGATATTCTTGACCGCTGTCCAGTGTTCCTTGCCGGGATTACTTTGGTACCTTCCTACCAAACTTACGGCAAGGTTTACATCAGGTCTGGTACACAGCATGGCATACATAAGAGATCCTATGGCTGAGGCATAGGGGATGACACTCATCTCTTCTTTATCTTTTGCCGTGGTCGGGCATTGAGCTGAGCTCAATCTCACACCTTGCAACACAGGCAAGAACCCCTTCTTGGACTGATCCATTTTGAACTTCTTCAAAATCTTATCAAGGTATGTGCTTTGTGAAAGACCTATGAGGCGTCTCGATCTATCCCTATAGATCTTGATGCCTAATATATAAGCAGCTTCTCCAAGGTCCTTCATTGAAAAACACTTATTCAAGTAGGCCTTAATGCTGTCCAAGAATTCTATATCATTTCCCATCAAAAGTATGTCATCTACATATAATATGAGAAATGCTACTGAGCTCCCACTCACTTTCTTGTAAACGCAGGCTTCTCCATAAGTCTGCATAAACCCAAACGCTTTGATCATCTCATCAAAGCGAATGTTCCAACTCCGAGATGCTTGCACCAGCCCATAAATGGATCATTGGAGCTTGCATACTTTGTTAGCATTCTTAGGATCGACAAAACCTTCCGGCTGCATCATATACAGCTCTTCCTTAAGATATCCGTTAAGGAACGCTGTTTTAACGTCCATCTGCCATATATCATAATCATAGTATGCGGCAATTGCTAACATGATTCAGACGGACTTAAGCTTCGCTACGGGAGAGAAAGTCTCATCGTAGTCAATCCCTTGAACTTGCCGATAACCCTTAGCGACAAGTCGAGCTTTATAGATGGTGACATTACCATCCGCGTCCGTCTTCTTCTTAAAAATCCATTTGATTTCTATATCGCCGCCGATCATCGGGCAAGTCGGTCAAAGTCCACACTTTGTTTTCATACATGGATTCTATCTCGGACTTCATGGCTTCTAGCCATTTGTTGGAATCTGGGCCCGCCATCGCTTCTTCATAGTTCGAAGGTTCACCGTTGTCTAACAACATGATTTCCAGGACAGGGTTGCCGTACCACTGCAGTGCGGAACGTGTCCTTGTGGACCCTGAGGTTCAAGAGCAACTTGATCCAAGTACCTTGATCATCATCATTAATTTCCTCTTCAGTTGGTGTAGGCATCACAGGAACACTTTCCTGAGCTGCACTACTGTCCTGTTCAAGAGGTAGTACTTCATCGAGTTCTACTTTCCTCCCACTTACTTCTTTCGAGAGAAACTCTTTTTCCAGAAAGGTTCCGCTCTTGGCAACAAAAATCTTGCCCTCGGATCTTAAGTAGAAGGTATACCCAATGGTTTCTTTAGGGTATCCTATGAAGACGCATTTTTCCGACTTGGGTTCGAGCTTTTTAGGTTGAAGTTTCTTGACATAAGCATCGCATCCCCAAACTTTTAGAAAGCGACAGCTTAGGTTTCGTCCCAAACCATAATTCATACGGTGTCGTCTCAACGGACTTAGACGGTGCCCTATTTAAAGTGAATGTAGCTGTCTCTAGAGCGTATCCCCAAAATGATAGCGGTAAATCGGTAAGAGACATCATAGACCGCACCATATCCAATAGAGTGCGATTACGACGTTCGGACACACCATTACGCTGAGGTGTTCCAGGCGGCGTTAGTTGTGAAACGATTCCACATTTTCGTAAGTGTGTACCAAATTCGTGACTTAAATATTCTCCTCCACGATCTGATCGTAAGAATTTTATCTTTCGGTCACGTTGATTCTCTACTTCATTCTGAAATTCCTTGAACTTTTCAAAGGTCTCAGGCTTGTGTTTCATCAAGTAGACATATCCATATCTACTCAGATCATCTGTGAGAGTGAGAACATATCGATATCCTCCGCGAGCCTCAACGCTCATTGGACCGCACACATCGGTATGTATGATTTCCAACAAGTTGGTTGCTCGCTCCATTGTTCCGGAGAACGGAGTCTTGGTCATCTTGCCCATGAGGCATGGTTCGCATGTGTCAAATGATTCATAATCTAAAGACTCCAAATGTCCATCAGCATGGAGCTTCTTCATGCGCTTGACACCAATGTGACCAAGGCGGCAGTGCCACAAGTATGTGGGACTATCGTTGTCAACTTTACATCTTTTGGTATTCACGCTATAAACATGTGCAATACTAAACGAGATTCATTAAGAATAAACCATTGACCATCGGAGCATGACCATAAAACATATCTCTCATATAAATAGAACAACCATTATTCTCGGATTTAAATGAGTAGCCATCTCGCATTAAATGAGATCCAGATACAATATTCATGCTCAAACTTGGCACCAAATAACAATTATTAAGGTTCATAACTAATCCCGTAGGTAAATGAAGAGGTAGCGTGCCGACGGCGATCACATCGACTCTGGAACCATTCCCGACGCGCGCCACCACCTCGTCCTTTGCCGATTTCCGCTTATTCCGCAACTCCTGCTGTGAGTTACAAATATGAGCAACGGCACCGTATCAAATACCCAGGAGTTACTACGAGTCTTGGCAAAGTACACATCAATTACATGTATATCAGATATACCTTTGGCGTTGCCGGCCTTCTTGTCCGCTAAGTATTTGGGGCAGTTCCGCTTCGATGACCCCTCCCTTGCAATAAAAGCACTCAGTCTCGGTTTGGGTCCATTCTTTGACTTCTTCCCGGCAACTTGCTTACGGGCGCGGCAACCTCCTTGCCGTCCTTCTTGAAGTTCTTCTTGCCCTTGCCCTTCTTGAACTTAGTGGTCTTATTGACCATCAACACTTGATGTTCTTTCTTGATTTCAACCTCGGCTGACTTCAGCATAGAGAACACTTCAAGAATGGTCTTTACCATCCCCTGCATGTTGTAGTTCATCACAAAGCTCTTGTAGCTTGGTGGGAGCGACTGGAGGATTCTGTCAATGACCGCCTCATCGGGGAGGTTAATGTTCACTGGGTCATACGGTTGTGCAACCCGGACATCTTCAAGATGTGCTCACCGATGTAACTGTTTTCCTCCATCTTACAACTATAGAACTTGTCGGAGATGTCATATCTCTCGACCGGGCGTGAGCTTGGAAAACAAGTTTCAGCTCCTCGAACATCTCATATGCTCCGTGATGCTCAAAACGCTTTTGGAGCCCGGTTCTAAGTCAGTAAAGCATGCCGCACCGAACGAGGGAGTAATCATCGGTAGCGAGTTTGCCAAGCATTCATAATGTCTTGGTTCTCTGCAGGGACGGAGAGTCACCTAGCGGTCCTTCTAGGACATATTGTTTCCTGGCAGCTATGAGGATGATCCTCGATTCGAGACCAGTCCGTATAGTTGCTGCCGTCATCTTTCAGCTTGGGTTTCTCTAGGAACGCGTTGAAGTTCAAGTTGACATGAGCGTTGGCCATTTGATCTACAAGACATATTATGCAAAAGTTTTAGACTAAGTTCATGATAATTAAGTTCATCTAATCAAATTATTTCAATGAACTCCCACTCAGATTAGACATCCCTCTAGTCATCTAAGTGTTACACGATCCGAGTCGACTAGGCCGTGTCCGATCATCACGTGAGACGGACTAGTCATCATCGGTGAACATTCTCATGTTGATCGTATCTTCTATACAACTCGTGTTCGACCTTTCGGTCTCCGTGTCCCGAGGCCATGTCTATACATGCTAGGCGCGTCAAGTAAACCCTAAGTGTTTTCGCGTGTGTAAATCTGTCTTACACCCGTTGTATGTGAACGTAAGAATCCATCACACCCGATCATCACGTGGTGCTTAGAAGCGACGAACTTTAGCAACGGTGCACAGTTAGGGAAGAACACTTCTTGAAATTGTTGTAAGGGATCATCTTATTTACTACCGTCGTTCTAAGTAAACAAGATGTATAAACATAATAAACATCACATGCAATTATATATAGTAGTGACAGGATATGGCCAATATCATAAAGCTCCATTGATCTCCATCTTCGAGGCTCCATGATCATCTTGTCACCGGCATGACACCATGATCTCCATCATCATGATCTCCATCATTGTGCCTCCATGAAGTTGTCACGCCAACGACTACTTCTACTTCTATGGCTAACGCGTTTAGCAATAAAGTAAAGTAAGTTACATGGCGTTCTTCAATGACACGCAGGTCATACAAAATAAAGACAACTCCTATGGCTCCTGCGGTTGTCATACTCATCGACATGCAAGTCGTGATTCCTATTACAAGAACATGATCTCATACATCACAATGTGTCATTCATCATTCATCACAACTTGGCCATATCACATCACATGACAATTGCTGCAAAAACAAGTTAGGCGTCCTCTAATTGTTGTTGCATCTTTTACGTGGCTGCAATTGGGTTCTAGCAAGAACGTTTTCTTACCTACGAATAACCACAACGTGATCTTGTCAACTTCTATTTACCCTTCATAAGGGCCCTTTTCATCGAATCCGCTCCAACTAAAGTAGGAGAGATGACACCCGCCAGCCACCTTATGCAACTAGTGCATGTTAGTCGGTGGAACCGGTCTCACGTAAGCGTAGTGTAAGGTTGGTCCGGCCGCTTCATCCCACAATACCGCGGAAGCAAGATAAGACTAGTAGCGGCAAGTAAATTGACAAGATCCACGCCCACAACTAAATTGTGTTCTACTCGTGCAATAGAGAACTACGCATAGACCTAGCTCATGATGCCACCGTTGGGGAACGTTGCAGAAAATTAAAATTTTCCTACGGTTTCACCAAGATCTATCTATGAGTTCATCTAAGCAACGAGTCAAGAGAGAGAGTTTGCATCTACATACCACTTGTAGATCAAATGCAGGCGTTCGAGGGAGTGGTGATGATGAAGACGTTCTCAACGTGATTCCGATCACCGATGACCAAGTGCTGAACGGACAGCACCTCCGCGTTCAACACACGTGCGGATTTGACGGCGTCTCCTTCGCCGTCTTGATCCAGCAAGGAGGAAGGAGAGGTTGAGGAAGACAACTCCAATGGCAGCACGACGACGTGATGCAGAGGGAGTGACTGTTCTCGGGCAGAGCTTCGCCACGCCTATGGGGTGGAGGAGTGGTGTTGGGGAGGGGAGGGGCTGCGCCTTCAATGGTGTTTGCAGCCCTCCCCTCACCCCTCTATTTATAGGGGAAGGGAGGAGGGGGCCGGCCCCCTCTAGATGCATCTAGAGGGGGGGGGGGCGGCGGCCAAGGGGAGGGGGGCTTGCCCCCCAAGCAAGGGGGGGCGCCCCCCTTAGGGTTCCCCCCTCAACCCTAGGCGCATGGGCCAAGGGGAGGGGGTGCGGCTAGCCCACTAGGGGCTGGCTGCATCCCACGCAGCCCAAGTGGCCCCCCAAAAGGGGTGGCCCCTCCCGGTGGTCCTCCGGAACCTTTCCGGTGGACCCTCCATAATACCGATATGACCCGAAACTTTTCCGGTGTCCGTTTGACGACTTCCCATATATAAATCTTTACCTCCGGACCAGTCCGGAACTCCGCGTGACGTCCGGGATCTCATACGGGACTCCGAACAACATTCGGTGATCACATACAAGTCTTCCTATTAACCCTAGCGTCACCGAACCTTAAGTGTGTAGACCCTACGGGTTCGGGAGACATGAAGACATGACCGAGACGCTCTCCGATCAATAACCAACAGCGGGATCTGGATACCCATGTTGGTTCCCACACGCTCCTCGATGTTGTCATCGGATGAACCACGATGTCGAGGGTTCAAGCAACCCGTATGCTATTCCCTTTGTCGACGATATGTTACTTGCTCGAGACTTCGATCGTCGGTATCCCAATACCTCGTTTAGTCTCGTTACCGGCAAGTCACTTTACTCGTGCCGTAATGCATGATCCCGTGACGGACACTTGATCACTTTGAGCTCATTATGATGATGCATTACCGAGTGGGCTCGGTGATACCTCTCCGTCATACGGAGTGACAAATCCCTGTCTCGATCGGTGTCAACCCAATGCAGACACTTTCGGAGATACACCGTAATGCACCTTTATAGTCACCCAGTTCGTTGTGGCGTTTGGTACACCCAAAGCATTCCCTACGGTATCCGGGAGTTACACGATCTCACGGTCTAAGGAAGAGATACTTGACATTGGAAAAGCTCTAGCAAAAGCGAACTACACGATCTTTGTGCTATGCTTAGGATTGGGTCTTGTCCATCACGTCATTCTCCTAATGACGTGATCCTGTTGTCAATGACATCCGATGTCCATAGTCGAAACCATGACTATCTCGTCGACCAACGAGCTAGTCAACTAGAGGCTCACTAGGGACGTATTGTGGTCTATGTATTCACACGTGTATTACGATTTCCGGATAATACAGTTATAGCATGAATAAAAGACAATTATCATGAACAAGGAAATATAATAATAATGCTTTTATTATTGCCTCTAGGGCATATTTCCAACACCTTCTCCTGCGGAGATGGATGTCTCTTTGCTTTCAACCCTTCAAAGAAGTCATCCACTTCGGCCTGCACGATATTCATGTTTTCCTCCTTGGTCCTCTCGTACGGTAACGTCTCTAGAGGCTTGAGAGAAGGACCGTGTCATATTCCTCCCGCCTCTGCTTTGGCTGTCTGCTAGGCCGAAGCGAGCCGGAGGCTGACTCTTGATGTCTGTCTTCTTTCGTGCTTGCTTACGAGGCGGAGGAGAAGGACTACGACGCGCCGGAGCAGCCGGGGCAGCGGCAGGTCTCTTCCGCCCTTGCTGGCGAGGCGGAGAAGGAGGAGGCTGCTGGCTGCTCGGGCGCGCCAGCGCAGGCGGAGAAGGAGGCCGAGTGCCCTGATCGTCACTCGCCGGAGGAGGAGGCGGTGGAGGAGGCGGAGTGCCCTGACTCGCCGGAGGAGGAGGAGGAGGAGGCGTCCAGTTCGGAAGCTTGATGAACTCCTTCCGCCATATGCATGGAGTCTTCAGAGCAGGACCCAGCCGAGTCTCCCCTTCACCGGTAGGGTGGTCAAGCTGGAGGTCCTCCAATCCCTCCGTTATTTCGTCCACCATCACCCTAGCATATCCTTCTGGAATCGGACAATAGTGAAAAGTTGCGTCGGGTTCAGAAGGTCGAACTTGGCCGACAACCGCCTTGACTTTTAAGTTCTGCCATTGCGTCATAAGGTGGCAATTTTGAGCCTCTGTGATAAAATCTACGGGGTAGCTAGCAGGAGCCGTCAAGACATGCTCCGGCTGAAGCAGCTCGGTGGAAGCCATGCTGCTTCTCCGCTGAGATGGCGGGGTAGCTTCGGGGGAAGCTTCAGCAAGTCGTTTGCTGCGATCTGCTTCTCGTTCCTCTAGCCCTTGTACCCTTTCGTGCAGCGCCTGCAGTTGGCTCTGCTCCAGTTTCTTCCTCCTCTCCTGGGTTTTGTAACCCCCTGCGTCCGGAAAACCAACCTTCCACGGAATGGAGCCTGGCGTGCCTCGTGTCCGTCCAGGGTGCTCGAGATTGCCGAGGGCCATTGTGAGCTCGTCCTTCTCCTAGTCTAGAACGAGCGTCCATTGCTGCGCTGCATCGATATAGTGCGAAGCCTGTTGGTCGGTGTTTTCGGTTGCTCGTCCGTCCAACGGCACTTCCACGATCTGAGGTCCAAGGTTCCGCCAGCCCGAAGAACCAAGTCCGGCAATGGTCTGGTCATTTCATTCTCTCTGGTTCGATCCCTTTATCAAGCGAGATCATTCTCAGCCTTGGACCACTTAGGCGGGCTTTGAGGTAGCTACGACCCCGTGCGATGGTGAAACTTCTTCTTCGCAACATTTTGCTTGTTTGTCTCCGTCATCTTCTTACTCTTTTCCGATGTCGTGTGGGCCACAAATGCGGGCGATGATCTCTTATCTTCTCATATTTGCCGATGAATTCTGGTGTCTCTTCTTTGTCGACAAACTTTTTCAGCTCTTTCCTCCACCTCCTTAATAGGCCTGCCATCTTCTTAAGAGCACAAGACTTGATTAATTGCTCTTTAACTGGCTTCTCCGGATCCTCCTCTAGCGGTAGGGTGAAATTTGCCTTCACTCGGTCCAAAGATCATCTTTACGCATATCATTGACATAAGACACATGAGGGTCTTCCTCCTTATGTTTATACCATCGGTGGATGCTGATCGGGATCTTGTCCCTAGCAAGAACCCCGCACTGAGCAGCAAATGCGTTCTTTGTCCGGATGGGTTCAATCGGTTCGCCGTCACGCGCGATTGCTGTGATCTCAAACCTTTCATCCGAGCTCAACTTTTTATTCGGGCCTCGTCTCCTTACCGAAGTTGTGCTCGATCCGGAGGGCTACAAAAAAGAAGAAAGACGAGAGTTAATTAATATGTGTACATATACCAAAATAATGAATGCATCAATTAGCTAGTCAGCACAGGCTTAACTAATATATATACCTGGCCAGACTCGGTTCGGTCACCGGAGCCGTCATCATGTCTCCTTCTTGCACCGTCATTGGGTCACCGGAGCCGTCCTCATGGTCTCCTTCTTGCACCGGCATTGGGTCAAAGGAGCCATCATAATTTCCTGCTTCTTCACCCTGTCCTTCTAGACCATCGGTGTCGTTCAGAAACGATAAGACGGCATCACTTCCATGTGCGATTATCTCCTCCAACATCACTTCTGTTGCTTCGTCTCGGGGGGTGTCCATAGTTTCTACAAATATTTACAACATGGCAATTATTATTCAAACATGACAGATATGGATATATTAGTGGCAAACGTAGAACTAGCTAGCTAATCATAGTAAGAAATCATATTAATTAGTGGCCTCAACGCTGCTTCTCTAGGGTTTGGGGTGGCCTCGACAACTCTTCAAGGGTTTGGGGTGGCCTCGACACAACGCTTCAAGGGTTTGGGGTGGCCTCGACGACAACGCTCTTTTAACTTGGTAAATTTGGGTGGCCTCGAGAGAGTTTGTCGGGTAGGGCGCGGCGGGGAGGCGTGGGAGACCAACATCGTTTTTCTCTAGGGTTTGGGTGTCCTCGAGAGTTTTGGTCGAGCGAGAGGGCCGAGGGGGGTGCTGCCGTGGTATAAGTTATCACGGTCGAGAGGGGGTATATATATCGACCGCCCCTCATGTCGAAGTTATCCGGGAGGGGTTATATCGACAACGACGCGACATACATATACATGGGAAAATAATATTATCGGGGAGGGGGTATATGGACGACGATAGACCCGATAAAACATAAGAAAACAATGAAGAAATAAAAAGAGGAGAAGAAGAAAGGAATAGAGGAGAAGATCGAAGAAAAAAAAGAAGAAAAAAAATAGGAGAAGAAGAAAGGAATAGAGGAGAAGAAGAAAAAGTAGAAAAATTTATATATTTTCTTCTTCTCCTCTATTCCTTTCTTCTTCTCCTCTTCCTTTTCTTCTTTTTCTTCTTCTTATTTATTTCTCCTCTTCTTCCTCTTCTTATTTCCTTGTTAATATCACTTAGCAACTTTTGCAACGATAGGGAGGGGTGCTCCCGTGGTCTAAACTCCGTCTATGCACGATAGAAAATTCGGAAAAAATACATCTATGATCCGTCGACGTCCCCGCCTCTCTCATAAACAAAAAAAAATCTGTCAATAAAAAAATCATGTTCTATGAACAAAAAAACATCATATTTCATCCACATCCGTGCATACATCATATATGTGATCATCTATGAAAAAAACATCATATTCTATAAAAAAATCATCACATATATATATGAACAAAAATAATTATTATAACAAGCATATATATCATCATATATATAAAAACAAGCATATATATGAAAAAAACAAGCATATATATGAAAAAATGCTAGGGAGGGCGCCGGCCGGACCAAGGTGAGGAGGACCGCGGGGTCGGCGGCAAGGATGGCGACGGGGCAGTGGGCGCGCGCTCGGGGTAGGGGGCGACGTCGACGAAGGGCGAGGCAGGGCGACGGCGACGACGGCGTGCGGGCGGGCGGCGGCGTCGGGCAGGGGCGTGGCGGCGGTGATGGCGGGCAGGCGGCGCGTCGGGACGGCACGGCGGTGGGCGAGGCGGCGGCGGGCAGGGCGGCGCGGCAGCGACGGCGAAGCGGGCGGCTCGATCGAAGCGTGGCGGCGTGAGAAGCGTGAGCGGCGCGGCGAGGCATGACGGCATGGGCGACGAAGCGGCGACGGGCGGCGTCGCGGCGGCTGGCGGCGTTAAGCGTCGTCGGGCGGCAATGCGAGATGAGTGTGAAAATTTCCCAAGTGTGAACTTATATAGCAAAGTCTTTAGTCCGGTTCGTGGCACCAACCGGGACTAATACCTGCTAGTCGGTTGGTGCCACCAACCGGACCAAGGCCTCTTTTCAGCAGCCCAAAGGGCGGGAAGCGGCGGCCTGTGGTCCCGGTTGGTGGCACGAACCGTGACTAAAGGGGGGGCATTGGTCCCGGTTGGTGCCCCGAACCGGGACCAAAGCCCTTTGGTCCCGGTTCGGGGCACCAACCGGGACCAATGGCCTTGCACAGCGGCGTGGTGGTGGGAGTTTAGTCCCACCTTGCTAGTTGAGAGCGCCCCGCACCTGTTTATAACCTCCGCTGCCTTTTCCCACTCGAACTCCTCTGAACTGCAGGCCTATGGACCTAATCTGAAACTGCTTTGCATGTTGGCCTGCTGGGCCTTCTGCGGGCCTGAATCCTGGCCCATGGTAGGGTTTCTAGTCGTATTCAGGACGTGGGGGCCCAGTAGGAGGCACTTTTTTTGTTTTTTTTACTTCTTTACTTATTATTGCTATTTTTATTTTATTTTCTAGTTTTTTTGTTTTGTTTTTTGCATTATTTATTTTCTTTTGTTTTTTGCTTTATTTTTTAATTCTTTTTGCTTTTCGTTTTAGGAAAATTATAAACTTTCTGTTAGTGCCATTAGTTTTCAAATTTGAAAACACTTTTTTTGTTTTTTTGTTTTCTTTCTTGCTTTATTTATTTTATTTTGTTTCTACTTACAACAAAATACTTATGCTATTTTTAATTTTTTTTTCCAGTTTTTTTGTTTTGTTTTCTGCATTATTTATTTTCTTTTGTTTTTTGCTTTATTTTTAAATTCTTTTTGCTTTTAGTTTTAGAAAAATTATAAACTTTCTGTTAGTGCCATTAGTTTTCAAATTTGAAAACACTTTTTTTTGTTTTTTTGCTTTCTTTGTTGCTTTATTTATTTTATTTTGTTTCTACTTACAACAAAATACTTATTGTTGCTATTGTTATTTCGTTTCCAGTTTTTTTTTGTTTTCTGCATTATTTATTTTCTTTTTTTTGCTTTATTTTTAATTCTTTTTTGCTTTTAGGTCAGCAAAATTATAAACTTTCTGTTAGTGCCAATAGTTTTCAAATTTGAATAGTTAAAATTTGAATTCACTGAAATTTATGTGAATCACAAGTTTGTGATTAACTTTACTAAAAAAATGAACATAGATGCGCCTATAGAGAAAATTCAACCTAAATTCATAATAAATTTCTATGAATTTCAGAGAAAATCACTATGAATTTAGGTCAAATTCCTTGTATAAGAGCATCTATTTTCACATTTAGAGGAACTCAACAAGGCAGAGAGGGACGGGCTTATAAACCGGTGTGAGCGCCCTTCGGTTGGCGAGGTGGGACTAAACTCTGAGCGCAACAAGGACCAACCCTTTAGTGCCGGTTTGTGGCACAAACCGACTAATGGTCATGGGCCGAGGCGAGCCGCGTGGGCCCGGTTAGATGCGTGGAACCGGGACCAAAAGGTCCCATTTAACCGGGACCAATGGCACACGTGGCTGCCCTCTTGAGAGTGTTCTTGGTGAGAACATAGTTGACAAGGAAGCGAACCGGGATTAATGGTCTTACGAGGGTCGAACCATAAGACATTAAAGCATTTCAAATGAACTCTGAAAAAGTTGAAAGTTGGCATGGTATCATAATTTCACCCACATAGCATGTGCATGTACAAAACGGACAATGGTATCATACTCGTCTGTTACAAAGTTGGCATGGTATCGTCATAATAGTTGCAGGAGAAAGTCTTCACTTTTTCTTTGCTTGTGTCATTTGCTTAGTGCGCCGTAACCATGGATAATCTTCATCGTTTATCAGGATGCTGGGGTCAACCTTGACTTTGAAGGGAGGAATTTCATGAAACTTTTCATAGTCTTCAGACATGTCTGTCTTTCCCTCCACTCCCTCGATGTCCCTTTTTCCTGAAAAAACTATGTGGCGCTTTGGCTCATCGTATGATGTATTCGCTTCCTTATCTTTTCTTTTTCTTGGTCTAGTAGACATGTCCTTCACATAGATAACCTGTGCCACATCATTGGCTAGGATGAATGGTTCGTCAGTGTACCCAAGATTTTTCAGATCCACTGTTGTCATTCCGTACTGTGGGTCTACCTGTACCCCGCCTCCTGACAGATTGACCCATTTGCACTTAAACAAAGGGACCTTAAAATCATGTACGTAGTCAAGTTCCCATATGTCCACTATGTAACCATAATATGTGTCCTTTCCCCTCTCGGTTGTTGCATCAAAGCGGACACCGCTGTTTTGGTTGGTGCTATGTAGTGTGCTTGAGACCAAGAATATCCGTCCCTGCATATTATTGAGTCCCTTCCAAGCGTGCCTTTTCCAGTCAGTCTCCCCTCATACCGCGATTTAGGGAGACCTATTTTCTTAATGCCAGGAATGAAGTCAACACAAAACCCGATGACATCCTATGTTTGATGGCCCATGGAGATGCTTCCTTCTGGCCTAGCGCGGTTACGGACATATATCTTTAGGACTCCCATGAACCTCTCAAAGGGGAAAATATTGTGTAGAAATACGGGCCCCAGAATGACAATCTCGTCGACTAGATGAACTAGGACGTGCGTCATGATATTGAAGAAGGATGGTGGGAACACCAGCTCGAAACTGACACGACATTGCGCCACATCACTCCTTAGCCTTGGTATGATTTCTGGATCGATCACCTTCTGAGAGATTGCATTGAGGAATGCACATAGCTTCACAATGGCTAAACGGACGTTTTCCAGTAGAAGCCCCCTCAATGTAATCGAAAGCAGTTGCGTCGTAATCACGTGGAAGTCATGAGACTTTAGGTTCTGGAACTTTTTCTCTGGCATATTTATTATTCCCTTTATATTCGACGAGAAGCCGGTCGGGACCTTCATCTTGAGCAGGCATTCAAAGAAGATTTCTTTCTCTTCTTTCGTAAGAGCGTAGATGGCGGGACCTTCATGCGCTTCGGAGGCATGCCGTCTTTTTCCTGCAAATGTTGCAGGTCCTCCCGTGCCTCAGGTGTATCTTTTGTCTTTCCATACATGCCCAAGAAGCCTAGCTGGTTCACACAAAGGTTCTTCGTCACGTGCATCACGTCGATCGAAGAGCGGACCTCTAGGTCTTTCCAGTAGGGTAGGTCCCAAAATATAGATTTCTTCTTCCACATGGGTGCGTGTCCCTCAGCGTCATTCGGAACAGCTAGTGCGCCGGGACCCTTTCCAAAGATTACGTGTAAATCATTGACCATAGCAAGTACGTGATCACCGGTACGCATGGTGGGCTTCTTCCGGTGATCTGCCGCGCCTTTGAAATGCTTGCCTTTCTTTCGACATTGATGGTTGGTCGCAAGAAATCGACGATGGCCCATGTACACATTCTTCCTGCAGCTTCCCAGGTATATACTATCGGTGTCAAGTAAACAGTGCGTGCATGCGTGGTATCCCTTGTTTCTCTGTCCTGAAAGGTTACTGAGAGCGGGCCAATCGTTGATGGTGACGAACAGCAACGCCTTTAGGTGAAATTCCTCCTTGTGCTCATCCCACGTGCGTACACCGTTTCCATTCCACAGCTGTAAAAGTTCTTCAACTAATGGCCTTAGGTACACATCAATGTCTTTGCCGGGTTGCTTAGGGCCTTGGATGAGAACTGGCATCATAATGAACTTCCGCTTCATGCACATCCAAGGAGGAAGGTTATACATACATAGAGTCACGGGACAGGTGCTGTGATTGCTGCTCTTCTCCCCGAAAGGATTAATGCCATCCGCGCTTAAAGCAAACCATACGTTCCTTGGGTCACTTGCAAACTCATCCCAGTACTTTATCTCGATTTTTCTTCACAGCGACCCATCAGCGGGTGCTCTCAACTTCCCGTCTTTCTTACGGTCCTCACTGTGCAATCGCATCAACTTGGCATGCTCTCCGTTTCTGAACAGACGTTTCAACCGTGGTATTATAGGAGCATATCACATCAACTTCACAGGAACCCTCTTCCTGGGGGACTCGCCGTCAACATCACCAGGGTCATCTCGTCTGATCTTATATCGTAATGCACCGCATACCGGGCATGGGTTCAGATCCTTGTACGCACCGCGGTCGAGGATGCAGTCATTAGGGCATGCATGTATCTTCTGCACCTCCAATCCTAGAGGGCATACGACCTTCTTTGCTGCGTATGTACTGTTGGGCAATTCATTATCCTTTGGAAGCTTCTTCTTCAACATTTTCAGTAGCTTCTCAAATCCTTTGTCGAGCACAGCATTCTCGCCTTCCACGCAGCAATTCCGATGAAGGTACCGAGCTTTGTGTTGCCATCTTTGCAATTGGGGTACAACCCTTTTTTATGATCCTTTTGACTTTCGCATTGCGTCCTTGCATCGACAATGACCCGGCGGATATCATCATCACCGGGCACATCATCTGGTTCCTCTTGATCTTCAGCAGCTTCGCCCGTTGCAGCATCATCGTGCACATCGTCTGGTTCCTCTTGATGCTCAGTAGCATCACCGTATTCAGGGGGCACATAGTTGTCATCGTACTCTTCTTCTTCGCCGTCTTCCATCATAACCCCTATTTCTCCGTGCCTCGTCCAAACATTATAGTGTGGCATGAAATCCTTATAAAGCAGGTGGGTGTGAAGGATTTTCCGGTCAGAGTAAGACTTCGTATTCCCACATATAGGGCATGGACAACACATAAAACCATTCTGCTTGTTTGCCTCAGCCACTTCGAGAAAATCATGCACACCCTTAATTTACTCGAAGGTGCGTCTGTCATCGTACATCCATTGCCGGTACATCTGCGTGCATTATATATAAATAAGTGTGTCAAAAATCATTACAGAATATCATGAATAGATAATTAAGTGACCAAATTAATAGAAGTTCATCAGCACATTAAAACCAAAGTACATACATAGTTCTCATCTAACAACATAAAGCTCGGCAGAGCATCTAATTAAAACCATACATTGAAACTATGTAAAACATTTCAATGTGAAAACAAATGCGATCATAATCGCAACCAAGGTAACAACTGATCCAACGGCATAATGATACCAAGCCTCGGTATGAATGGCATATTTTCTAATCTTTCTAATCTTCAAGCGCATTGCATCCATCTTGATCTTGTGATCATCGATGACATCCGTATCATGCAACTCCAATATTATCTTCTCCTCCTCAATTTTTCTTATTTTTTCCTTCAAGAAATTGTTTTCTTCTTCAACTAAATTTAACCTCTCGACAAAAGGGTCGGTTGGAATTTCCGGTTCTATTAATTTGGTCATTTAATTATCTATTCATGATGTTCTGTAATGATTTTTGACACACTTAATTATATATAATGCAAGCAGATGAACCGGCAATGGATGTACGGTGACAGACACACCTTCGAGTACATTAAAGGCGTGCATGCTTTTCTCGAAGTGGCTGGGGCAAACAAGCAGAATGGTTTTATGTGTTCTCCATGCCCTATATGTGGGAATACGAAGTCTTACTCTGACCGGAAAATCCTTCACACCCACCTGCTTTACAAGGGTTTCATGCCACACTATAATGTTTGGACGAGGCACGGAGAAATAGGGGTTATGATGGAAGACGGCGAGGAAGAAGAGTACGATGACAACTATGTGCCCCTGAATACGGTGATGCTCTTGAACATGAAGTTGCACCTGCACGATGTGCACGATGGTGCTGCAACGGGCTAAGCTGAAGATCAAGATGAACCAGACGATGTGCCCCATGATGATGATCTTCGCCGGGTCATTGTCGATGCAAGGACACAATCACGAAAGTCAAAAGGAGAAGCTGAAGTTCGATTCGCATGTTAGAGGATCACAAAAAGGGTTGTACCCCAATTGCGAAGATGGCAACACAAAGCTCGGTACCGTACTCGAATTGCTGCAGTGGAAGGCGTAGAATGCTGTGCTGATAAAGGATTTGAGAAGCTACTGAAAATAATGAAGAAGAAGCTTCCAAAGGATAACGAATTGCCCGACAGTACATACGCAGCAAAGAAGGTGGTATGCCCTCTAGGATTGGAGGTGGAGAAGATACATGCATGCCCTAATGACTGCATCCTCTACCGTGGTGCCTACAAGGATCTGAACGCATGCGGGTATGCGGTGCATTGCGATATAAGATCGGGCGAGATGACCACAGTGATGTTGACGGCGAGCCTCCCGTGAAGAGGGTTCTGCGAAGGTGATGTGGTCTCCTATAATACCACGGTTGAAACGTCTGTTCGTAAGCGGAGAGCATGCCAAGTTGATGCGATGGCACAGTGAGGACCGTAAGAAAGGCGGAAGTTGAGAGCACCCGGCTGTGGGTCGCATGGAGAAAAATCGAGAGAAATCTTTGGGATGAGTTTGCAAAGGACCCAAGGAACGTATGGTTTGCTTTAAGCACGGATGGCATTAATCCTTTCGGGAGCAGAGCAGCAATCACAGCACCTGGCCCGTGACTCTATGTATGTATAACCTTCCTCCTTGGATGTGCATGAAGCGGAAGTTCATTATGATGCCAGTTCTCATCCAAGGCCCTAAGCAACCCGGCAACGACATTGATGTGTATCTAAGGCCATTAGTTGAATGGAAACGGTGTACGTACGTGGGATGAGCACAAAAAGGAGGAATTTGACCTGAAGGCGTTGCTGTTCGTGACAATCAACGATTGGCCCGCTCTCAGTAACCTTTCAGGACAGACAAATAAGGGATACCACGCATGCACGCACTGTTTACTTGACACCGATAGTATATACCGGGAAGCTGCAGGAAGAATGTGTACAGGCCATCGTTGATTTCTTCCGACCAACCATCAATGTCGAAAGAAAGGCAAGCATTTCAAAGGCGAGGCGGATCACCGGAAGAAGCCCGCCATGCGTACCGGTGATCACGTACTTGCTATGGTCAATGATTTACACGTAATCTTTGGAAAGGGTCCCGGCGGACTAGTTGTTCCGAATGACGCTGAGAATCACGCACCCATGTGGAAGAAGAAATCTATATTTTGGGACCTACCCTCTTGGAAAGACCTAGAGGTCCGCTCTTCGATCGACGTGATGCACGTGACGAAGAACCTTTGCGTGAACCTGCTAGGCTTCTTGGGCGTGTATGGGAAGACAAAAGATACACGAGGCACGAGAGGACCTGCAACGCTTACACGAAAAAGAGGGCATGCCTCCAAGCGATATGAAGGTCCCGCCAGCTATGCTCTTCGAAAGAAGAGAAAGAAATATTCTTTCAATGCCTGCTCAAGATGAAGGTCCTGACTGGCTTCTCGTCAATATAAAGGGAATAATAAATATGTCAGAGAAAAAGTTCCAGAACCTAAAGTCTCATGACTGCCACGTGATTATGACGCAACTGCTTCCGGTTGCATTGAGAGGGCTTCTACCGAAAAACGTCCGATTAGCCATTGTGAAGCTATGTGCATTCCTCAATGCAATATCTCAGAAGGTGATCGATCCAGAAATCGTAGCAACGCTAAGGAGTGATGTGGCGCAATGTCTTGTCAGTTTCGAGCTGGTGTTCCCACCATCCTTCTTCAATATCATGACGCACGTCCTAGTTCATCTAGTCGACGAGCTTGTCATTCTGGGGCCCGTATTTCTACACAATATGTACCCCTTTGAGAGGTTCATGGAGTCCTAAAGAAATATGTTAAGAATCGTGCTAGGCCGAAGGAAGCATCTCCATGGGCCATCAAACGAGAGGATGTCATCGGGTTTTGTGTTGACTTCATTCCTGGCCTTAATAAGATAGGTCTCCCTAAATCGCGGTATGAGGGGAGACTGATCGAAAAGGCACGCTTGGAAGAGACTCTATAATATGCAGGGACGGATATTCTTGGTCTCAAGCACACTACAGTTCTCTGAGAACTCTACCTTGTTGACCCGTATGTCGATGAACACAAGAACAGTCTGCGCTCCAAACACCCGGAGCAAAGGCGATTTAATCGGATTACATGTGAACACATCGGGACTTTCAGCAGTTGGTTGGAAACACGTCTCGTAGGTGACATCACTGTTTTAGATGAGTTGTACTTGTTGTCCAGGGTACCATCTTTGATAGTAATGATTTGGAAAGGATACGAGATAAATGGGAATACATTTTACACGATTGACCAAGATGAAAAGAGCACCAACCAAAACAGCGGTGTCCGCTTTGATGCAGCAACCGACAAGGGAAATGACACATATTATGGTTACATAGTAGACATATGGGAACTTGACTACGGAGTAGATTTTAAGGTCCCTTTGTTTAAGTGCAAGTGGGTCAATCTGTCAGGAGGCGGGGTACAGGTAGACCCACAGTACGGAATGACAACAGTGGATCTGAAAAATCTTGGGTACACTCACGAACCGTTCGTCATAGCCAATGATGTGGCACAGGTTATCTATGTGAAGGACGTGTCTACCAGACCGAGGAAAAGAAAAGATAAGAAAGCGAATACATCATACAATGAGCCAAAGCGCCACATAGTTCTTTCAGGAAAAAGGGACATCCACAGGAGTGGAGGGCAAGACAGACATGTCTCAAGAGTATGAAAAGTTTCATGAAATTCCCCCTTCAAAGTCAAGGCTGACCCAAGCATCCTGATAAATGATGAAGATTATCCATGGTTACGGTATAATAAGCAAAGCGACACAAGCGAAGAAAAAGTGAAGACTTTCTCCATAACTATTATGATGATACCATGCCAACTTTGTAACACACGAGTATGATACCATTGTCCGTTTTGTTCATGAACATACTATGCCAACTTTGAGAACCTCGCCAACCGAAGGGCGTTCACACCGGTTTATAAGCCCGTCCCTCTACGCCTTGTTGAGCTCACAAACTTGTGATTCACACAAATTTCAAAGAATTCAAATTTTATAAAACTAATGGCACAAACAGAAAGTTTATAATTGTTCTAAAACAAATGGCACTAACAGAAAGTTTATAATTTTGCTGACCTAAAAGCAAAAAGAATTAAAAAATAAAGCAAAAACCAAAAGAAAATAAATAATGCAGAAAACAAAACAAAAAACTTGAAAAAATAATAATAATAGCAACAATAAGCATTTTGTTGTAAGTAGAAACAAAATAAAATAAATAAAGCAACAAAGAAAACAAAAAAGTGTTTTTGAATTTTAAAACTAATGGCACAAACAGAAAGTTTATATTTTTCTAAAACTAAAAGCACTAACAGAAAGTTTATAATTTTGCTGACCTAAAAGCAAAAAAGAATTAAAAAATAAAGCAAAAAACCAAAAGAAAATAAATAATGCAGAAAACAAAACAAAAAACTTGAAAAAAATAAATTTAGCATCAATATGTATTTTGTTTTAAGTAGATTCAATATAAAATAAATTAAGAATGATAGAAATATAATAAAGTGTTTTCAAATTTTAAAACTAATGGCACTAATAGAAAGTTTATATTTTTCTAAAACTAAAAGCAAAAAGAAATAAAATATAAAGCAAAAAAACTACCACCTACTAGGCCCCGACGGCTGAATACGACTAGAAACCCTACATGGGCCAGGATTCAGGCCCGCAGAGGCCCAATAGGCCCACAGCAAGAGTAGCATGATTAGGCCCGAGCCTGCATTTGAGAGGAGCTCGAAAGGGGCGCACACCAGCGCTTATAAATCAGTGCAGCGCCCTTCAACTAGCGAGGTGGGACTAAACATTTGGCGCTGAGGCAGCACAGGCCTTTGGTCCCGGTTGGTGGCACCAACCGAGACTAAAGGTGGGTTTAGTCCCGGTTCGTGGCACGACCGGGACTAATGCCCTTTAGTCCCGGTTGGTGCCACCAACCGGGACCAAAGCCGCTTCCGCCCTTTGGGCTGCTGAAATTTGCCTTTGGTCCCGGTTGGTGGCACCAACCGGGACTAAAGGGGGGCATTAGTCCCGGGTCATGGCACCAACCGGGACTAATGCCCTTGCTATATAAGAAAGCACTTGGGAAATTTCAGATTCATCGCGCATTTTCCCCTCCCCGACGCCTTGAGCTGCCCTGCCGCTGGCCGTCGCTGCGTCGCCACGCCTGTCGTCACCATCGCCTGCGTCGCCAGCGCCGTTGTCGCCGCCGTCTCCGCGCCCGTCGTCGCCGCCGTCTGCCCCGCCGTCGTCGCCGCACCGCATCTGCCCCAACGTCGTCGCCCTGCCTCATCGGCGTCCCGTCCCCGTGGCAGCGCCCTCGCCGTCGCCGCCCCGCCTCCGCGACCTCGCCGACCTCGCCGACCTCGCCGTCGCCGCCCTGCCTCTCCGACCTCGCCGTCGCCTCCGCCTCCCGACCTCGCCGTCGCCTCCGCCTCCCCGCCGCCCCGTCGCGACCTCGCCGTCGCCTCCGCCCTGATGAGCCCCAGCGTGCACCTGCCCTGCCCCTGCCGCCGCCGCCATGTTTTTTTCATAAATGTTCATGATTTTTTCATAAATGTATATATATTGATGTATGGATATATGTGATTTTTTTGTTCATAGATGATCATATGAATTTTTTTGTTCATAGATATGATCATATATATGATGTATGCATGGATCGATGTGGATGGAATATGATGTTTTTTGTTCATAGAATATGATGTTTTTTTATTCATAGATTTTATTTTGTTCATTAGAGAGAGGCGGGGCGTCGAGGAAGTTGTACTGTTTAGAGTTAGGGTCGCCGAGGAAGAAGGAAAATAAGGAAAAGAATAAAAGAGGAAGAAGGAAGAAGGAGAAGAAGAGGAGAAAAAATAAGAAGAGGAAGTAGAAAAAAAAGGAGAAGAAGAAGGAATAGAGGAGAAGAAGAAAAAAATTCTATTTTTCTTCTTCTCCTCTTTCCTTCTTCTTCTCCTCTCTTTTCTTCTATTTTTCTTCTTCTTTCTTCTTCTTCTCTTTTTTCTTCTTCTCATTTCTTCTTCTTCTTCTTCTTCTTCTTCTTCTTTTTATCGGGAACGAGGGTGTCGAGGATCACTGAGGGGTCGACGGTCGGGAACTAGGCTAGAGGGTCGAGAGGGTCACAGAGGGGTCGAGGGTCGTCGAGGCCGGGTCGAGGGTCAATGTTTTGAGGGTCGAGGGTCGCCGAGGCCGGTCGAGGTTTCGAGGCACAAGGGTTTGAGGGTTCGAGGGTTCTAGGGTCGAGGGTTCGAGGGTTCTAGGGTTCGAGGGTTCTAGGGTCGAGGGTTCGAGGGTTCTAGGATCCGAAGGAAGAAGGAAGAAGAAGAAGAAAAGAATGAGAGGAAAAGAAGAAAAGAAGAGGAGAAGAAGAAAGGAATAGGAGAAGAAGAAAAATAGAATTTTTTCTATTTCTTCTTCTCCTCTATTCTTCTTCTTCTCCTCTTTTTTTCTTCTTTTTTTCTTCTTCTTCTTCCTTCTTCCTCTTTTCTTCCTTTTCCGATAGGGGGGTACCGATAGTGTCAAAGTATTGAAGAAATCCATCGCTTCATCATTAGCCGGAAGTAACCATGGCATGATGGTACGAAGTCCTCGAAAGTTGTTCTGGAATGGAGTCCCGGATAGGATAATTTGCCTTTTGCTGAACTTTGTACCAAAAAGCGAATTATCCTATCTCGACCTGCTCCAAAACAACTTTGGAGAGCTTCGCATCATCATGCACCTGTTACCTAATGATGAAGACATGGTTTTGTTGAATCCTTTGACACTAGGCAACCTCCCGACCCGTCGGCGATCTTGACCCCTTGACCTCGACCGCTCGGCGATCCACGACCCTCTACCCTACTTGTGGGACATAGATGTACTGTTCAACGCCGACCCCTCCCGATAGCTTCAACACGTGGGGGGGGATATTACGCACCCTCCTAGCTTGAAGCGTTCTCGAGGCCACCCCTAACCCTTGAAGCGTTGTCGAGGCCACCCCAAACCCTAGAGAAGCAGCGTCGAGGCCACTAATATGATTCCTTATTGTGATTAGCTAGCTAGTTCTACGTTGGCACTAATATATCCATATCTGTCATGTTTGAATAATAATTGCCATGTTGTAAATATTTGTAGAAACTATGGACACACCCCGAGACGAAGCACAAGAAGCGTTGTTGAGGGACATAATCGCACACGGAAGTGATGCCGTCTCCTCGATGATGTTTCTCAACGTCGATAACGATGGTCTGGAAGGAGAGGGTGAAGAAGCAGCTGGCTATGATTTACATGGCTCCGATGACCCAATGCCGGTGCAAGAAGTAGACCGTGAGGACGGCTCCGGTGATCACCAAACCGAGTCCGGCCAGGTATATATATTAGTTAAGCTTTGTCTTGACTAGCTCTCGCCTTTGTTTTGGTATATATATATGTACACATATTAATTAACTCTCGTCTTTGTTCTTTTTCTAGCCCTCGGATCGAGCACAACCCGGTAAAGAGACGAGGCCCGAAGAAAAGTTGAGCTCGGATGAAAAGTTTGAGATCATACAAATCGCGTGACGACGGCCAACCGATTGAACCCTACCGGACAAAGAAGGCATTTGTTGCTCGGTCAGGGGTTACGGTTAGGGACAAGATCCCGATCAGCATCCACCAATGGTATAAGCCTAAGAACGAAGACCACGAGGTGTCTTATGTCAATGATATGCAGAAAAATGATCTTTGGACTGAGCTGAAGTCAAATTTTACCCTACCGCCAGAGGATGATCCGGAGAAGCCATTAATAGAGCCATTAATCAAGTCTTTTGCTCTTAAGAAGATGGCAGAACTATTCAGGAATTGGAAGAAAGACCTCAATACGTATGTCGAAAAAAATGAGACACCAGAATTCACGGGCAAATATGAGAAGATCAGAGATGATCGCCCGCATTTGTGGCCTACAAGACATCGGAAAAGAGTAAAAGATGTCAGCGACAAACAAGAGAAATGCTGCGAAGAAGAAGCTTCATCATCATGCGGGGTCGTGGCTACCTCATAGCCCGGCCTAAGTGGTCCAAGGCTGAGAATGATCTGCTTGATAAAGGGATCGAACCGAGACAATGAACTGGCTGCACCGTTGCGGACTTGGTTCTTGAGGCGGCGGATCCTTGGACCCTATAACGGGAAGTGCATTTGGACGGACGAACAATTGGACATACCAGTCAAGAGGCTTAAGCATTATATCGAAGCAAGCAGCAAGGGAAGTTCGTTCAGACGGGAGAAGGACGAGCTCACAATGGCCCTCGGGAATCCCGAGCACCACAGGACGGACACGAGGCACGCCAGCTCCCTTTCGTGGAAGGCTGGATTTCGGACGCAGGGGTTACAAAACCCATGAGAGGAGGAAGAAAGCTGGAGCAGAGCCCTAATGCACGGCGCTGCGAAAGGGTAATGGGGCTAGAGGAACGAGAAGAGGAGCGAAGCAGCCGATCACAACAAAGCGACCTGCGAAGCTTCCCCGGCTACCCCGCCATCTCAGCGGAGAAGCGGCGTGGCTTCCACCGATCTGCTTCAGCTGAGCAGCATGCCTTGACGGCTCCTGCCCGGCTATCCCGTGGATGCTATCACGGATGCTGAAAGTTGCCACCTTATGGCGCAATGGAGCAATTTAAAGGTCAAGGCGGCTGTTGGCTCTGTTTATCCCACTAAACCCGACTCAACTTTTCACCGCCGGCGATTCGGAAGGATATGCTAAGGTGATGGTCGATGAAATAACGGAGGGATTTGAGGAGCTCGGCTTGACCACCCTACCGGTGAAGGGGAGTATCGGCTGGGTTACGCTCAAGACTCCATGCCTATGGCGGAAGGATCTCGTCAACCTTCCGAACTGGGCGCCTCCGCCTCCTCCTCCTCCTCCCGTGAGTCGGCACTCCGCCTCCTCCACCGCCTCCTCCTCCTCCTCCGGCGAAGTCAGGGCACTCCGCCTCCTCCACCGCCTCCTCTTCCGGCGAGTGGCGATCAGGGCACTCGGCCGGCTCCTTCTCCGGCGTGGCGGCACTCCGTCTCCTTCTCCGCCTGCACCGCGCGTCCGGGCAGCCAGCCTCCTCCTTCTCCGCCTCGTCAGCAAGGGCGGAAGAGACCCGCCGCCGCTCCGGCTGCTCTGGGGCGTCGTAGTCCTTCTCCTCCACCTCGTAAGCAAGGAAAGAAGACATCCGCTCCGTCTGCTCTGCTGGCGTCTAGCAAGATCTTGCCAAAGGCGGAGGAGATCTGATTCGGTCCTTCTCTGAAGACTCCGGAGAAGTTACCGTCTGAGAGGAGCGAGGAGGAAAAGCGAAGATCGCGCAGACCGAAGTGGATGACTGGTTTCAAGGGTTGAAAGCAAAGAGACATCCACCTCCGGAGGAGAAGGTAGATCCGGTCAAAGCGAAGCGCACTCGCTGCCCCGACAAAACCACCCAAGTCTCCGCCGAAAGGCAACTATGAGCGCATTATTGGAAAGGCATTTGCCGAGGCGGAGAGATCGGGAAATCTTGTCGTTGATCAAAGGATGAAAGAACGACGAGCTGGGAAACAAATTGCCCAGCTCGGCGAACAAGCGAAGAATCGTGCCCCCGCTCAAGGTGCTCGCTAAGCGACATCGTCGATCCGAGGATGGTGCCCGGTTATGGCAATCCTGAAGATTACTTGCCCGACGATGTACAATTTGATTTCTTGGAGGTGCAGATACAAAGATACGATGCAGGAAGCCTCTCGTCAAAGATGAAAGCTCTCTAACAACGATGATGCGAAGATTGCATGATTGGTACATGAAAACCTGCAAAGAGTCGGCGGGAGGAATACTTTGTATTTGAGAGTTAAAAGGAGCATGACCTCCTTGGAATTGAACTGTTGCCTATTCCATTTGAGGAGTTCTATCAGTTTTTCAATCAATTGGCCATCGATAAAGCAACGGTCACCTGCTACTGTCTCTGTAAGTAGTACTACTTCATCATTAAGTATCTCTATATAACTCAGCTTTTTCATTGCATGTATTTATAAATATCCTCACTATATTATGCAGATTGAAGATCGCAGAAATGAAGAAAAACAAGTGGGTGATATTGGGTTCATTAACACATATCTCATCGATGCAAATGAGGTTAAATATCGTGCCAAGGAAACCGAGGCCAACTTGCTACGATCGTTGGAAATAAATGAACACAAAAATACAATACTCTTTCCTTACAACTACACGTGAGTGTTCCTGTCTTGTGGCATATTCGGTTTCCCTTATTTAGTCCAGGTTATAGAAATGTAATATTGATGAGTTATGCATGCGTGCGCAGGTTCCACTATATTCTCCTAGAGATTAAGCTTGAGCAGGGAGTAGTAACTGTCTTAGACTCGAGACGAAAAGATCCCAAGGAGTATGCAGAAATGACTGAAATGCTCGAGAAGTAAGTTAAATCAATCATTATCCACCATATCAGCAACTTTGTTCATTTCTGATATCAAGTAATTGTTTTCTTTGTATGGCAGGGCTTGGGAAAATTCACCAAAAAGCTCGGGACTACCGAAGAAGCTGCAATTTAGACACCAAAGTAAGTACTATATAGTAGCATATTCCACGCATCTCCTAGTGATTCAAGCGCTAGTTTCATCAATACCATTTAGCATGTGCTTGCTATATATAATTATCAGTTTGATTGACCTCTGTTTCTTGTAAAGTGGTTGTGGCAGGAACAAGGGAATGATTTCTGTGGATACTACGTTATGCGAGTCCATCCGCCACCACGACCTGTGAGAGGGGCTACTCCGACAAACAATTTGAAGTGCGTAAATAAAAATATTCACAATTTTATTTTATTACCATCATTTGTGTTGAGTTTCATTCATTCATATATATATATATATATATATATATATATATATATATATATATATATGTATATGTATTCACCCCTTTCTTAAAATTAGATGTTTCGGCAGCGGGATGAACTCCTAGCACCAGATCGCATCACTTGTTGTTCGACCAATCTCTCGGAGAAGGAGAGGTGGTCGATATCACTTCTCTCTGTATGCATATATATGTTCATGACGATCTTCTGTTTGCTTAATTACTAGCTAGCTAGCATGTCTAGTTAGTCCTCTCTATACGTATGTATAGTACGTAGCGTCGACCAAGCACGGACAAAAGAAAGGACACTTTTCTCTATTAATTAGCTAGCTATAGCACAATATATGAAACACCTAAATTAACCCCCAAAACCCCCAAACCCCCCTCTTTTGAAAAAACAAAAACCAGAGCTAAAGAAATGTCGACGTGGATGTTTATTGGTCCCGGTTGGTGCCACCAACCCGGGACCAAAGGCCCTCCCGCCTGAGCTCAGCGGACAGGCCACGTGGAGGCCCATCTGTCCCGGTTCTGGATAGAACCGGGACTAAAGGGTGAGGGTATTAGTACCGACCCTTTAGTCCCGGTTCACGAACCGGGACTAAAGGCCCTTATGAACCGGGACTATAGGCCCTTTTTCTACTAGTGACAGCAGAAAAAGACTTTATTCATGGTGGGTTTTGATGCATCACTAGCTGCCTTTTTGTGCCATCGGTTGACAACTAATCACTCATGTGCAAACACAAGAATTTGCGTCACATCATGTCTGCCTCAAAAAATACTTATCTCTGCATATTTGTGTCACAATTAGACTGACAGGTGCACGTACGCCTTGTGCACATTAATCCTCTCATTAGCTAGCTATGGTACATGTAATGATATAAATAGTTATCATCATGAACAAAGTAGTATAGTAGTTAGCAAACTAACAAGAACTTGCTGATTGGAATTTGGACGTAATTAGCATGCATGTGTGTGTACATTGTGTGACCCCTCACCAGAAGGTAGCTTAGCTCCTAGCTAGCTAGTGATCTGGTTAGAAGATCACTAATTCATTCATTAGTCACCTAATCTGTCCGATAAGCATGGTGTTTGATGCGTGTCATAGGCAAATCTATTTTTTAATCTACAACGAATCATCAGGCAGATTAAAGGGGATTGGCCATCATGTGGGTTGATTGTCTATTTTCTTGGCCTAACGTTTGTGTTCATGTGCCGATTTGATCTGCTTGCTTCTTTATTTCTTCCTTTTCGTTGATCATGTGAGTTGAAAATTAAGGCGGTAAGATTGCTCGACTCGTGGTTGGTCCAATGATAGTGGCACGCTAGGAAGGTTATGTTGTACGGCCATCAGATTAGTTTGTTAAGCAATGTGGAGTCCAAAGTGTTAATGTGCGAGCTAATTAAGTACAGCTTTTCTAGCTCGAATGAGTGATGTACAATGCATTGTTGTGGGCCATGTATAATTAATATCATCTTGATATTAATACATTCTTCTTTGTCCAAAAATGATAAAAACATTGTGGATGCCAGCATTATATTTGACTTGTGCGACCGAACATCGTTCGGGAGGAGAGCACACATAAACTCGATCTGCATGCATGTGGCCTGCAACTCTTTGCATTAACATAAGGAAGCTAGAAGGAGACATTAGTTAGGTTAATTAAGGGCAGTTTTAGGAACGAACTAACCAACGAAGAATATACCACATGCATGCATAATGCCTCTACATAATACTAGTGGGAATATGTTAATTTTGAGGCGAGATTACGTTATTGCTATTGACCCTCCCATGCATCATGAGCTCCCCTACGTTAACTAATGTACAAGTGATCAGGCAAACGAAAACTAATGCAAGTTGTGTGCTGGGAAAATAAAAATAGAAGGTAACATAAAAGTGACTCTAAAAGCAACAAATGATGATGATCAAGAGAGATATCAAATTTTACTCTTGAGATATCGAAGTTTAGTGCCCTGCCCTGCTTTGATTAGTAAGACGCCATTACGATTCGTCGCTATTTGATTGATATATACCTTGCAAAGAGGCAACATAAACATCGTTGACGTCGATGTCACTTGAGCTAGAGTTATCATCAGTAATTAAATAGTATTGTTAATTTACTCTTGCGGAAGTGATTTGTGCTACATCCGTTGCTACTTGCTGCCGCACCAAGTGACCTCAATAAGTAGCATAAACTCTCTCGGTAAAGAAATATAAGAGCGTAGTGATCTAAACGCTCTTATATTTCTTTACAGAGGGAGTATTAGTTTACTTATGTAACACGGGGTGGAGGAGACATTAGCTGTCAACCACCGATAGGTAGCAAGTAGTAATTAACCGCAGTGCATATATGTGGATCCATTAATATTTTGGTGTGATAGATGTTGGTATATTTTTGTATAGACTTGGTCAAACTCAAACCTAAATAAATTTGATTTGGGACAATTTTGGAGGAGGAGTATCTCTTTAACCAAAAAGTATGTTTTGTGCTAGTTATATACATTAAAATTTCTTCTTCTTTTTTGCGGCAAGTGCCCCAGATCCATTAAGTATTACCAGTGATATAACAAACTCCTAAAAAATAATTACATTCAAGTCCCTGGGGAGTCGACCAGACACACACGCCGCTACGAGCTGAGGGCGCGCCCCCACCGCCGCCGCTCTCTCCTAGAGCTGGCTTGACATTGGAATCTACGGACGGACCATTTGCAAGCAGGAAGTCTTCAAGCTAAGGTCCAAGCGGACCAGCGCTTCGGCAAGGAGGCGGGACACATGCATCTTTGGCAACACTCCAACATCTCCCTCGCGGGCGGACAAGAGGGAGATAGATCTGAAGTCGCTCCAAAAAGACGACACACCATAGCAGCAACCGAGCTTCGCCATCGCCACATCCAAAGAGGGCACGACGCCGGAGAAGAAGCACATGGTTATTTATTCGCGAATAGCATCAACCGCACCGAAGACCAAGTGTGATCAGATCGAAGGATCGATCCAAAGCACACAAAAGCAACTGACCAACAACCGCCCAGGTCGACGAAGCTGACGAAACAATGCACCACCAAATGCACAACCTAGTCACGGTTGTTTCCGGAACCATCGCCTCCCAGCCGAACCAAGAATGACACCGTGGAGTCCACCCAGGCACCTAAACAGCCTAGCTATGCTACATGTACATAGATCCATCCGGTGAGCCGTCCCCCCCTCCACCCCCGGCAGCCCAAGGCCACATGAGGGGAGAGAGAGAGAAGGGCTTGCCGGAAGAAACGAAACCGCCAGTTTAGTCGCCTCTCCTTACACAAACCGCCTGGGATATTCCCTAACGCCAACCTGTGGTGTGTATACATTAAAAATTGGACAACGCTAACACCCACACGTGTGGTGAGAGCCAAACCTGCCCACACACCCTATAACATACAAACTACGCCATGTCACCGCATGCATGCATGTGGATATCTTTTTGGATTTTCAGTTTTTCAAATGTTTTATCTCTTAAATGAAAAATCCGATTGAATATCCATTTTCACCATTAAATCCCTCGCGACGAGATCTTCAAAACTAGATCTCATATCAATATATTTCGACGAATTTTTTTTTGCTTAAAAGTTGCCATGTCTATTGCACATGAATTGCCATGATGTTTACACTAAATTTGCCATATTATGTTTCAGCTATTTTCTTCTATATTAAAAGGTAAATTTTGACATATTATAAAATGGAGAATTAAGAAACTAGACTTGCCATGCACCATAAACTAAAATTGACATGATACATGCACTTAAAACTGCCATGGTTTATGCAAAAAAATATTTTCATGGTCAAAGTACTGGAATTGCCATCATTAAAAAAACTAAAATTGCCATGATCTACAAACTAAAATTGCCACATGGCAACTTTAGTTTAAGCACCATGGCAACTACAGTGTAAACATCATGGCAACTTTTGGGCAAAAAACAATTATGTCGAAACATATCAACATGGGGTCTAGTTTTGAAAATCTCGTCGAGACGGATTTAATGGTGAAAATGGATTTTTAATTGGCTTTTTAAATTAGGAGATAAAACATTTTAAAGCCAAAGACCAAAAAGATTTCTGCTGATGTCATCTTTTCATACGTGGCAAAATAAGTGGTGATGGAGGCGTGTGGGAGACGTGCAAACGTCCACACGTGCGGGCGTTAGTTTTTCCGTAAAAAATTATGATGATTAGACCTTCAGAACCAGGCCATTCTTTGGATATATTTTAGATTTTGTTGTTTCAATAATATTGCAAATCAATTTCAGAAACATGCCATGCAGGTACCAATTTTTTTATTATTTCAAAAATGTGATTCTTTATTCATTTTCTTTCATTATTTTAGTGATATTTCAAAATAAATCATTTTATTCATATTTTTGGAATTATTTTAGTGTCACCCATTGTCTCCTAAAAAACTACAAATATGTTTTGCAAGTAAGCTCCTAAATTTCAAGTATTTAATTTATACTTCAATCAATTTCAAAAATATGTCACATGGTTTCACACAACTTTAATTATTTTCAGGTGGATTCAGAAATAATAGTGAAATGTATATGGGTTGTATCTGAAGTTAATTAAGATGTGACCGACATGTGTGAGTATTTATGAATTACATTTAAATCTTTTGAAACAGTAGAAAAAGCGAGTGAAATAATTAAAAATGTTTGAATCAAAAGAATGCGTCTTTACGTTTCAAAGTGTGACTGAAATAATTGAAGGTTCGTAAAAGAAAGTTTGAAACCCTAGAAATGAAGAAGAAACAAGGAACAACAAAAGTAGAACACAAGAAGGAACGAGGAACAACAAAACAAAAGAAGAACCAAAAGTGTGCTGCGTACAAGAAGCCAACACCAAGAACTTAGCACCCATCACCACTAGTAGACCTGCGGGAGATAGCTTTGTTGGGTCAGTCGAAAGGAAATCCGCCTCCGAGAAGACGAAGAGAAGAAGTCGCCTGCTGCCCTGTGATCCCTCCTCACCTAGAACAAGTAGCAAATCACAACCACTATCAAAGGGCATCCCACTGCCTTACATGTCAACTAAGAGTGCAAAGAACAAACCCTCAAAAAGAGTGCAAAGAACAACATGTCGACTAAGCTCTCCCACACAAAGTCCAAATACTAGCATCCCCTAAGTCAATAATATAAGTGACTTTAGCAACTTTAGACGACGGAAAATCGTAGGGGCATGCACCTACCCAGCCATGTCAGCCTCATGATTGCCTCGCAATCCACAAAGTAGTGGATCTCACATGATGGCGCAACAAGTTTTACGTTTGAGTTTCTGAAACTTACGATTTTGTCGGTCGCTTATACCAAAGTTTCAGATTTGAAACTTAAAACTTAGGATTTTGTCGGTAGCACGTACCAAGTTTTATAAGTTAAAACTTAAATAAGTTTTGAAAACTCATCAAAATGTATTCAAAATGGATCACATTTGAAACGCATCGCCACCAGAAACACAAATATGGAAATGATACTTTAATTTTGGACTTCCGGTTCAAAAGATATGAAAGATTGAAATCGAAAGCAAGATGAAAAAGGGGGAGGCATGCCTCATACATGCGTGCTTTAAATCTCCTCCCTTTAAAAGAGAGCGTCAAACTATTGAGTTGCATCTTTCAGGTGAAATTATACATTTTTTATGTTGGTTTCAGAGTGGATTTTTGCGGTGAAATTCTAAGATAGGTTTATGGTTTACATCATACACGATTTATGCCATCAGGCATTTTTTTTATATAAGCATTTTTTATTTTCTTATTACCAGATGACCGCTCAAGAACATTATTATCAGGTTCTGAGCGAGGATTCTTATGGCACATTTTTTTTTCGAACCGGGCATGACCCCTTTCCATTGCAAGCGAAAGGAAATACAAAGTTCCGAGAGATCCACAGGAGAAAAAGGGAAAGAGGTGCAGCGAGTTCGGGCATTGCCAGGAAACCCACTACGTTCGCCCGCCATCGAAACGAACTCCATGGGACGAAAACCTGACAACACCAATATCCCACAACCTGAACTACTACGGTTTATTACAGCAAAAGCTCAACACCGGAGCCAAATATGAAACGAGGAGCAACAGGAAGCGTCAGCGACAGCTCTGAAATGCAGGCGAGATTGCAAGATCATTCTCCATCGATCGGTCTCCTCGCCGCCTCGCACATCTTCATCATGCTCATAGTGCTAGATCTGACCATGGCCGCCCCGCTGCGCAGCTCCTTGACTCCAACGCCTTGTTGAAGACCTGCCCAATATATCAAAAAGGAACACATAGAAAACACAATTTCAAACGGCGTCTTGATTTGCTTTTTTTCAAACGTGGCTCGATTTCGAGCTAGCCATATAGCCCAGCACACAGCCGCAAGGCCAACAGTGTAGTACTTCTCCCTATAGGGAAGGAAAGTGTGACACCAGGAGAAATATTGCCAGTAACTATTAGGGCAGAGGTCAGTCCCTAGTGCCATCCCAACACATCTCCATACCACCTTAGCCACAGGACAAGTGAAAAACAAATGCCGGGAAGACTCAATGTTGTCACAAAAGGAACACTTAGGATTCCCAGGCCATTTCCTCTCCTTCATAACTTGCCTAGTTAGAACAGCATCCTGAGATAACTGCCACAGGAAAATTTTGATCTTGAGGGGGATCTTGGCCTTCCAAACCCATCTATAGTGGCATCCACTAAGGGGGTTTTCTAGCCATTTGTACATAGATTTAGTAGAAAATCTACCATTATTATTGAGCCCCCAGTATACTTGGTCCCCCCCTACTCCCAGCTGAATACTGTCAATAAAACTAGGTGAACATCTTCGCTAAATTCACGTGCTCATCTTTTAAAACACAAACGACCATAGAGAAAGCAAAGAAAAAAAAAACAGCATATAATATACACTGTTGGTAGCTTGAACCTTCAGACTGATATTTTGCCATGCACTTTTGTTATCCACACAACACCCTGTCAACAAATCGCTTTTGATCTTCCAGCACATTGTGGGGTGCTATATCGGAAGGAACACTTGAGCCGTATCATGTGTGCACCGTGTTGTATTTGCTGCCGGGGGGATAATTGCTTCTTTATTGCTTGCACGATCTGAAACCATGAGTACAGGACTTAAATCCTAACGAACTGGGAAACAACATCTCTGGAGATAAGATCCTACCAGATTAAAGAGATGCAGATTGATTTCTCTGGTCATGCGCTGCTGGCTGCACCAGCTAGACCCCCCTCACTCACGTGACACTTATTTTCATCACATTCTGCAGTTTTTGTGTCGAATGAGATCTGTAGTACTGCAGAAAACAAAAACAAAATTAGTGTGTGCTCCGTAGAAAACCCACATGTTTTCCTACAGAAAACAAAAAATAAACTCCAGATATTTGGCTGTAGTTCTAGGAAACTGAACATTCAATTAGATCCCTTTTCTCTGCGGAGGCAGCGTTTGGTCTCGTATCAGAAGTTAGTAATTAGAGAATGCTTTGCAGGGACCAGCGCTAAGAAACAAGAGCAACAGACATAGTTTTCCCAAATAGCACCGCCCACGCGCACTGATTAACAAACCAGCTAATGTGCTCCTACATATGGCCGTCGAACCAATGACCATCGATCGGACAATCATCATCATGCGTGTATGCCTTGAGCAAGCAAGCTAAATTTTTTTCTTTCCCTTATGCCGCGTTTACTTGCTCAAAAGCACTGATCGCTGCGGGACATCACCGTCACATAAAGTTGATCAACATGTGAACCAAAGGCATTGCATCACGATCAATGATCGATTCATCAACTGTGCTGGTTTCTTGGAGGCCAACCACCACCACGAATGCACCTCCAAAAATCTAGGACTCTCTTAGTATTTCTTCTGTATAATTCATCAATTGAATTAACGGGAGGTCGTATGCATCACCCAGATGCAGAGGCCGGGGGTCATCCTCCTTTTTTTTAACAAATTAACAGGAGGTCAATCCAAATTACTGTGATTTAAGAATCTTAATTCATTTTTCTTTCAAGAAGGTGAGAATCATATTTCGAAGAGTATTTATGCATTACCTTTTTCCCTTTGTGAATTAGAGCTATGCCGGAAGCATCCGAAAGAGTTTGTGATTTTAGTGCCTGTAGTGCTAGTTTAATTTGAGAAACAGTGGTATGGAATGGTTGCTTAGGAAAATATCTAGTGATACAGTCCTTTGCGTGCTTCATCTGATACCATGATACTATTGCGTAGGGTCATGTTCCATGTCAAAAACCATACATTTTCTTGTTACTGTTCATAGTGCTCGAGCTAGCAGGGATCATGATTTTAATGAAGTTTTCCAACTGCTAGAAGTTGACATAGCACTGAATTGAAGGTTAAACACTGCTATTCAAATATTTTCATACTTCGCATCAGTTTGTCCTTATAATGGTGGATTATCAATGTGTCATAGTGATGGTAGCTATGTATGCTTTCCACTTGATTTGCGCACCCGCGTGCATTGGGGTTCTTATATTCCACACATTTATAACTAAACAACTACTTTTATAGCAAGTACTTGGTTTGTTTATAAGCGTTGGTTAGCTTTCCATGTAAAGTTCTTTTTCTACACTCAAAATGTCACTTGAGATGATCATTGGAAGGAGGAAACCATCCATCAACACCACACCGGAAAAAGACATGATTCATGGTGGGTTTTGATACATCACTGGTTTTCTGTGCCATCAGTTGACAACTAATCACTCATGTGCAAACCCAACAAATTGCATTGCATCATGTCTACCTGAAAACATCCTTGTCTCTGCAGATTTGTGTCACAATTAGAGTGACAGGTGCACATACGTCTTGCAGACATTAACATACCATTATCTATGGTACATCTTGTGATATAAATTGTTGACATCAGGATCACAGTAGTATAGTAGCTAGCGAACTAACAAGAACCTGCTGATTAGAATTTGGAAGTAATTAGTATGTATGTGTGTCTACAGTGTGTGACCCCTCACCAGAAGATAACTTAGCTCCTAGCTAGCTAGCTAGTGATTTGGTTAGAAGATCAACAATTCATTCATTAGTCACCTAATTCGTCTATTTCTTAATCTACAGCGAATCGTCGAGCAGATTAAAGGGGATCATGGGTTGATTGTCCATTTGCTTGGACTGACGTTTGTGTTCATGTGCCGATTTGATCTGCTTGGTTGTTTATTTCTCTCCTTTTCGGTGACCATCTGAGTAGAAGATTAAGGTGGTAAGATCTGTCGGCTCATGGGCAGCCCACTGACAGTGACACGCCAGGAAGAGTATGTTGTACCGCCATCATTCTAGTTTGTTAAGCACCGTGGAGTCCAAAGTGTTAATGTGTGAGTTATTTAGTAAAGCTTTTCTAGCTCGAATGATGTAACAATGCATCATTGTAGAGGCCGGGTGTAACTAATATCATCTTAATATTAGTATTACCCTTCATTAAGATAGGCATAAACATTTTGGATGCATCGTTCAAGAGGAGAGCACAAATGAAACACAATCTGCACGCATGTGGCACATGGCTCTTTGCATTAACATAAGGAAGCTAGAATAAGGAGACACTAGTTAGGTTAATCACCAAGGAAAGTCTATTCATGAAGTAATGAACAAAGAATATACCAGCTCCCCTATGTCAACTAATGTAGAAGTGACCAGGAAAAAGAACACTAATGTAAGTTCTGGGCAAGAAAACCAAAGTAACATCAAGGCGACACAAAACACGTCAAATGCTTTTTAGGGTTTAAGATTTAGAATTTAGGGACAGTCATGTGAGTGTACGGTTAACATAAACGTAGTTGACGTCGATGTTACTTGAGGTAGATGAAGTTTGTTGGTTTTGCTTTAATCGCTTCCAACCCTCCCATCACACTAGTAGAAAAAGGGGCTATCGTTGAGGCCTGTTTTGCCCATTAGTCCCGGTTCAATCCAGAACCGGGACTAATGCGAACATTTATCCCGGTTCGTGAGCCCAGGGGGCCGGCCGGGCCACGTGGGCCATTGGTTCCGGTTCGTCCGGACCTTTTGGTCCCGGTTGGTGGGACGAACCGGGACCAATGGTCCTGGCTCTGACCCACCACTATTGGTCCCGGTTGGTGGCATGAACCGGGACCAAAGGCTTCCCTTTAGTCCGGCTCATGCCACCAACCGGGCTAATGGTGCTGCCTATATATAGCCCCTCATGCAAGAGCAGAGCACACTGCTCTGTTTTTTCTAGCCGAGGGGGAGGGGGCTTGGTGGTGCTCTAGCTCACCTCCTATGCACACAAGGTGTTCGATGGAATGCCCGAGCCACACTACTTAAGCTTTCTCCTCTCCAAGCTTGACCTCTAACCTCCATTTTCCTCAATATTTGTCTAGGTTTAGCGGTCCATCACGCCCCGTCCCCGTCTTCACCGCCGTCGATCACCCGCGGCGATCTCATCGCCAGCACCACCGTGGTGAGCCTCTTGTTCTTATCTTCTTTCTGAAAGGAAAAATATTCTTACTTGTATTATTTTCTTACTTTTATTATTGCATCTTATATAGTGCGATGGTTTTGGTATCCGCCCCGTCGGCCCCTCGTCACATCTATGATTCGATGTGGTATATATTATCTTTTCATAACTATTGGTTCATTTATTGTTTATGAAAATTAAGCCGACCAACGTGACATAGATTTTATTTATCTAGGAGGTTGTTGAACCGGAAATTCCAACCGACCCTATTGTCGAGAGGTTAAATTTAGTTGAAGAAGAAAACAATTTCTTGAAGGAAAAATAAAAAAACTTGAGGAGGCGAAGATGATATTGGAGTTGCATGTTGCGGATGTAAATGCCGATGATCACAAGATCAAGATGGATGCAATGCGCTTGAAGATGAGAAAGATTAGAAAATATGCCATTCATACCGAGGCTTGGTATTATTATGCCGTTGGATCAGTTGTTACATTGGTTGCGATTATGATCGTATTTGTTTTCACATTGAAACGTTTTACATAGTTTCAATGTATGGTTTAATTAATTTAGATGCTCTGCAGAGCTTTATGTTGTTAGATGAGAACTATGTATGTACTTTGGTTTTTATGTGATGATGAACTTCTATTAATTTGGTCATTTAATTATCTATTCATGATGTTCTGTAATGATTTTTGACACTTAATTATATATAATGCACGCAGATGAACCGGCAATGGATGTACGGTGACAGACACACCTCCGAGTACATTAAGGGCGTGCATGCTTTTCTCGAAGTGGCTGAGGCAAACAAGCAGAATGGTTTTATGTGTTGTCCATGCCCTATATGTGGGAATATGAAGTCTTACTCTGACCCGAAAATCCTTCACACCCACCTGCTTTACAAGGGTTTCATGCCACACTATAATGTTTGGACGAGGCACGGAGAAATAGGGGTTATGATGGAAGGCGGCGAGGAAGAAGAGAACGATGACAACTATGTGCCCCTGAATACGGTGATGCTCTTGAACATCAAGTTGCACCAGACGATGTGCACGATGGTGCTGCAACGGGCGGCTGCTGAAGATCAAGATGAACCGAACGATGTGCCCCATGATGATGATCTCCGCCGGTCATTGTCGATGCAAGGACACAATGCGAAAGTCAAAAGGAGAAGCTGAAGTTCGATCGCATGTTAGAGGATCACAAAAAGGGTTGTACCCCAATTGCGAAGATGGCAACACAAAGCTCGGTACCGTACTCGAATTGCTGCAGTGGAAGGCGAGAGAATGATGTGCCCGATAAAGGATTTGAGAAGCTCTTGAAAATAATGAAGAAGAAGCTTCCAAAGGATAACGGATTGCCCGGACAGTACATACGCAGCAAAGAAGGTGGTATGCCCTCTAGGATTGGAGGTGGAGAAGATACATGCATGCCCTAATGACTGCATCCTCTACCGTGGTGCCTACAAGGATCTGAACGCATGCCCGGTATGCGGTGCATTGCGGTATAAGATCGCACGAGATGACCCCGTGATGTTGACGGCGAGCCTCCGGGAAGAGGGTTCCTGCGAAGGTGATGTGGTATGCTCCTATAATATCACGGTTGAAACGCGTCATTCGAAGCGGAGAGCATGCCAAGTTGATGCGATGGCACAGTGAGGACCGTAAGAAAGATGGGAAGTTGAGAGCACCCGGCCGACGGGTCGCAGTGGAGAAAAATCGAGAGAAAGTACTGGGATGAGTTTGCAAAGGACCCAAGGAACGTATGGTTTGCTTTAAGCGGATGGCATTAATCCTTTCGGGAGCAGAGCAGCAATCACAGCACCTGGCCCGTGACTCTATGTATGTATAACCTTCCTCCTTGGATGTGCATGAAGCGGAAGTTCATTATGATGCCGCTTCTCATCCAAGGCCCTAAGCAACCCGGCAACGACATTGATGTGTACCTAAGGCCATTAGTTGAGGAACTTTTAGAGCTGTGGAATAGAAACGGTGTACGTACGTGGGATGAGCACAAAAAGGAGGAATTTGACCTGAAGGCGTTGCTGTTCGTGACAATCAACGATTGGCCTACTCTCAGTAACCTTTCAGGACAGACAAACAAGGGATACCACGCATGCACGCACTATTTACTTGACACCGATAGTATATACCTGGGAAGCTGCAGGAAGAATGTGTACCTGGGCCATCGTCGTTTTCTTCCGACCAACCATCAATGTCGAAAGAAAGGCAAGCATTTCAAAGGCGAGGCAGATCACCGGAAGAAGCCCGCCATGCGTACCGGTGACCACGTACTTGCTATGGTCAATGATTTACACTTAATATTTGGAAAGGGTCTGGCGGACTAGCTGTTCCGAATGACGCTGAGAATCACGCACCCATGTGGAAGAAGAAATCTATATTTTGGGACCTACCCTCTGGAAAGACCTAGAGGTCCGCTCTTGATCGACGTGATGCACGTGACGAAGAACCTTTGCGTGAACCTGCTAGGCTTCTTGGGCGTGTATGGGAAGACAAAAGATACACACGAGGCACGAGAGGACCTGCAACGCTTACCCGCGAAAAAGAGGGCATGCCTCCGGCAAAGTATGAAGGTCCCGCCAGCCACGCTCTTCTGAAGAAGAGAAAGAAATATTCTTTCAATGCCTGCTCGATATGAAGGTCCCGGTAGCTTCTCGTCGAATATAAAGGGAATAATAAATATGTCGGAGAAAAAGTTCCGAACCTAAAGTCTCATGACTGCCACGTGATTATGACGCAACTGCTTCCGGTTGCATTGAGAGGGCTTCTACCGAAAAACGTCCGATTAGCCATTGTGAAGCTATGTGCATTCCTCAATGCAATATCTCGAGAAGGTGATCGATCCAGAAATCGTAGCAACGCTTAAGGAGTGATGTGGCGCAATGTTTGTCGATTTCGAGCTGGTGTTCCCACCATCCTTCTTCAATATCATGACGCACGTCCTAGTTCATCTAGTCGACGAGATTGTCATTACGGGGCCCGTATTTCTACACAATATGTACCCCTTTGAGAGGTTCATGGAGTCCTAAAGAAATATGTTCGTAACCGTGCTAGGCCAGAAGGAAGCATCTCCATGGGCCATCAAACAGAGGATGTCATCGGGTTTTGTGTTGACTTCATTCCTGGCCTTAATAAGATAGGTCTCCCTAAATCGTGGTATGAGGGGAGACTGACTGGAAAAGGCACGCTTGGAAGAGACTCAATAATATGCAGGGACGGATATTCTTGGTCTCAAGCACACTACAGTTCTACAAAACTCTACCTTGGTGACCCCAGTATGTCGATGAACACAAGAACGATCTGCGCTCCAAACACCGGAGGCAGGGCAACGATCGATTACATGCGAACACATCAGGACTTTCAGCAGTTGGTTGGAAACACGTCTCAGAGGTGACAGCACTGTTTGTGATGAGCTGTACTTGTTGTCGAGGGGACCATCTTCGACTGTAATGATTTGGAAAGGATACGAGATAAATGGGAATACATTTTACATGATTGACCAAGATGAAAAGAGCACCAACCAAAACAGCGGTGTCCGCTTTGATGCAGCAACCGACAAGGGAAATGACACATATTATGGTTACATAGTAGACATATGGGAACTTGACTACGGAGTAGATTTTAAGGTCCCTTTGTTTAAGTGCAAGTGGGTCAATCTGTCAGGAGGCGGGGTACAGGTAGACCCACAGTACGGAATGACAACAATGGATCTGAAAAATCTTGGGTACACTGACGAACCGTTCGTCCTAGCCAATGATGTGGCACAGGTTATCTATGTGAAGGACATGTCTACCAGACCGAGGAAAAGAAAAGATAAGGAAGCGAATACATCATACAATGAGCCAAAGCGCCACATAGTTCTTTTCAGAAAAAGGGACATCACAGGAGAGGAGGCAAAGACAGACATGTCTCAAGAGTATGAAAAGTTTCATGAAATTCCCCCTTCAAAGTCAAGGCTGACCCAAGCATCCTGATAAACGATGAATATTATCCATGGTTACGGCGCAATAAGCAAACGACACAAGCGAAGAAAAAGTGAAGACTTGCTCCCGCAACTATTATGATGATACCATGCCAACTTTGTAACACACGAGTATGATACCATTGACCGTTTTGTTCATGAACATGCTATGCCAACTTTTTCAGAGTTCATTTGAAAACTATGAATTTGAAAACCTCGCTAACCGAAGGGCGCTCACACCAGTTTATAAGCCCGTCCCTCTACGCCTTGTTGAGCTCACAAACTTGTGATTCACACAAATTTCAAAGAATTCAAATTTTATAAAACTAATGGCACAAACAGAAAGTTTATAATTGTTCTAAAACAAATGGCACTAACAGAAAGTTTATAATTTTGCTGACCTAAAAGCAAAAAGAATTAAAAATAAAGCAAAAAACCAAAAGAAAATAAATAATGCAGGAAACAATACAAAAAACATGAAAAAAATAATAATAGCAACAATAAGCATTTTGTTATAAGTAGAAACAAAATAAAATAAATAAAGCAACAAAGAAAACAAAAAAGTGTTTTTGAATTTTAAAACTAATGGCACAAACAGAAAGTTTATATTTTTCTAAAACTAAAAGCACTAACAGAAAGTTTATAATTTTGCTGACCTAAAAGCAAAAAGAATTAAAAATAAAGCAAAAACCAAAAGAAAATAAATAATGCAGAAAACAAAACAAAAAACTTGAAAAAATAAAAATAGCAACAATAAGTATTTTGTTGTAAGTAGAAACAAAATAAAATAAAAAAAGCAACAAAGAAAACACAAACAGTGTTTTCAAATTTTAAAACTAATGGCACTAATAGAAAGTTTATATATTTTCTAAAACTAAAAGCAAAAAGAAATAAAATATAAAGCAAAAAAAAAGTGCCACCACGGCCCCCACGGCCTGAATACGACTAGAAACCCTACATGGGCCAGGATTCAGGCCCGCAGAGGCCCAATAGGCCCACAGGCAGTAGCAAGATTAGGCCCAAAGCCTGCATTAGAGAGGAGCTCGAAGGGAGGCACACCAGCGCTTATAAACCAGTGCCGCGCCTTCAACTAGCGAGGTGGGACTAAATATTTGGGTTTGGGGCAGCACAGGCCTTTGGTCGGTTGGTGGCACCAACCGGGACTAAAGGAGTTTAGTCGGTTGGTGCCACGACCGGGACTAATGCCCCCTTTAGTCCCGGTTGGTGCCACCAACCGACCAAAGGCCGCTTCCGCCCCTTTGGGCTGCTGAATTTTGGCCTTTGGTCCTGGTTGGTGGCACCAACCGGGACTAAAGGGGTGCATTAGTCCCGGGTCGTGGCACCAACCGGGACTAATGCCCTTGCTATATAAGAAAGCACTTGGGAAATTTCAGATTCATCGCGCATTTTCCCCTCCCCGACGCCGCCAGGCTGCCCCGACGCCGCCCGACGCCGTCGCCGTCGCCCACGCCCGTCGTCACCATCGCCGTCGCCCGCGCCCGTTATCGCCGCCGTCGCCCGCCGTCGTCGCCGCCGTCTGCCCCGCCCGTCGTCGCCGCCGTCTGCCCCGCCGTCATCGCCGCACCGCATCTGCCCCAACGCCGTCGCCACCTCGTCGTCGCCGTCCCGCCCGTCGCCCGCGCCCTCGCCGTCGCCGCCCCTGCCTCCCGATCTCGCCGACCTCGCCGACCTCGCCGTCGCCGCCCTGCCTCCCGACCTCGCCGTCGCCTCCGCCTCCCGACCTCGCCGTCGCCTCCGCCTCCCACGCCCGTCGCCGCGACCTCGCCGTCGCCTCCGCCTGATGAGCCCCAGCGCGCAAGACCTGCCACCCCTGCCGCCGCCGCCATGTTTTTTTATAAATGTTCATGATTTTTTCATAAATGTACATATATTGATGTATGGATATATGTGATTTTTTTTGTTCATAGATGATCATATGAATTTTTTTTTGTTCATAGATATGATCATATATATGATGTATGCATGGATCGATGTGGATGGAATATGATGTTTTTTTGTTCATAGAATATGATGTTTTTTATTCATAGATTTTATTTTGTTCATTAGAGAGGCGGGGACGTCGAGGAAGTTGTACTGTTTAGAGTTAGGGTCAAATGGGAAGAAGGAAAATAAGGAAAAAGAATAAAAGAGGAAGAAGGAAGAAGGAGAAGAAGAGGACAAAAAAATAAGAAGAGGAAGTAGAAGAAAAAAGGAGAAGAAGAAGGAATAGAGGAGAAGAAGAAAAAAATTCTATTTTTTCTTCTTCTCCTCTTTTCCTTCTTCTTCTCCTCTCTTTTTTTCTTCTATTTTTTGTTGTTCTTTGTTCTTCTTCTCTTTTTTGTTGTTGTCATTTGTTGTTCTTCTTGTTCTTGTTCTTCTTGTTCTTATTTTTATCGGGAGCGAGGGTGTCGAGGATCGCTGAGGGTCGACGGTCGGGAACTAGGCTAGAGGGTCGAGAGGGTCACGGAGGGGTCGAGGGTCGTCGAGGCGGTCGAGGTCAATGTTTTGAGGGTCGAGGGTCGTCGAGGCGGTCGAGGTTTCGAGGCACAAGGGTTTGAGGGTTCGAGGTTCTAGGGTCGAGGTTCGAGGGTTCTAGGGTCGAGGTTCGAGGGTTCTAGGATCCGAAGGAAGAAGGAAGAAGAAGAAAAGAATGAGAGGAAAAGAAGAAAAGAAGAGGAGAAGAAGAAAGGAATAGAGAAGAAGAAAAATAGAATTTTTTCTATTTTTCTTCTTCTCCTCTATTCTTTCTTCTTCTCCTCTTCTTCTTTTTTCTTCTTCTTCTTCCTTCTTCCTCTTTTCTTCCTTTTCCGATAGGGTACCGATAGTGTCAAAGTATTGAAGAAATCCATTGCTTCATCATTGGCGGAAGTAACCATGGCATGATGGTACGAAGTCCTCCAAAGTTGTTACGGAATGGAGTCCGGATAGGATAATTTGCCTTTTGCTGAACTTAATTTGTACCAAAAAGCGAATTATCCTATCTGGGACTCCGCCCAAAACAACTTTGGAGAGCTTCACCATCATGCACCTATTTTCGCCTAATGATGAAGACATGGTTTTGTTGAATCCTTTGACACTAGGCAACCTCCCGACCCCTCGGCGATCTTTGACCCCTTGACCCTCGACCGCTCGGCGATCCACGACCCTCTACCCTACCGCGGGCGTCGATGCCCACGTCACTTGTGGGACATAGATGTACTGTTCAACGCCGACCCCCTCCCGATAGCTTCAACACGTGGGGGGGGGGGTCGATATTACGTTGTCGAGACCACCCCAAACCCTAGAGAAGCAGCGTCGAGGCCACTAATATGATTCCTTATTGTGATTAGCTAGCTAGTTCTATGTTGGCACTAATATATCCATATCTGTCATGTTTGAATAATAATTGCCATGTTGTAAATATTTGTAGAAACTATGGACACCCCGAGACGAAGCACAAGAAGCGTTGTTGAGGGACATAATCGCACACGGAAGTGATGCCGTCTCCTCGATGATGTTTCTCAACGTCGATAACGATGGTCTGGAAGGAGAGGGTGAAGAAGCAGCTGGCTATGATTTACATGGCTCCGATGACCCAATGCCGGTGCAAGAAGTAGACCATGAGGACGGCTCCGGTGATCACCAAACCGAGTCCGGCCAGGTATATATATTAGTTAAGCCTGTGCTGACTAGCTCTCGTCTTTGTTTTGGTATACATATATGTACACATATTAATTAACTCTCGTCTTTGTTCTTTTTCTAGCCCTCCGGATCGAGCACAACCCGGTAAAGAGGCGAGGCCCGAAGAAAAAGTTGAGCTCGGATGAAAAGTTTGAGATCATACAAATCGTCTTGTGACGGCCAACCGATTGAACCCTACTGGGACAAAGAAGGCATTTGTTGCTCGGTCACGGGGTTATGGTTAGGGACAAGATCCCGATCAGCATCCACCAATGGTATAAGCCTAAGAACGAAGACCCTGAGGTGTCTTATGTCAATGATATGCAGAAAAATGATCTTTGGACTGAGCTGAAGTCAAATTTTACCCTACCGCCAGAGGATGATCCGAAGAAGCCAGTAATAGAGCCATTAATCAAGTCTTTTGCTCTTAAGAAGATGGCAGAACTATTCAGGAATTGGAAGAAAGACCTCAATACGTATGTCGAAAAAAATGAGACACCAGAATTCACTGGCAAATATGAGAAGATCAGAGATGACTGGCCCGCATTTGTGGCCTACAAGACATCGGAAAAGAGTAAAAAGATGTCAGCGACAAACAAGAGAAATGCTACGAAGAAGAAGCTTCATCATCGCACGGGGTCAGGTGGCTCCCTCATAGCCCAGCCTAAGTGGTCCAAGGCTGAGAATGATCTGCTTGATAAAGGGATCGAACCCGAGACAATGAACTGGCGGACCGTTGCGGACTTGGTTCTTGAGGCGGCGGATCCTTGGACCCTATAACGGGAAGTGCATTTGGGCCGGACGAACAATTGGACATACAGTCAAGAGGCTTAAGCATTATATCGAAGCGGCGCAGCAAGGGAAGTTCGTTCAGACGGGGAGAAGGACGAGCTCACAATGGCCCTCGGGAATCTGAGCACCACAGGCGGACACGAGGCATGCCAGCTCCCTTCGTGGAAGGCTGGATTTCGGACGCGAGGGTTACAAAACCCATGAGAGGAGGAAGAAACTAGAGTAGAGCCAAATCACGGCGCTGCACGAAAGGGTAATGGGGCTAGAGGAACGAGAAGAGGAATGAGAAGCAGCCGATCACAACAAAGCGACACGCGAAGCTTCCCCGAAGCTACCCCGCCATCTCGGCGGAGAAGCGGCGTGGCTTCCACCGAGCTGCTTCAGCGAGCGATATGCCTTGACGGCTCCTGCCAGCTATCCCGTGGATGCTATCACGGATGCTGAAAGTTGCCACCTTATGGTGCAATGGAGCAATTTAAAGGTCAAGGCGGCTGTTGGCTCTGTTTATCCCACTAAACCCGACTCAACTTTTCACTTCCGGCCGATTCCAGAAGGATATGCTAAGGTGATGGTCGATGAAATAACGGAGGGATTTGAGGAGCTCCGGCTTGACCACCCTACCGGTGAAGGGGAGTATCGGCTGGGTTACGCTCAAGACTCCATGCCTATGGCGGAAGGATCTCATCAACCTTCCGAACTGGGCGCCTCCGCCTCCTCCTCCTCCTCCGGCGAGTCAGGCACTCCGCCTCCTCCACCGCCTCCTCCTCCTCCTCCGGCGAAGTCAGGGCACTCCGCCTCCTCCACCGCCTCCTCTTCCGCGTAGTGACGATCAGGGCACTCGGCTGGCTCCTTCTCCGGCGCGTGGCGGCACTCCGTCTCCTTCTCCGCCTTTGCTGCACCGGCGCGTCCGGCAGCCAGCCTCCTCCTTCTCCGCCTCGTCGGCAAGGCGGAAGAGACCGCCGCCCGCTCCGGCTGCTCCGTGGCGTCGTAGTCCTTCTCCTCCGCCTCGTAAGCAAGGAAAGAAGACATCCGCTCCGTCTGCTTCTGCCGGGCGTCTAGCGATCTTGCCAAAGGCGGGAGGAGATACAGATTCGGTCCTTCTCTGAAGACTCCGGAGAAGTTACCTGCACGAGAGGAGCGAGGAGGAAAACGCGAAGATCGCGCAGACGAAGTGGATGACTGGTTTCAAGGGTTGAAAGCAAAGAGACATCCACCTCCGGAGGAGAAGGTAGATCCGGTCAAAGCGAAGCGCACTCAGCTGCTGCGACAAAACCACCCAAGTCTCCGCCGAAGGCAACTATGAGCGCATTATTGGAAAGGCATTTGCCGAGGCGGAGAGATCGGGAAATCATCGATGATCAAAGGATGAAAGAACGACGAGCTGGGAAACAAATTGCCCAGCTCGGGCGAACAAGCCGAAGAATCGTGCCCCGCTCAAGGTGCCTGCTAGCGACATCGTCGATCCGAGGATGGTGCCCGGTTATGGCAATCCTGAAGATTACTTGCCCGACGATGTACAATTTGATTTCTTGGAGGTGCAAATATAAAGATACGAGTACAGGAAGCCTCTCGTCAAAGATGAAAGCTCTCTAACAACGATGATGCGAAGATTGCATGATTGGTACATGAAAACCTGCAAAGAGTCTGACAGGAGGAATACTTTGTATTTGAGAGTTAAAAGGAGCATGACCTCCTTGGAATTGAACTGTTGCCTATTCCATTTGAGGAGTTCTATCAGTTTTTCAATCAATTGGCCATCGATAAAGCAACGGTCACCTGCTACTGTCTGTAAGTAGTACTACTTCTGTCATTAAGTATCTCTATATAACTCAGCTCTTTCATTGCATGTATTTATAAATATCCTCACTATATTATGCAGATTGAAGATCGCATGAAATGAAGAAAAAACAAGTGGGTGATATTGGGTTCATTAACACATATCTCATCGATGCAAATGAGGTTAAATATCGTGCCAAGGAAACCGAGGCCAACTTGCTACGATCGTTGGAAATAAATGAACACAAAATACAATACTCTTTCCTTACAACTACACGTGAGTGTTACTGTCTTGTGGCATATTCGGTTTCCCTTATTTAGTCCAGGTTATAGAAATGTAATATTGATGAGTTATGCATGCGTGCGCAGGTTCCACTATATTCTCCTAGAGATTAAGCTTGAGCAGGAGTAGTAACTGTCTTAGACTCGAGACGAAAAAGATCCCAAGGAGTATGCGGAAATGACTGAAATGCTCGAGAAGTAAGTTAAATCGATCATTATCCACCATATCAGCAACTTTGTTCATTTCTGATATCAAGTAATTGTTATCTTTGTATGGCAGGGCTTGGGGAAAATTCACCAAAAAGCTCCGGGACTACCGAAGAAGCTGCAATTTAGACACCAGTAAGTACTATATAGTAGCATATTCCAGCGCATCTCCTAGTGATTCAAGCGCTAGTTTCATCAATACCATTTAGCATGTGCTTGCTATATATAATTATCAGTTTGATTGACCTCTGTTTCTTGTAAAGTGGTTGTGGCAGGAACAAGGGAATGATTTCTGTGGATACTACGTTTGCGAGTCCATCCGCCACCACGACCTGTGAGAGGGGCTACTCCGACAAACAATTTGAAGTGCGTAATTAAAAATATTCACAATTTTATTTTATTACCATCATTTGTGTTGAGTTTCATTCATTCATATATATATATATATATATATATATATATATATATATATATATATATATATTTATGTATTGACCCCTTTCTTAAAAGTAGATGTTTCGGCAGCGGGATGAACTCCTAGCACCAGATCGCATGCGAGCAATTCAAGAGGAATTGGCGGCATTCTTTCTTGACTATGTGATCGCTGAAGACGGAGAATACCATGTGGACCACGCGTCCGTATTTTAAAAGATAATTATTGTATATATGTAGCTGGTAGCGTCGGATAGATATACGAGAACTTGTTGTTCGACCAATCTCTCGGAGAAGGAGAGGTGGTCGATATCACTTCTCTCTGTATGCATATATATGTTCATGACGATCTTACATTTGCTTAATTACTAGCTAGCTAGCATGTCTAGTTAGTCCTCTCTATACGTATGTATAGTACGTCGCGTCGACCAAGCACGGACAAAAGAAAGGACACTTTTCTCTATTAATTAGCTAGCTATAGCACAATATATGAAACACCTAAATTATCCCCCAAAACCCCCAACCCCCCTCTTTTGAAAAAAAAACAAAACCAGAGCCAAAGCAATGCCCACGCGTGGATGCCAATTGGGCCCGCTAGGTGCCACCAACCGGGACCAAAGGCCCTCCTGCCTGGGCTCAGCGGACAGGCCACGTGGAGGCCCATCTGTCCCGGTTGGATAGAACCGGGACTAAAGGGTGAGGGTATTAGTACCGACCCTTTAGTCCCGGTTCACGAACCGGGACTAAAGGCCCTTATGAACCGGGACTATAGGCCCTTTTTCTACTAGTGTCACTACATCCTATCCCACCGTTTTTTTCCCAAACCACGCGATAACCCCCTCCCCCTCCCTCCCCCCCTTTCCCAACCCAAACCCCTACCTCATGTTGTATCCATGAAGATAGGTACTAAACTTTCTGCTTTCGTCTACCTTTGTTCGGGTTGGGCGCAGCCCCGCCAGATGGACAAGTGGGAGAAGGACATAACTGTAAACCTTTATAAGGATACTCAAGATATGTAGGTAGGACAATGTAGGGTTAATACACATCCGGAGGCTGAATCCCTGAACTTAGGTAAAATCATTGTGTCACCATCAACGATAACGAGATATCTTCAGACACCACCCCTCTCTCTAGAATTTATCATGACTACATCTGGATTGTAAGATCGTCGAAACATTATTCATCGACACACAATCAAATATAAAGCCAGTAGACAGCGCCACCACTGGTGCACAAGTATGACTCCGAATGCCTCCTTTGTTCCTCCTCTATCTCGCACGGTAACTCGTTCTCTACTATGTGATTGCTTGATTATTCATATTATTCATGCATGCAGAATTTTATATAGTGCCCTACTCTTACTTATTTCTTAAAAAGAAGAAAACCCTTAACTGATTACCGCAATACATACTAATTAACTGATGAAGACCCCAGTGGATCAGAATATACCTCCCATGCATGGTGGATGATGCTTCTCCCATTTTCCAGAATGTGGCAATATTAATGTTGACGGTGTTGACTTGCCGGATAGTAGTACTGATGCTAGCTCGCATGCATGCATGATGAGGGTGTACGGGGTTAAGTAATGTAAAAGTGTTGTAAAGTGACTCAGACGAAAGCGTCTCAAACCATTACCCATAGATAAGCATCATTTTTAACTTCCAAGATGTGCTAGTGTCGTATAACCCCTGCTTTCATTATATCAATTAAAACACACATTGTATATCATCATCCGTCACTTTGGACCCATCGAGCGATATCCTGCACCGTATCACCGAAAGTGGCAGCAGGTATTGTGTACAAAGAATGATAGTATTGTATCAAGCCGGCCATCTGAGAGTTACAGCAACATATAAATCCTCGATGTCGATCGCCTTTCCTCGAATTAATTATGTCACCGCATTAGCGGCCAAAATATAAAGCATGCACATGTCGTTGCTACTAGCACCACAATTAGTGACCTCACACGTGATATTTACTTATACAGCCCAGATGATAGTATTGTACCAAAGCATTGCATCAAGCTAACTCCTGTTAGTTAGTTTAGCTCACTTCCAAGTAATTTCACATATGTCACTTTATATGTATGTATATGCCGCGTTGGATTGTTAGTTTGTTTAGCTCAGCTCCCATGTACTTTCATAAATCCTTTTCCAAAAAATGTACTTTCACAAATATATGACATGTTGGATTGTGTCTTCTTTTTTCGTTTTTGTTATGTTTGCCCACTTACGCCTATCCACCGTAGACACATGTCGTTGCTGATGATACACTTTTTCTTCTTATTTTTTCTTTTTTAAAAAGAGGGGACATCCTTCGGCCTCTGCATCGAGTGATGAACACAACCTCTTATTTATCATATCAAAGTTCATCATCCTACCATAATAAATTTCAACCAATAAATTGTCGCACATGACTGCCCGAAGGGTAAATTAAAAAGTAAAAAATCGTAGGAGAATGAGCCTCATGCATCACAAATCCTTCTAGTAGGCCGCCAACCATATCGGTTGAACAAATCCCAAGGGACCATCTCCCATCGGTTGCACCCAAAGACCGTGGGCACCCGATCCTCCTCCTTGCGAAGTAATGACCACGTATGGATTCAGCTGGTAGCCTTGAAGATAACCTGCAAAAAGTTTGGAGCTTCCGTTCTGTTAAAAATACAATCATTACGAGTGTTCCAAATGGTCCAAAGTAAAGCACAAATTCCCACACGGCTCTGAGACTTAAACTTGCGGTTTCACCCACACTAACCAGTTTCCAAACATATTCGTACTACTCGTAGGTGGAGGTAGGTTGAAAGCTATATGGACCGTTCTCCGTAGTAGCTTAGCAAATGGGCATTGAAGGAATAGATGTTGAATCGACTCCTCATTGCCACAAAAGCAACACTTATTGCATCCTTGCAAATCTTTTATTTTTCAGATTATCTTTTGTCAGGATGACCTTGCGATCCAAATACAACATGAAGATTTTATTTTCAGTGGGACTTTCATTTTCCATATATACTTATGGTGAAAAGGTTATCCATCATTGATGAGGTCTGTATACATGTATTACCAGAAGTAGTCAACTTCCAACGGAATGTGTCTGGTTCGTGTGAAAGGTTAACCATCATCAACCTTTCAACAAGGTTTAACCAGTCTGTCCATTTGTCCCCAGTCAGTTGTCTTCTAAAGGAAACATTTAACATCATGTGGCCCATCACACAATGTCTCTTATTGACAGCTGATGATACACAATGTCTCTTATTGACAGCTGTAAAATATTTTCCGTTTTTCTTCGGGACAAATAAAAGTGGTTGCGCGTCTCTTCTATGTAGAGTCTCTTTATCAGAAAATTTTCATTATTGTTTACATTGTATGGTTTTTGGTAAGTGATGGGCTGTTGTTTTGCCAGAATTCATCCTATGACAACCAACTTTTCCGGTTTCCCGCCTTCAGCCTTCTGTTTTCCATTTTATGAGATTTACCCAGGTGGTGTGGGTGGGATGGGGGTGCGGGTGAGCTGCACTTGTACCATCTTTACATGTAGAATACATGGTATCGATCGACCGTTGACAAGCTCTATGACATGTCCTGCTCCACACTTAGGGTGATGGACGGGTACATTGCCATGTGTTGTTGCTGAACATGGGCCCATATGGTAAACACATTCCTCTCTGGACCCACACGTGCCTGATTGCCTCACATGCTATAACAACGAGGGGTCTCTCTTTCTAGGAAGTTTACAGAATGTAGACATAGTACAGATACTCTCGTTCGGCTTCTGCGAGGATAGTGCAGACATGCGAAGCAAGAAAAGATACTCTTGTTCAGCTTCGACGAGGATAGTACACACATGCGAAGCAAGAGTTCTGGTGTGTACCAATGTTTGTGTGATTTCTTCCTTCAATAAGCAGGGGTCCAGTGTAGGCACACAAGAATGCACGTGCATACACTAGGATATGAAAACATTCCTCTAGCACTTAGATAAAATATTAGTCTAATGTATATGTTAAGTGTGAGTCGAGCGAGATTTTTAAGTGTCAATTAATTTAGAAAGGTGCAAATTCAGTTCACTGAAAAATGTAACTTGTACTTACCTACGAAAGTGCAACCGAATGAAAAGGTACTGAGTTAACTGGATGAAAAAGCACAAAACTGCACAACTTACTGCATACATGTAAATGTGCCATGGGCCCATGACTCTCCTACTAACTAACACAAAAGAAAATAATACAATCGTGGATATCAAGAACACACTTCGGGATGCGATTGTCAATGGAGGAGGAATACTGCCACACTTAGATACAAGAATACCTTACGTACGTACGTAAGTGGTGTTTTACCTTTTGCTAGTATCGCTACTACATTGTTGACACTCACCCATGTATAAACTAATGTAAAAGTGTGGTTCCACCGAAACACCTAATGTGAGAGTGCTGAGAAAGGTGATATGGAAAGCGTCAAATGATGAGCAAAAGTTAATCATTTTTACTTGGGAGATATGATCATATTTTGTTGGTTGCTTACTCTGGTTAGTAACCAACCATGATGATTCCATCACCTTTTGATGATATCCTGCTCCGCAATACCAAAAGCAGCAGATACATATAGATTATTAAGTGTACATTTCTTTGTTGGATTAGACGTGTATATTAGTGTGGTACTACTATGGTATCATCTGGGACCGGTCATATCTGAGCATCGTGGGTAACATATAAATCGTCGAGGTTGATCTTGTTTGACGTCATTTCATGATCCAGTGAATCCAGAAAACAAGTGGTAGGTACAAAGCATGCATAAGACGACAATAGAAATATGTTACATTGTAGGTAAGATAACTTTCATTACACCAATATGCCAATATCCTTCTTAATGATATATAAAGGATTAGGCGGTTTTATTGTTTCTAAGGCACGGATAGAGCAAGGGTGTGGAAAAGAAAATCGTCAGAAGCGTCGTGCCATACACGGATAAAGCTCGGATTTGCGTTGAGCAAAAAAATGGCATCCTAACCATTGCAAAAGCTCTGGCGGCGCACGCGTACAAACTAGAGAGAGGCACTACCGCTGCCCGCACCAAGTAATCTCAACCACCAATACAACAAAAGGTGACCTCACCCAGTGAGTAAGAATATATACATACCCCTCACAAAAAAAGAATATATACATACTAGTACTATTTACTTTGGAACGGAGGCAATTTGTTGTCGAAAGCCGATTGGTGGCTCCTAGTTAGTGACCGAAATGTACCCAGTAATCAACCACATTTTCTATGTGGAGCAACGCTAATGGCAATTAAGTACACCATTTGTTCCTAAATATAAGACGTTGCAAGTGGTGCAACGACCGTTCAACGGAGAGGAAAGCACAATGAAAATCATTACTACATGAGTGTTGGAAATATGCCCTAGAGTCAATAATAAAATGGTTATTATTATGTTTCTTTGTTCATGATAATAGTCTATTATTCATGCTATAATTGTGTTATCCGAAAATTGTAATACACGTGTGAATACATAGACCACAACGTGTCCCTAGTGAGCCTCTAGTTGACTAGCTCGTTGATCAACAGATGGTCATGGTTTCCTAACTATGGACATTGGATGTCATTGATAACGGGATCACATCATTGGGAGAATGATGTGATGGACAAGACCCAATCCTAAGCATAGCTCAAAGATCGTGTAGTTTGTTTAGCTAATTAAAGCTTTTCCAAATGTCAAGTATCATTTCCTTAGACCATGAGATTGTGCAACTCCCGGATACCGTAGGAGTGCTTTGGGTGTGCCAAACGTCACAACGTAACTGGATGACTATAAAGGTACACTACGGGTATCTCCGAAAGTGTCTGTTGGGTTGTACGAATCGAGACTGGATTTGTCACTCCGTATGACGGAGAGGTATCTCTAGGCCCACTCGGTAATGCATCATCATAATGAGCTCAATGTGACCAAGTGTCTGGTCACGGGATCATGCATTACGGTACGAGTAAAGTGACTTGCCGGTAACGAGATTAAACGAGTTATTGGGATACCGTCGACCGAATCTCGGGCAAGTAACGTACCGATTGACAAAGGGAATTGTATACGGGGTTACTTGAATCCTCGACATCGTGGTGCATCCGATGAGATCATCGAGAATCATGTGGGAGCCAACATGGGTATCCAGATCCTGCTGTTGGTTATTGACCGGAGAGGCGTCTCGGTCATGTCTGCATGTCTCCCGAACCCGTAGGGTCTACACACTTAAGGTTCGGTGACGCTAGGGTTGTAGAGATATGAGTATGCAGTAACCCGAAAGTTGTTTGGAGTCCCGCATGAGATCCCGGACGTTACGAGGAGTTCTGGAATGGTCCGAAGGTAAAGAATTATATATAGGAAGTCAGGTTTCGGCCATCGGGAAAGTTTTGGGGGTCACCGGTATTGTACCGGGACCACCGGAAGGGTCCCGAGGGTCCACCGGGTGGGGCCACCTATCCCGGAGAGCCCCATGGGCTGCAGTGGGAGGGGAACCAGCCCCTGGTGGGCTAGTGCGCCCCCCTTGGGCCCCCCTGCGCCTAGGGTTGGGAAACCCTAGGGATGGGGGCGCCTCCACCTGGCTTGGGGGGCAAGCCACCCCCTGACCGCCGCCCCCCTTAGGAGATTGCATCTCCTAGGGCCGGCGCCCCCCCTAGGAGGCCTATATAAAGAGGGGGGAGGGAGGGCAGCCGACCCCATGCTCTTGGCGCCTCCCTCTCCCCACGCACCACTTCTCCCTCTCGCTGAAGCTTGGCGAAGCCCTGCCGAGATCGCTGCTGCATCCACCACCACGCCGTCATGCTGCTGGATCTCCATCAACCTCTCCTTCTCCCTTGCTGGATGAAGGAGGAGACGTCTTCCCCAACCGTACGTGTGTTGAACGCGGAGGTGCTGTCCGTTCAGCACTAGGATCATCGGTGATTTGGATCGCGACGAGTACGACTCCCTCAACCCCGTTCTCTTGAACGCTTCCGCTCGCGATCTATAAGGGTATGTAGATGCACTCCTCTCTCTCGTTGCTAGATGAACTCATAGATTGATCTTGGTGAAGCGTAGAATTTTTTTATTTTCTGCAACGTTCCCCAACAGTGGCATCATGAGCTAGGTCTATACGTAGTTCTCTTTGCACGAGTAGAACACAAACTTGTTGTGGGCGTAGATGTTGTCAACTTTCTTGCCACTACTAGTCTTATTTTGCTTTAGCGGTATTGTGGGATGAAGCGGCCCGGAGCGACCTTACACGACGCTTACGTGAGACAAGGTTCCACCGGTGACATGCACTAGTTGCATAAGGTGGCTAGCGGGTGTCTGTCTCTCCCACTTTAGTTGGAGCGGATTCGATGAAAAGGGTCCTTATGAAGGGTAAATAGAAGTTGACAAATCACGTTGTGGCTTTTACGTAGGTAAGAAAACGTTCTTGCTAGAACCCTATTGCAGCCACGTAAAAGATGCAACAACAATTAGAGGACGTCTAACTTGTTTTTGCAGCAATTGATTTGTGACGTGATATGGCCAAAAGTTGTGATGAATGATATATATGTGATGTATGAGATCTTGTTCTTGTAATAGGAATCTCGACTTGCATGTCGATGAGTATGAAAACCGGCAGGAGCCATAGGAGTTGTCTTATTTATTTGTATGACCTGTGTGTCAATGATTTAACGCCATGTAATTACTTTACTTTATTGCTAAACCGTTAGCCATAGTAGTAGAAGTAATAGTTGGCGAGCAACTTCATGGAGACACGATGATGGAGATCATGATGTCATGCCGGTGACGAAGATGATCATGGAGCCCCGAAGATGGAGATCAAATGAGCTATATGATATTGGCCATATCATGTCACTACTATTTGATTGCATGTGATGTTTATCATGTTTTTGCATCTTGTTTACTTAGAACGACGGTAGTAAATAAGATGATCCCTCACAATAATTTCGAGAAAGTGTTCCCCCTAACTGTGCGCCGTTGTGAAAGTTCATTGTTTTGAAGCACCATGTGATGATCGGATGTGATAGATTCTAACGTTCACATACAACGGGTGTAAGACAGATTTACACATGCATAAACACTTAGGTTCACTTGACGAGCCTAGCATGTACAGACATGGCCTCGGAACACAAGAGACCGAAAGGTCGAACATGAGTCATATGGAAGATACGATCAACATGGAGATGATGACTAGTCCGTCTCACGTGATGATCGGACACGGCCTAGTCGACTCGGATCATGTATCACTTAGATGATTAAAGGGATGTCTAATATGAGTGGGAGTTCATTAAATTATTTGATTAGATGAACTTAATTATCATGAACTTAGTCTAAAAACCTTTGCAAATATGTCTTGTAGATCAAATGGACAACGCTCATGTCCACCTCAACTTCAACGCGTTCCTAGAGAAAACCAAGCTGAAAGATGATGGCAGCAACTATACGGACTGGGTGCGAAACCTGAGGATCATCCTCGTAGCTGCAAAGAAAGATTATGTCCTAGAAGCACCGCTAGGTGAAGCTCCCATCCCAGAGAACCAAGATGTTATGAACGCTTGGCAGTCTTGTGCTGATGATTACTCCCTCGTTCGGTGCGGCATGCTTTACAGTTTAGAACTGGTGCTCCAAAAGCGTTTTGAGCAACACGGAGCATATGAGATGTTCGAAGAGCTGAAAATGGTTTTCCAAGATCATGCCCGGGTCGAGAGATATGAAGTCTCCGACAAGTTCTTCAGTTGTAAGATGGAGGAAAATAGTTCTGTCAGTGAGCACATACTCAAAATGTCTGGGTTGCACAACAGCTTAACTCAGCTGGAAGTTAATCTCCCGGATGACGCGGTTATTGACAGAATCCTTCAGTCGCTTCCATCGAGCTACAAGAGCTTTGTGATGAACTTCAATATGCAGGGGATTGAAAAGACCATTCCTGAGGTATATTCAATGCTGAAATCAGCGAAGGTAGAGATCAAGAAGGAACATCAAGTGTTGATGGTGAATAAAACCACTAAGTTTAAGAAAGACAAGGGTAAGAAGAACTTCAAGAAGGACGGCAAGGGAGTTGCCGCGCCCGGTAAGACAGTTGCCGGGAAGAAGTCAAAGAATGGACCCAAGCCTGAGACTGAGTGCTTTTATTGCAAGGGAAGCGGACACTGGAAGCGGAACTGCCCCAAATACTTAGCGGACAAGAAGGCCGACAACACTAAAGGTATATGTGATATACATGTAATTGATGTGTACCTTACCAGTACTCGCAGTAGCTCCTGGGTATTTGATACCGGTGTTGTTGCTCATATCTGTAACTCAAAGCAGGAGCTGCGGAATAAGCGGAGACTGCGAAGGACGAGGTGACGATGAGCGTCGGGAATGGTTCCAAGGTCGATGTGATCGCCGTCGGCACGCTGCCTCTACATTTACCTACGGGATTAGTTTTAAACCTCAATAATTGTTATTTAGTGCCAGCTTTGGGCATGAACATTGTATCTGGATCTCGTTTAATACGAGATGGCTACTCATTTAAATTCGAGAATAATGGTTGTTCTATTTATATGAGAGATATGTTTTATGATCATGACCCGATGGTCAATGATTTATTCTTAATGAATCTCGAACGTGATGTTACACATGTTCATAGTGTGAATACCAAAAGATGTAAAGTTGATAACGATAGTCCCACATACTTGTGGCACTGCCGCCTTGGTCACATTGGTGTCAAGCGCATGAAGAAGCTCCATGCTGATGGACTTTTAGAGTCTCTCAATTATGAATCATTTGACACATGCGAACCATGCCTCATGGGCAAAATAACCAAGACTGCGTTCTCCGGAACAATGGAGCGAGCAACCAACTTATTGGAAATCATACATACTGATGTGTGCGGTCCGATGAGCGTTAAGGCTCGCGGAGGATATCGTTATGTTCTCACTCTCACTGACGACTTGAGTAGATATGGGTATGTCTACTTGATGAAACACAAGTCTGAGACCTTTGAAAAGTTCAAGGAATTTCAGAATGAGGTAGAGAATCAACGTGACCAAAAGATAAAGTTCTTACGATCAGATCATGGAGGAGAATACTTAAGTCATGAGTTTGGTACGCACTTAAGGAAATGTGGAATCGTTTCACAACTCACGCCGTCTGGAACACCTCAGCGTAACGGTGTGTCCGAACGTCGTAATCGCACTTTATTGGATATGGTGCGGTCTATGATGTCTCTTACCGATTTACCGCTGTCGTTTTGGGGATACGCTCTAGAGACAGCTACATTCACTTTAAATAGGGCACCGTCTAAATCCATTGAGACGACACCGTATGAATTATGGTTTGAGAAGAAACCTAAGCTGTCGTTTCTAAAAGTTTGGGGATGCGATGCTTATGTCAAGAAACTTCAACCTGAGAAGCTCAAACCCAAGTCGGAAAAATGCGTCTTCATAGGATACCCTAAGGAAACCATTGGGTATACCTTCTACCTCAGATCCGAAGGCAAGATCTTTGTTGCCAAGAACGGGTCCTTTCTGCAGAAAGAATTTCTCTCGAGAGAAGTAAGTGGGAGGAAAGTGGAACTTGATGAAGTACTACCTCTTGAACCGGTGAGTAGCGCAGCTCAGGAAGATGTTCCTGTGGTGCCAGCACCAACTGAAGAGGAAGTTAATGATGATGATCAAGGTACTTCGGATCAAGTTACTATTGAACTTCGTAGGTCCACGAGGACACGTTCCACACCAGAGTGGTATGGCAACCCTGTCCTGGAAATCATGTTGTTAGACAACGGTGAACCATGAAGAAGCGATGGCGGGCCCAGATTCCAACAAATGGCTTGAAGCCATGCAATCCGAGATAGGATCCATGTATGAAAACAAAGTATGGACTTTGACAGACTTGCCCGATGATCGGCGGCGATAGAAAACAAATGGATCTTTAAGAAGAAGACGGACGCAGATGGTAATGTTACCATCTATAAAGCTCGACTTGTCGCTAAGAGTTATCGACAAGTTCAAGGGGTTGACTACGATGAGACATTCTCTCCCGTAGCGAAGCTAAAGTCCGTGCGAATCATGTTGGCAATTGCCGCATACTATGATTATGAGATATGGCAAATGGACGTCAAAACGGCATTCCTTAACGGCCATCTTAAGGAAGAACTGTATATGATGCAGCCGGAAGGTTTTGTCGACCCTGAGAATGCTAACAAGGTATGCAAGCTCCAACGATCCATTTATGGGCTGGTGCAAGCATCTCGGAGTTGGAACATTCGCTTTGATGAGATGATCAAAGCGTTTGGGTTTATCTTGAGACTTATGGAGAAGCCTGCGTTTACAAGAAAGTGAGTGGGAGCTCATGGCATTTCTCATATTATATGTAGATGACATACTTTTGATGGGAAATGATATAGAACTTTTGACAGCATTAAGGCCTACTTGAATAAGTGTTTTTTAATGAAGGACCTTGGAGAAGCTGCTTACATATTAGGCATCAAGATCTATAGGGATAGATCAAGACGCCTCATAGGTATTTCACAAAGCACATACCTTGATAAGATATTGAAGAAGTTCAATATGGATCAGTCGAAGAAAGGGTTCTTGCCTGTATTGCAAGGTGTGAGATTGAGCTCGGCTCAATGCCCGACCACGGCAGAAGATAAAGAAGAGATGAGTGTCATCCCTATGCCTCAGCCATAGGATCTATTATGTATGCCATGTTGTGTACCAGACCTGATGTAAACCTTGCCGTAAGTTTGGTAGGAAGGTACCAAAGTAATCCCGGCAAGGAACACTGGACAGCGGTCAAGAATATCCTGAAGTACCTCAAAAGGACAAAGGACATGTTTCTCGTCTATGGAGGTGACGAAGAGCTCGTCGTAAAGGGTTAGGTCGACGCTAGCTTTGACACAGATCTGGATGACTCTAAGTCACAAACCGGATACGTGTATATTTTGAATGGTGGGGCGATGGCTGGTGCGATTTGCAAGCAAAGCGTCGTGGTGGGATCTACATGTGAAGCAGAGTACATGGCAGCCTCGGAGGCAGCGCATGAAACAATCTGGGTGAAGGAGTTCATCACCGACCTAGGAGTCATACCCAATGCGTCGGGGCCGATCGCACTCTTCCGTAACAACACCGGAGCTATTGCACTTGCCAAGGAGCCCAGGTTTCACAAGAAGACCAGGCACATCAAGCGTCGCTTCAACTCCATTCGTGAAAATGTTCAAGATGGAGACATAGATATTTCTAAAGTACATACGGACCTGAATGTAGCAGATCCGTTGACTAAACCTCTCCCTAGGGCAAAACATGATCAACACCAGAACTCTATGGGTGTTCGATTCATCACAATGTAACTAGATGATTGACTCTAGTGCAAGTGGGAGACTGTTGGAAATATGCCCTAGAGGCAATAATAAAATGGTTATTATTATATTTCTTTTTTCATGATAATAGTCTATTATTCATGCTATAATTGTGTTATCCGGAAATAATAATACACGTGTGAATACATAGACCACAACGTGTCCCTAGTGAGCCTCTAGTTGACTAGCTCGTTGATCAACAGATAGTCATGGTTTCCTGACTATGGACATTGGATGTCATTGATAACGGGATCACATCATTGAGAGAATGATGTGATGGACAAGACCCAAGCCTAAGCATAGCTCAAAGATCATGTAGTTCGTTTAGCTAAAGCTTTTCCAAATGTCAAGTATCATTTCCTCAGACCATGAGATTGTGCAACTCCCGGATACCGTAGGAGTGCTTTGGGTGTGCCAAATGTCACAACGTAACTGGGTGACTACAAAGGTACACTACGGGTATCTCCGAAAGTGTCTGCTGGGTTGGCACGAATTGAGACTGGGATTTGTTACTCCGTATGACGGAGAGGTATCTCTGGGCCCACTCAGTAATGCATCATCATAATGAGCTCAATGTGACCAAGTGTCTGGTCACGGGATCATGCATTACGGTACGAGTAAAGTGACTTGCCGGTTACGAGATTAAACGAGGTATTTGTGACGCCCGGGTAATCAAGCTACAGTGAACCTCTGCTAATGATGCCACGTCACCTTGATTACTGTTACTAGTCTCGCTTTAGTTCGAAACCGGTTCGAATTTCAAAATTAAAATAAAGGCAAACAATAAAGGTTTTCAAATATTAAAACTAAATGTTCGGGTGGAGCCAAATAATGCATAGGTAATTATGGTGGAGAGACCACACTATTATAAAATGCTTAAAAACTATGAGATGAATAAAACCGTAGCAAAAACTATTACTTAGATACTTTAAATATTAAATAATTACAAACATTTTATTTTGGGTGAGCAAATTTATGAGGCAGTGGCATAATTAGTAAACATCAATTTAGGTGCCACTTTGGTATTTTGTTATCACTAGAATAAATAGCAACTAAAAGTAATAGAATAAATAAAGGGTAAAAGTAAAACAAAATGAATAAAGGCAGAACCCCCCGGCCAACTGGGCCACCCGGCCCAACTCCCACCTTGGCCCGACCGGCCGACCCCACTCTCCATATCCCCCTATCGGCCGAAACCCTAGCTACCACGATTCCACTCCCCCCCCCACTCGCTCGCTCCGCCTCCCACATTTTGGATCGGGGCAAACTGCCCCGACCCCATCGTCCCCGACTCCGTCGCTCGACGCCCTGACGCCCCGTCCTCGACCTCCCCCCCCCCCACCCCCCCCGATCTGGATCGGGGCTCAACCCCGACCGCGCCCTGCCGACGTCGCCGTTGTCGCCCGTGGATCCCGCGGCCCGCTGCCGAGCTTCGTCGCTGGATCCGCTGCCTCCTCGTCTCCTTCTCACGCCGCTGGACCTCACCGCCGGACTGCTTCCTCTCCGTCCCCATCGTCTCCATCTCCTTCCCTCGCACCGCTGCCTAGTCCCCACCCCGCTTGTGAGGAACCCTCCTCCCCGCTCGACCCCGCCTACGCATGCAGTCGGGCCTCCGCCGCACATAGCTCGCCCTCCTCACACTGCCTGAACGCGCTGAAGCGCCTCTGCGCATGCGCTCACCGCGCCCGTGGCGCGCCTTGGCCATCGTGGTCGTTAGTCACGTGGCGCCTCGACCTCCCCACTCCCCATCGGCCTTCCCCCACTCCGGCCAGGTCGTGCCGCCGGGCGTAAGTCAGTGCGCCCTGGCCACACCATGACGCTCATTCGGGCTGCGCCCAGCGCCCACTAGCGCCTGACCCGCATCGGCCTCAGGGGCCTATGACAGCTGGGCCCCGCCCCCCTTTGACAATGACTGGTGGGCCAAGCCCCAGAACGTATTAAAATCAAAAAAATAATAATAATAATAATGAATTAATAAATTTATAATTAATTAAGTTAATTAATCCTATTTAATTAATCTGATCAACATATTAGCTTAATTAAACAGTAATTAGTTTAGCCAAACCCTAATTAACCTAAACAGAGTATGAGAGGTGGGTCTCATTGGACCCACACGTCAGTTTGACCAGTCAACACCTCTGTTGACTAATGACGTCATGTGATGTCAGCATGCACTATTCTGGATAATCTTGAATTAAATTAATTAAATAAATTCTAAAAATGATTTAAAACTCTAGAAAATCATATAAAATAAACCGTAGCTCAGATGAAAATGTTTTCTACATGAAAGTTGCTCAGAACGACGAGACGAATCCGGATATGTAGCCCGTTCATCCATAACACATCCCTAACCTATAGAACTCGCAACTTTCCCCCTCCGGTTCATATGTCCGAAAACGCGAAACACCGGGGATATTTTCCCGGATGTTTCCCCCCTTCACCGGTATCACCTCCTACCGTGTTAGGGCACGCCTAGCATCACACATTGCTTTGTCATGCATCATTATGCATTTGTTTGCATTGTATTCATTGTTTCTTCCCCCTCTTCTTCCGCTAGACACCGAGACCGACGCCGCTGCTACCCAGTACGACTACGGTGTTGACGACCCCTCTCTCTTGCCAGAGCAACCAGGAACGCCCCCCCTTGATCACCAGATATTGCCTATTCTTCTCTATACTGCTTGCATTAGAGTAGTGTAGCATGTTACTGCTTTTAGTTAATCATATACTGCTGCATAGCCTGTCCTTTCTACTACTGTTGTTACCTTTACCTTTATCCTCTACCGCTTAGCATAGGATGCTAGTGTTCCATCGATGGCCTATACTCTTGTCCGTCTGCCATGCTATACTACTGGGTTGTGATCACTTCGGGAGGTGATCACGGGCATATACTATATACTTTACACTATTACATTACCTGTGATACTGTTCGGAGATGGGGACTGAAAGGACAGGTGGCTCCATCCCGATAGAGGTGGGCCTGGGTTCCCGACGGCCCCTGACTATTACTTTGTGGCGGAGCGACAGGGAAGGTTGAGACCACCTAGGAGAGAGGTGGGCCTGGCCCTGGTCGGTGTTCGCGGATACTTAACACGCTTAACGAGATCTTGGTATTTGATCCGAGTGCGGCCATTTGGTCTATCGCACTAACCCACTACGTGGGAGCAGTTATGGGCACTTTCGGCGTCGTGGTATCGGCCGAAGCATTTCGTGACGTCGGCCGAAGCGGCGCGCCGGATTGGACTGGAACGCACTGCTAGGCTAGGTCTGCTTCCGTCACAGACGCATAGCGTGCTTGGTGTGCTCAGGGCGATGGGCCCAGACCCCTGTGCGCTTAGGTTTAGACCGGCGTGCTGACCTCTCTGTTATGCCTAGGTGGGGCTGCGACGTGTTGATCTTCCGCGACCGGGCATGACCCAGAAAAGTGTGTCCGGCCAAATGGGATCAAGCGTGTTGGGTTATGTGGTGCACCCCTGCAGGGAAGTTAATCTATTCGAATAGCCGTGATCTTCGATAGCAGGGGCGACTTGGAGTTGTACCTTGACCTTATGACAACTAGAACTGGATACTTAATAAAACACACCCTTCCAAGTGCCAGATATAACCCGGTGATCGCTCTCTAACAGGGCAATGAGGAGGGGATCGACGGGTAGGATTATGCTATGCGATGCTACTTGGAGGACTTCAGTCTACTCTCTTCTACATGTGCAAGACGGAGGCTGCCAGAAGCGTAGTCTTCGACATGATTAGTTATCCCCCTCTTATTCTGGCATTCTGCAGTTCAGTCCACCGATATGGCCCTTTACACATATACCCATGCATATGTAGTGTAGCTCCTTGCTTGCGAGTACTTTGGATGAGTACTCACAGTTGCTTTTCTCCCTCTTTTCCCCTTTCCCTTCTACCTGGTTGCCGCAACCAGATGTTGGAGCCCAGGAGCCAGACGCCACCGTCGACGACGACTCCTACTACACAGGAGGTGCCTACTACTACGTGCAGGCCGCTGACGACGATCAGGAGTAGTTTAGGAGGATCCCAGGCAGGAGGCCTGCGCCTCTTTCGATCTGTATCCCAGTTTGTGCTAGCCTTCTTAAGGCAAACTTGAGTAACTTATGTCTGTACTCAGATATTGTTGCTTCCGCTGACTCGTCTATGATCGAGCACTTGTATTCGAGCCCTCGAGGCCCCTGGCTTGTATTATGATGCTTGTATGACTTATTTTAATTTTAAAGTTGTGTTGTGATATCTTCCCGTGAGTCCCTGATCTTGATCGTACACGTTTGCGTGTATGATTAGTGTATGATTGAATCGGGGGCGTCACAAGTTGGTATCAGAGCCGACTGCCTGTAGGAATCCCCCTTCCCACTCCTTGGCTGAAGTCGAGTCTAGACATTACAAAAACTTTTACTAACATGGCTGTGTGGCTTACGGGCCCACGTCGCCATTGGGTGGTATTAGGATCTTTTACTCCTCGTCTATACTCTGGGACTCTGATCTCTCTTCTATTCGGGGTAAATGATTTTGCTAACTCTAACTCTAGGTTCTCGTAACTATTTCTCCCGGAGAGCCCTCATTCCGGAAGATCACCTGCTTCGTCAGAAGATTTTGAGGATATCCCCCGATATTTTCCCGAGACCCTTGTGCTCATCGCCTTTGCAATTCACTGCCACCGATATATCCCTATGGATGTTTGCATGCACTTGTCATTCTCATGATCATTCCTCGTCGCTCTTGTTGTTACAAGATGCCTCGAAATATTCTCCGTTGTCTCAAGAATCCTTTGAGTTTACTGTCTAGCAGTTTTATTTCGACATGAAAACCCCTACGGTTTTTCCTCACATTTATCGAGGATCCGTTCTTCTCAATTGTTCATGTGTCTCACAAAATTCTTCGGAATTCTTTTGATCTTTCAAAAATCCTGCAACATGTTACTCTTGAAACTCTTGCCTGCTTGCATTATGGTTAATTCCATATGACTAGTAGTCCTCGTTAACATCCCTTGTCTTAGTCATTTTGAGCCTATTGATTCAATGTGTGCGTACGCACGCAGTCATCAGGTTATCCTTTTTAAAATTATCTTTCCGGCTCAGGCGTCATTCCGGACATGAGTTGGTTCTATGCAATTCAAATCTTTATTGATTGCCCAACTAAGTGTTTTCAACTTATCTATCCTTGATCAGAGCGTCTGCTTCTCATCCTTCGTTTTGGAAACCATAATTTCTTTCTATTTAAGCATCAGACTAATCAGGTGATTCTTGAATCTGATGCCTCTGCATTCTTCTTCCTTTGAGTTAGTACCGATACTCACATCAGCTCGGTTGTGGATCGCCCGATCCATTGTTGGATTGTTATCCAACAATGTCCTTCATATTCAATCACCTTGTGAGTCCTTCCCCTGATACATAATGCCTTTGGTAAATTGTATTCTCTGCTCTGTCAACCATGCTCTACTTTCGAGCTGGTGATAATTACTCCTGATGTTCATGGTATATGTTCTAAGAAGCCCCGATGGGTTGAACGTATGCCTTCCTTAATATATGTGAACTCGAAGGTTTTCATGGGTCATACTCCTCTGGTAATTCACCAGGTAGGTTTTTGACACTGAAATCATTTTATCTAGAGAAGTGAATGAAAGGTTATGCATTGAAGAAGTGGGAGTCGACCTTGAACCTTTGTGTTCATGCCCAGGGACATGATGTAGATCCTATCATGGAAGCTTCTTGTAATAATAACTATTTCCTTGATATAATATCCTTTGGTATCGGTGAAGTTGATCCTTTGCAATCGTGGTTCCGACCATATGTTCTTCTTTGATCCCATTTCTCGGGCAAGTTCAAGCACTTGTCTTCTGTGGATCAATACACCAGTCCAACCTTTACATTGATCTTTCATCGAGTATTACACCCTGGTATCTCGAGTTATCATGTAACTACATAACTTCTTATGAGTTCTTCGTCAACTATTATTCTCGTCGATTCCAATTTTCCCCCGGGTCCTGAGTTATTAGTCACTCGAAAACACCGATAAGTGAATCGATTCCGCACTCCGATTCAATAACTCTTAAGTAATTTTCGTTGCTTATGAGTTTAATAATCATTCAAGTCATTCCTAGCCTGATCGGCTATATCCTTATCGTGCAACTTTTTAACTGTGCTACCTGATCCTTCTTCCCAGAGCACAAATTTCAACGGTGAGCTAATCTTACGTCGATATTCCTCATCATATCATTTCGCCTTGAACCGCAAGCTTGGTCTCGAGTTTGTGTCGTACTCATGGTTCCAATAACCTTTCGCTTCATCATTCCTTTGACTTGATGTCATCGCCGTTCAATTACATCTTCATGAAATCTCTCGACAATTGTGTCGTGATCATCATCAACATTCTGAGCTCTTCTAGGGTATCCATTGAATTCATGATGAGAAATACCATCCTTTCCCTCGATGATTTGTATTATCATTGACCACTTTATTGCCTTCCGTTCAACATAAACTTGTTCGTGTTTGGTGTTACACGTTGAGATCCTTGCTACCCAGCAGTTGTTCTTCTTTACCTTGGAAGTATTACCATCTCTTTTGTCAAGAATGTGGTGAGAATTTCACCACCTCTTAAGAATTCTTGATATATTAATACTTCTCGCCATCTCCGTTCATTCCTTGGTCCCCGTATTGTTTTTAACCGGAATACCGACAATTGAGCTATGACGTGTGAATTGAAAACTTCTGGCAACCCTATTGCTTTGAAGTGAATGGGCGATAGTTTCATTCTAAGTCTTTCGATAATTGAATCCCCATTCTAACATTGGTCGTGCAACCCAACCCATATTTCGGGTGCACCTTTCAACCAATGTTTAATTATGTATGTTTTCCTCGAGCATACCTCACTATATCATTTGATCGACAAAGGTTATCTCCTTGTTCAGATAATCGTGAAATCCATCTTTTGAAATCTCAATGGAATGTCATGAGTCCATCAGCCACCTCCTCACCCTCTCCTCAGTTTAATGATGAACCCTTGTTCGAAACTCGCTTCCATAGTTCATTTCCCGAGAATCATATAATGTCATCTTGTCAATTTGTTTTGCACCTTTTCTTCTCAGGCATCCTGAGTCTGGGGTATCCTGACCCCAATCAGATCTGAACCTCGGTCAGATATGATGGTTGGAACATATTTTCAAGAGTTATAACATTGGTCTTTATGTGACCCGGTAAGGTGATGTCATGCCTAGCACACCTGGCCGGAGGACCTATTGTTATAGTTTCCTTTTTAGCAAGCTTAGCGATTCTTCCATGAGGAAATCGTAAGACTTATCTATAAGTTGTTCCTGATGGATCCTTCATGTATCCAGCAGAGTCTGACCTTTGCTTGAAGACCATGTCAATACTATCTCGAAGCATGTCTGTGGTACTCCGATTTTCAACAAGAACATTTGAAGCCCAATGCTAAATGTTTCCTGCTCAATTATCCAAACACCGTTGTATGGGTAATGTCATGAAATTCCTCTCCCCTTACATAAATGGTTTTCTACTTTCTATCATGTCATGGATATCATGCTCTGATTGTCCTTGGGAAGGAAATACCCCTGAAATATGTGTTTTAACACATTTTTCCTTTCCATTGTTCTGTTTAATCTGATAATCATATTTTCCTTTCCATTGTTTGGTTTAACCTTTCTTGTGATCTATATGACCTAAGCAGTAATAATTCCATGCTTAGTTGAGCACTTCGTTGTACCACTCTGTCCGTAGACCATGTTACCTTTGTTGATGACATTTCGGTAACCGCCGATGGATGAGAACTTTGCCTCTTGGCCCGCCTCGTTCAACGAGCAGGAAAATGGATCTCTTCGTCCCTCCCCCTGGGTACCGACGTTGTTGCCGACATAATCGACAGGCTACCCTCTGGCATGCCTTGCTTGCATGATCACGCAATACGTCTCCGCCCTTCCTACTTCTAACCCACATGGTGGGCCCATAACCCACAGTTCTACAGGATCGAAACCTGACTCTCCTATACACCCTGTTGTCAAAGTTATTCCTCGCGCTTGACTTTGTAAGTAATTCACGGGCCACCTGCCCAGTGATCTATTCTGGTATCTGATGCAATGCTTATTCACATTGCTCTAAACCCCTTCAACACTTCGTTTCAGGCATCGAACGATTGCCTGCCCGCTCGAAACTTCCCATGATACCTCCTTACTTTGCTCTCGATATTTTCTTAAGTTTCAATTCGGGAGTTACTTTCCGCCACCTTCCCCGATGTTAACTACCAGGTAGTCTACCTTGCAGAGGTCCGTTCTTACAGAATACCCACCCCTTATTCTTTCATAAGTACGATGGAAATCCTGAAGAAAGGATACCGGCTTCATCATGATGACCTGAAGCACAGAAGTGAAGACATCAACGTAGTGGCTAGACCTCTTCGAGAAGAGCAGCCAAGACCGAGAAGACTCGTTAGGTTTTCTCTACCAGCACTTTTCCCCCTTACTCCACCGCTTAAATCTCGGGACGAGATTTCTTGTAGTGGAGGAGAATTGTGACGCCCGGGTAATCAAGCTACAGTGAACCTCTGCTAATGATGCCACGTCACCTTGATTACTTTTACTAATCTCGCGTTAGTTCGAAACCGGTTCGAATTTCAAAATTAAAATAAAGGCAAACAATAAAGGTTTCCAAATATTAGAACTAAATGTTCGGGTGGAGCCAAATAATGCATAGGTAACTATGGTGGAGAGACCACACTATTATAAAATGCTTAAAAACTATGAGATGAATAAAACCGTAGCAAAAACTATTACTTAGATACTTTAAATATTAAATAATTACAAACTATTTTATTTTGGGTTAGCAAATTTATGAGGCAGTGGCATAATTAGTAAACATCAATTTAGGTGCCACTTTGGTATTTTGTTATCACTAGAATAAATAGCAACTAAAAGTAATAGAATAAATAAGGGGTAAAATAAAACAAAATGAATAAAGCGTAATCCCCCGCCAACTTGGCCACCCGCCCAACTCCCACCCTGGCCCGACCGCCCCACGCCACTCTCCATATCCCCCTATCGGCCGAAACCCTAGCTACCACGATTCCACTCCCCCCCCCCACTCGCTCGCTCCCCCACTCCCCCCTGTTTCTGGATCGGGGCAAACTGCCCCGACCCCATCGTCCCCGACTCCGTCGCCCCTTGCCGGCGTCGCTCGACGCCCTGACGCCCCGTCCTCGACCTCCCCCCGATCTGGATCAGGGCTCAACCCCGACCGCGCCCCGCCGACGTCGCCGTTGTCGCCCGTGGATCCCGCGGCCCGCTGCCGAGCTTCATTGCTGGATCCGCCGCCTCCTCGTCTCCTTCTCACGCCGCTGGACCTCACCGCCGGACTGCTTCCTGTCCGTCCCCATCGTCTCCATCTCCTCCCCGCGCACCGCTGCCTAGTCCCTACGGCCCCGCGGTGAGGAACCCCGACCGTCCTCCCCCGCTCTAACCCCGCACTACTACGCACGGTCGTGCCTCCGCTCGCACGTAGCTCGCCCCTCCCCTGCACAACGCTCGAGGCGCTGAAGCGCCAGACGCAGCGCATGCGCGCCACCACACCCGTGGCCGCGCCTTGGCCATCGTGGTCGTTCGTCCGCGTAGCGCCCCTGACCTCCCCCCACTCCCCATCGGCCTTCCCCCCACTCCGGCGCCGTGTCGTGGCCGCGCCGAAGTCGGTCTTGGCGCGCCACACCACAGCCGCTCATTTCGGCTGCGCCCCACTAGCGCCCGACCCGCATCGGCCTCAGGGGCCTATGACAGCTGGGCCCCGCCCCCCTTTGACAATGACTGGTGGGCCAAGCCCCAGAACGTTTTAAAATAAAAAAATAAAAAAATGAATTAATAAATATATAATTAATTAATTAATTAAGTTAATTAAGCCTATTTAATTAATCTGATCAACTTATTAGCTTAATTAAACAGTAATTAGTTTAGCCAAACCCTAATTAACCTAAACAGAGTATGAGAGGTGGGTCCCACTGGACCCACACGTCAGTTTGACCAGTCAACACCTCTGTTGACTAATGACGTCATGCTGACGCCATGATGACGTCAACATGCACTATTCTGGATAATGTTGAATTAAATTAATTAAATAAATTCTAAAAATGATTTAAAACTCTAGAAAATCATATAAAATAAACCGTAGCTCAGATGAAAATGTTTTCTACATGAAAGTTGCTCAGAACAACAAGAAGAATCCGGATACGTAGCCCGTTCATCCACCACACATCCCTAACCTATCGAACTCGCAACTTTCCCCCTCCGGTTCATTTGTCGGGAAACGCGAAACATCGGGGATATTTTCCCGGATGTTTCCCCCTTCACCGGTATCACCTCCTACCGCGTTAGGGCACGCCTATCATCACACATTGCTCTGTCATGCATCGTTATGCATTTTTTCATTGTATTCATTGTTTCTTCCCCCTCTTCTTCCGCTAGACACCGAGACCGACGCCGCTGCTACCCAAGACGACTACGGTGTTGTGACCCTCTCTCTTGCCGAAGCAACCCAGCAAACCCCCCGCTTGATCACTAGATATCGCATATTCTTCTCTATCTTGCTTGCATTAGAGTAGTGTAGCATATTCTTTGCTTTCGATTAATCCTATACTGCTGCATAGCCTGTCCTTGCTACTACTGTTGTTACCTTTACCTGCTATCCTACTTCTTAGTATAGGTCTGCTTCCGGCCGTGTACGCAACGTGCAGGTGTACTAAGGGCGATGGGCCCAGACCCCTGTGCGCTTAGGTTTAGACCGGCGTGCTGACCTCTCTGTTATGCCTAGGTGGGGCTGCGACGTGTTGATCTTCCGTGGCCGGGCATGACCCGGAAAAGTGTGTCCGGCCAAATGGGATCGAGCGTGTTGGGTTATGTGGTGCACCCCTACGGGGAAGTTAATCTATTCGAATAGCCGTGATCTTCGGTAACAGGACGACTTGGAGTTGTACCTTGACCTTATGACAACTAGAACCAGATACTTAATAAAACACACCCTTCCAAGTGCCGATATAACCCGGTGATCGCTCTCTAACGAGGCAATGAGGAGGGATCGCGGGTAGGATTATGCTATGCGATGCTACTTGGAGGACTTGATCTACTCTCTTCTACATGTCAAGAAGACGGAGGTCGCTGAAGTGTAGTCTTGACAGGATTAGTTATCCCCTCTTATTACGGCATTCTGCAGTTCGGTCCACCGATATAGCCCTTTACACATATACCCATGCATATGTAGTGTAGCTCCTTGCTTGCGAGTACTTTGGATGAGTACTCACGGTTGCTTTTCTCCCTCTTTTCCCTTTCCTTCTACCTGGTTGCCGCAACCAGATGTTGGAGCCCAGAGCGACGCCACCGTCGATTTACGACTCCTACTACACCGGAGGTGCCTACTATTACGTGCAAGGTCACGATTTACCCAGGAGTAGTTTAGGAGGATCCCAGGCAGGAGGCCTGCCCCTCTTTCGATCTGTATCCCAGTTTGTGCTAGCCTTCTTAAGGAAAACTTGAGTAACTTATGTCTGTACTCAGATATTGTTGCTTCTGCTGACTCTTCTATGATCGAGCACTTGTATTCGAGCCCTCGAGGCCCCTGGCTTGTATTATGATGCTTGTATGACTTATTTTAATTTTAGAGTTGTGTTGTGGTATCTTCCCGTGAGTCCCTGATCTTGATCGTACACGTTTGCGTGTATGATTAGTGTATGATTGAATCGGGGGTGTCACAGTATTGGGATACCGACGATCGAATCTCGGGCAAGTAACGTACCGATTGACAAAGCGAATTGTATACGGGGTTACTTGAATCCTCGACATCGTGGTTCATCCGATGAGATCATCGAGGAGCATGTAGGAGCCAACATGGGTATCCAGATCCCGCTGTTGGTTATTGACCGGAGAGGCGTCTCGGTCATGTTTGCATGTCTCCCGAACCCGTAGGGTCTACACACTTAAGGTTCGGTGACGCTAGGGTTGTAGAGATATGAGTATGCAGTAAGGCGAAAGTTGTTCGGAGTCCCGGATGAGATCCCGGACGTCACGAGGAGTTCCGAAATGGTTCGGAGGTAAAGAATTATATATAGGAAGTCAGATTTCGGCCATCGGGAAAGTTTCGGGGGTCACCGGTATTGTACCGGGACCACCGGAAGGGTCCCGGGGGTCCACCGGGTGGGGCCACCTATCTCAGAGGGCCCCATGGGCTGAAGTGGGAGGGGAACCAGCCCCTGGTGGGCTGGTGCGCCCCCCCTTGGGCCCCCCTGCGCCTAGGGTTGGGAAACCCTAGGGGTGAAGCGCCACACTGCTTGGGGGCAAGCCACCCCACAACCGCCGCCCCCTTAGGAGATTGCATCTCCTAGGGCCGGCGCCCCCCCTAGGAGGCCTATATAAAGAGGGGGGAGGGAGGGTAGCCGACCCCATGCTCTTGGCGCCTCCCTCTCCCCACGCACCACCTCTCCCTCTCGCTGAAGCTTGGCAAAGCCCTGCCGAGATCGCTGTTGCATCCACCACCACGCTGTCGTGCTGCTGGATCTCCATCAACCTCTCCTTCCCCGTTGCTGGATCAAGAAGGAGGAGACGTCTTCCCCAACCGTACGTGTGTTGAACGCGGAGGTGCTGTCCGTTCAGCACTAGGATCATCGGTGATTTGGATCACGACGAGTACGACTCCCTCAACCCCGTTCTCTTGAACGCTTCCGCTCGCGATCTACAAGGGTATGTAGATGCACTCCTCTCTCTCGTTTACTAGATGAACTCATAGATTGATCTTGATGAAGCGTAGAAATTTTTTATTTTCTGCAACGTTCCCCAACAAAATATTATGGCGTGCCCCGTCCATATGCGTCCTTGTGGCCGCAGATATGACAACCCTACTGTAGTTTCTATTAACCATTTAATTATGTATCTTGAAAGTTAATGTTAAAATTTGGATGGACACGTAAGTTGCATGTTAACTAAGAGTGCAAAGAAACAACATGTCGACTAAGCTTTCCAACACAGAGTCCAAATATTAGCATTCCCTAAGTCAATAATACAAAATGGCTTTAGCAACTTTAGAAGAGAGCGTTGAACTATTGAGTTGCAACTTTCATGTGAAAGTGTATATTTTTATGTTGGTTTTGGGCATTCTTCTTCTTTTTCTCAGAATGGATTTTTAAGTTAAATTCTAAGATAGGTTTATGATTTACATTGAACCTGTTTGAATTCTCTCTTCTCCATAACTCTGCTCCTGGAGGGGCACCAAACGCTCTAACTCTGCAGAATCTGGAGCGCGGAGTGGAGCAGGATGCAGTTCAATTTTCTGGACGGCTAAAACCGAGTTCCGCAGATCCTGAAAATGAAGGATTTCGTAGAAATCACAGCAACCTGCCACCTGTAAGTGAAGCATACTAGCTCGGTATGTATCTCTCCCGGTACCGAGTGAAACATACTAGTTCGAAATGTATCTCTCCCGGTCGGTACGTTTTCCCCTGTATAATATTTCTTGGGCCAACTTTTTGACACGAAAACCCAGTAAGAGAAGGGAACATGAGTTCACCAAGAGCAACTAGTGAAGGAGTACTCCTTCTAGCTCCTTCGAGAGCCCCCGCAGGGGTCACCTACTGTGGGCTGAGAGCGCGTCACGTGTCGTGCTTTAGGCGCTCCCTCTGATTTTATTTTATTTCTTCGCATGCGTTTTCGCCTTTTTAGATAATTTTTTTCATTTTTTTACTCTTTGTTCCCCCCTCCCCCCCTCCCCGGATTTTTCTTAGGTTTTGGACCCAAAAAAATTGCGCGAAGAAAAAGCGTTTTCTTTGTTTTTTCTTCCGCGAAAGGCATGGATTTGCTTCCGCGAGAGGCACGAATTTGCCTCTCGGAAACGGGAAAAAAGAAATTCAGGCGTGGTTTTGCTTCTGCGAGGGGCACCTCTTGCGTTTTTTCTTTTTCACGAGAGACACAGATTTGCTTCCGCGAGTGGCACAGTGGTGCCTCTCAGAAACGGAAAAGAAATGCGATTTTCTTTTTCTTTTCATTCTGCTGGAGGAACGGAGTTGCTTCCACGAGAGGCACAATCGTGCCTCTCGGGAACGGGAAAAACACGGTTTCACTTTTTTCCCTCCGGCGAGAGGCACAGATTTGTTTCTGTGAGAACACGGCGTGCCTCTCGAAAACAAAAAAAATAAATATGTTTTCCTTTTTTTTCCATTCACGAGAGGCACCCATTTGCTTCCGCAAGAGGCACAGTCGTGCCTCTGAAACATGTTTTCCTTTCGCGAGAGACAGAGATTTGCTTCCCTGAGAGGCACAGTCATACCTCTCGGAAACAAAAGAAACTCGTTTTCCTTTTTTCTTTTCCTTCCGCAATAGGCACGGATTTGCTTCCGCGAGAGGCACAGTCGTGCCTCTCAGAAACAAAAAAAAAATCATTTTTTCTTTCCTTCCGTAAGAGGCACATATTTACTTCTCGTGAAGGCACAGGTTTGCTTCCACAAGACGCACAGTCATGCCTCTTTCGGTAAGGGAAAAAACATGCTCCCAATTCGGTTTTCTCGTCTGTTTTTCTTGACTGGGTTTTTCATGGAGAAAAAAGTTCGTCAAAACATATCAACGTGTGATCTAGTTTTAAGAACTCGACGCAAGGAATCCAATGGTGAAAAGGATTTGTGATTTGAACGCACGATTTAGGAGATAAAACGTTTTGAATAAACGGATCTAAAAAACAGAAAACTCCTGGGTTGCGACAAGTGGCGCACATGCAGTGCACCACTGTCGCAACCTGGGTTGGGAGTGACCTTTGCAAAAAGTGCTCCTTCATTAATGATTTCGATTTCGGCTACCAAAAACATTTCAAATCTCGGCGAGAGCGTGATCCAGCGAGTAGAGCGCAGATGTAAAGATTTGGGGGAGCTAGCCTATTGCCGAACAAGCCCTTTTTTTGGAAATTTTCTATCTATTCATTTCCAATCATACAGTACATCAAACACCCAAAATAATAAAAATTATGTTTCGTCGTCCCTCCCTCGCCGGAGCCGAGCACAACTTGTTGTAATAGACAGTCAGAAAGTCATCGCACTAATGCCTTATAGAACCAACACACTAATACAACAACGGCCGCCGATAAAGAGAAGTTTAGATCGGAAGGATCCAACCTGAAGACACATGAACAAAGACGAACAAAGACCGGATCCGAGCAGATCCACCAATGACAACCACAGACCGAATCCTGCGAGATCCGCTAGAGACACACCTCCACACGCCTTCCGAAGATGCTAGACACACCACTGGAACGGGGACTACACGGGGAGAACCTTATTTCATCTTCAAGAAGTCTCCACCAGCTCATCTTTCTAAGTAGGATACAAACCCTAACAAAACCTGAAGAAACGCCTAAAAACGGAGCCCTCCCGCACAGTGGATTCCGGCTGAACAGACCCTTCATACAAGATTTTGTCATCAGGCATTATATAAGCCTTTTTAATTTCCTATACCAGGAGACTGCTCAAGCACATTATTGTCAGGTTCCGAGCGAGGGTTGCTATGGCACGTGGGAGCATAGTGACTCCAAAAGACCAGGCGAACATTTTCGCTAAATTCACGTGCTCATCTTTCATAACAAAAACAAACACAGAGAAAAAAGAACAGCATATAATTATATAATACACTGTTGGTAGCTTGAACCTTGGGCCTGATATTTTGCCAATGCGCTTTTGTTATCCACACAACACCCTTTCAAGACATCGCTTTTGGTCCTCCGGCGCATTGTGTGGGGCTATATCGGAAGCAACACTTGAGCCGTATCATGTGTGCATCGTGTTGCATTCGTTACCGGGGGATACTTGTTACTTTTTTGCACGATCTCTGAGACTATGAGCAGCGGACTGAATCCTAGCGAACTCGGAAACAACATATCTGGAGATAAGATCCTGCCAGATTAAAAAGATGCAGATTGATTTCCCTGGTCATGCGCTGCTGGCTGCACCAGCTAGAGTCCTCTCAGTCACGTGACACTTATTGACATCACATTATGCAGTCTTTGTGTCGAATGGATCTGCTCCTTCCTTGCCCCCGTTAAAAAATAAGGCCTCCTTTGGTTTGAAGGAATCTTATAGAAATTCTAGAGGATAGGATTTTTATAGGATTTTTTTCTTTAGAGCCCTTTGGTTTATAGGAATGGATTCCTATTCCTACATAGGATTGGTTCCTATCCTCCACATTTCATAGGAAAATAAAAATGAGCCTAGACTCAATGGAAAAATTCCTTTGATGTCAATCAAATGACATCTCATTTCCTATTCCTACTCATAGGATTTAAGATACAAGTCATCTCATTTCCTATAAAATTCCTATTCCTATAATAATCCTATCCTGTGAACCAAAAGAGGCCTAAGAGTGTGTGTTTCGTGGAAACCCTGCATGTTTTCCTACAATAAACGAAAAAATAACTCCAGATATATATTTGGCTCTAGTTCCAGGAAAATGAACATCAACGAGGTACCTTTTTCTGCGGAGAAGTAATTAGAGAATGTTTTGCAGGGACCGGCGCTTAGAAACAAGAGCAGCAGACATAGTTTTCTAAAATATCACCGCCCACGCGCACTGAGTAATTAACAAACCAGATAATGTACTCCTACATCAAAAAAGGCCGTCGAACCAATGACCATCAATCGACCAATCATCGTCATGTGTGTATGCCTTGAGCAAGCAAGCTAAATTTATTTCTTTCCTTTATGCTGCGTTTACTTACTCAAAAGCACTGATCGTTGCGGGACATCGCCATCACAAAAGTTGATCAACATGTGAACTAAAGGCATTGCATCACGATCAATGATCGGTTCATCGACTGTTGCTTGTTTCTTGGAAGCCAACCACCAAAACGCGTGCACCTCCCAAAAGCTTGGACCGTCCTAGTAGCATTTCTTCTTTGTAATTTCAAATGAATTTACTGAGGTCATTCCAAATTATTGTTATTTGAGAATCTTTTCTTTTTTTACAAATGGTGAGAATCTTATTTTGAAGAGTATTTACCTGTTAACAATTTCAATTTTTTATTAGGGGGATACCGGTAGCATTCAGAAAAAGCTCGCGGTGTCAGTTTAATTGAGAAACACAGCCATGAAAATGCTTACTCAGGAAACTGTCTAGCCATGCAGCCATTTGGGTGCTTCAGCTGATACCGTCATACTATTGTCCAAACGGAATGTTCCAGGTCTTGAAGTTGCATCTCCATTGTCGAAAACTACACATATTCTTGTTACCGATCTGGTCATGGTGCTATGTGTTTTCATGAGGATTTTCCAAGTGCTAGATGCTGACGTAGCAATGGGGGGGGGGGGGGGGGTCAAAAACCGCTATTCAAATATTTTCATATTTCACATTATTTTGTCTTTGTAATGGCGGAGTGCCAAAGTGTCATAGTGATGAATCTGATGATACCTATGTATGTTTTCCGCTTGATTTACACATCATTTACGCATTAGGTTCTTATGTTCCATAAATCTATAACTAAAGAACTACTCTTATAGCAAGTTCACTTTGGTTTGTCTATATCAGCTTGATTAGCTTTCCCTGTAAAGTTCTCTTTTCTCCACTCAAAATGTCACTTGAGAGGATCATTGGAAGAAGGAGGCCATCCATCAAGACGACACCAGAAGAAGACATGGTTCATGGTGGGTTTTGATGCATCACTGGTTGCCTTCCTGTGCCATCAGTTGACAACTAATCATTCATGTGCAAACACAACCAGTTGCACTGCATCATGTCTGCCTCAAAACATCCCATTCTCTGCAGATTTGTGTCACAATTGGACTGACAGGTGCACATACACCCCGCGCACATTAATCCTATCATGAGGTATGGTACATATTATGATATAAATAGTTATCATCAGGAATCAAAGTAGTATAGTAGTTAGCAAACTACCAAGGACTTTCTAATTGGAATTTGGAAGTAATTAGCATGTGTATCTACATTCATGACCTCTCACCAGCAGATAGCTTAGCTCCTAGCTAGCGAGTGATTTGGTCGGAAGGTCACTAATTTGTTCATTAATCGCGTAATCCGTCTGGTAAGTGCGGTGTTTGACGCGTGTCACAGGCAAATCTATTTCTTAATTTGCAGCGAATCATCGAGCAGACTAATTAAAGGGGATTGGTCATCATGGGTTGATTGTCTATTTGCTTGGACTGATGTTTACATTCATGTGCGACTGGTTATTTTCTCTCTCTCTTTTCGGTGGTCATGTGAGTTGAAAATTAAGGCGGTGAGATTGGTGGATGCGTGGTCGGCCCACTGACAATGACACCCTAGGAAGAATACATTGTACTTCTACAGATTAGTTTGTTGAGCGATGTGGAGTCCAATGTGTTAGTGTGCAAGTTATTTAGTAGTAGAGCTTTGCCGGCTTGAACAATGTATTGATTTTTTTGCAAGAGAAACGGTGACTCAACTCTTTCCTGCAAAATCACTGTTCTATTGGTGTGATATTTCTCACAGTCACATGATACATGGTCTCCATGATTAGTATTGTATTCTATCCAGTATCCTTTTGTTTTTGAAACCAAAGATTTCGTTCGAACAACAAAATAAGATTGACTACTCATATTTTCCAACAACTTGAAATTAAATAATTTATCATATTTTCTACCGAAAATATTAATTAATCATCCTCCAAGGTGAGTCGTCTGTCAGATGATCATATTAGGCTGACTTTTTGTGTCCATTTCTATCGAAAAAATGTATTGCTTTTGTTCTGCTTGTATGTTGGCAGGCCTTTAACCAACGTAAGTAGCTCCAAGACAGAAGCATTGTGGAGTGGATGCCAGAAGATTTATTTGGTAGGAGAGCACAAAATGAAGCTCAATTTGCAAGCATGTGGCACGCTCTTTGCTAGAAGGAGATATTAGTTAGGTTAATCGATCCGGCGCAGTTCTATGCACGAACTATAACTAACGAAGAATATACCACATGCATGCATGATGCCTCTGCATAGTGCTAGTGGCAATATGTTAATTCTGAGGTGAGGTTGCGTTATTGCCATTGACACTCCCATGCATCATGAGCTCCCCTACGTTAACTAATGTACAAGTGATCAGGCAAAAGGACACTAATTCAAGTCGTATCCTTGGGAGAAAAAAGTAATGCAAATTTGACTCAAGAAAGCGTCAAATGATGATCAAGAGAGATAACAAATTTTACTCTCAAGATATCAAATTTTATTGTGCCCCGCCCTGCTTTGATTAGTAAGACATGCATCATTATGATCCGTCCCTTTTTGATTGATATATACCATGCGCCGTGTTACCGAAAGAGGCTACCGAGTATATAATTTGTGAACGATAAGAGTGCGCACTAGTATTGTATCAAAGGGGCGGTTATGTGAGTGTATAGTTAACATAAACATTGACGTCTATGTCACTTGAGCTAATGTAATTAGTAGTTGAATAGCAAATTCAATTACTCCTGCTAATTTACTCTTGCAAAAGTGCTTGGGCTATGGGCCGTTGCTACCTTGCCGGTAGCACTAATTTACTTATGTAGCGCGCGATCGGGCCGGGAGAGATTAGCTGCCGATCATAGATTGCTTCCGTTGGTTGGTCCTTTTGTGATGGATATCTGCGAGTACTCTTTCCGTCTGGCTGTGCAAGCTTGCACATGCCTCTAGCTAGGTTGTCAATTTGGCTAACCAAATATGTGTCAATCTAAAAGCATGGACACATCCTATGTAGTATGTACCGGGATGAACGGAGTAGTAAATAACCGTACTATATGTAGATCCATGCATACATATTCATTAAGCAAGCTGATTGTGGGAGGTAAGGCATAAACACTGGAGTGGAACTTTTTTCATTTTGGGGACGAACACTGGAGCTGGAAGTCAGACCTCCCTTTTCTTTGAACACCTTGGGGCCGGTTGTTGATGACAGGTGAGCTCTTAGAATACCTAAAACCGGAGCCCTCAAATCCGCACCAGATGTTAGGGTGGGTTGTCCAGTCACTATTCGGAAGCAAAATTGTCACCCAACTGGTCCTCCTAAATCCGGCCCAAACGTCCGCACTACCCATACCAGGCCAATATTTGGGGTGGATATGGAGACACGCGGACGCGCCTGCCATGCCGTCTTCGACAACCCGGTTCCATCCCAAATCCTCTCAAAATTAACTAGTCCACCACTTCGACCCAACTCCTCGCGCCTTCGTCCTCCATTTCACGCCTCTGCGCAGCCGCCCACCTCCTCCCTTGCTCGCCGCCCCCCTCGGTCGTCGTTGATGTTGTCGCCGACAACCCAGTCCACCACCATGGTAACAGATGATGCCTCCGCGGAATCGGTTGGGCACCCACCATGGTAACAGGTCCACCACCGGAGGCAGCGGGAGGCAGCGGCGGCGAAGACAGCTGCGGAGGTGGCCGGTGCTGAGAAAAAAATTCCACCCATACAATGCATGACATGGGACCTAGATAGAATCATTGTCTTCATTGCTATAACAAGATATCTTCATACACCATCTCTCTCTCTCTCTCTCTCTCTACAACTTTTCAACACTACATCTGGACCATAAGAATGGTGAAACATACAAATACAACTAGGTAGCACCACCACTAGTGTGCAAGTACAGTTCTAACCACTTCCCTTTCTTCCTCCTCTATCTCGCACAATGACTCATTCTCTGTTGTATGATTGTCTGGTTATTCATATTCTTCACGCATGCGGAATTATATATACCGCTCTGCTTTTACTTATTTTTCCAAAAAAGTAAACCCTTAATTGATGATCAGAATACTAATTAACCGATGGAGCGCACACTTGTCAGACTATGCCTCTCATTCATAGTGGATGATGCGTCTCACATTCTCATGAATGTTGCAATATTAATGTTGATGGTGTTACCGTTGACTTGCTGAGTACGTATGTATACGTCACATTTGATTGTGTTGCGGAATGTGGGTCCGATAGTAAGAACATTACATTTCTCTCATTGGCTGATAGCCTGGTCCCACGCGTGCCACACACCCTGGAAAAACAAGGAGTCTCCCTTCTAGGTGGTTTAAAGGACATACGGATAGTAGCGAAGTCCTCTGGCTTCTGTGTGGATAGTACACATGTGAAGCCAAAGTTCTGGTGTGCAGCAATGTTTTGTTGATTTCTTTGTAAAATAACAAGGGTTCAACCTACACATGCATGCGTACACAATGGGAATGCATACATACACTCGAATATGAAAACATTCCTTCACCAATTAGATTAAAAACTAGTGCAACATACATGTTATGTCAAAATCGACTCTGTAAGTGTCAATCGGTTCAGAAAAGTGCAACTTCAGTTCAGTGAAGATTTTAACGTGTACACTTAATTACAGAAGTGCAACGGAGTGAAAAGTTACCAAGTTACATTCGGCGAAAAAGCAAAAAAACTGCACAACTTACTGCATGCATGTACATAAGCCACGAGTCCGTGACTCCCCTGCCAATAAAACGAAAGAAAACTAAAACACACACGTCTAGGCACGAACGACGGGACCCTTGTTAATTGAACAGGTACACTTAGATACAAGAATATGCTTATGTGCGTAAGTGGGGTTTTTTTTTTGTTAATAATGATAGCTACCATGTTGTTGACACTCTCGTACATATTAGCTGATGTAAAATTGCGATCCATAGAAAAACTACTTTAAGAGTGATGTGGAAGGTGACATGGAAAGCGTCAAATGATGAGCAAAAGATAATAAATTTACAAAGGAGGTATCAAGTTCTAGTGGGTAAATCTCTCATTCCTTACTCTAGATAGTAGCCCACCATGATCGCCCTTCACCTTTGGACGATAAACTACGCCGCAATACAGAAAGTAGCAGGTATGTAAAAATTATTAAGTGTACATTTCTTTGTAGGAATTAGAAGTATAGTAGTGTAGTACTCATCCGGGGATTGTCGTATCTGAGCTGTGTGGACAGTTTTACGGTTTCTATGATATGGGTAGAGAAAGGGCGCGTGAAAGTACAATCGTGGTAATAATAGTTGTCCTATATATGCTCGGATCCGCGCTAGCTGCGCAGTCATAGCCAGCAAGAAAATGGCAACCTAGCCACTTCTGAAGCTTCTGTTGATAGTTACCGCATCAAGTGACCTCACTGATATCTATGCTTCTTGTTGGTTCTAAACTTGTTGTTGATATATGTGACTTGTTACTTGTATGCATGTTATGTCACATGTACTTCTGAACCATTGTTGGAGAATGCTATATACTTATATATGTGACTTGTTGCTTCTATGGACCTATATGTTATTATGCTATATGTGCTCGTTCTACAATATGTGCTAAACTGTATACTCCCTCTGTTCTAAAATATAAGGCGTGTCGATTTTCGTGCAAGTCAAACATTTGAATCTTTGACCAAAATTATGTAATAAAATATCAGCATCTACAATACCTAATAGATAAAAAACTTTTCATGATGGATCAGTAGATATTAATTCGGTGTAGTAGATATTCATATATATTTTTTTAAAAACTTGATCAAACATGCACATGTTTCACATTTAAAATAACTAATACACCTTATATTTTGGAACGGATGGAGTGTGCGTGCGTGCGTGTATGTGTGTGTGACCAAAAAAAAGGTTACCTGACACATTGCCGAGTGTTACGTGTTACCGCAAAGAGGTGTATGTCGAGTGTTACACTAGAAAAATGTGTCATGTGGCACAACTAGGGAACTTTGGGCCATATGGCACTCCACACCAAAGTTAATTGTCAAGTGCCGACACTCAACAGACAACTATGCCGAGTACTGTGAGTGAGTCACTCGGCTTATAGCATGAGCTCGTTGCAACAACTAGGGATAGTTGTTCGCCAAGTGCCGACACTCGGCAAAGAGTCCATTACCAGCTATGAGGAACTCGGCTTATAGCATGGACATGTAGCAACATCTGAGAATAGAGTTGTGCCAAGTACCGACGATCGACGAACATCTATGCCGAATAGGCATGGCAAGACACTTGGCTTATGTCTGGGACACGTCGCTGCCTGACATCGGCCATGTTTGCCGAGCGCCTGCAGTAGACACTCGGCAAAGAAAGGTACCATGTGGAACGACCTCCGTTAACGCCGCATTCAGGGCCCTTTATGTTGCCGAGCACCCTCTATATTGAGCGCGGCAAAGTTTTGTTGGTTGCCGGAAAAAAGACACTGGGCTTAAACCACATTATTGACATGGTGTAAGCCGAGCCTTTTTCACTGAGTGCAACAGTCGGCAAACATGTTGCCAACTATTCTTGGATCTTCACAGGGTATTTTGGATACTCGCATCGAAGATTTTTTTTTATGGTGCATGTTAAGTCCAAATCGACTCAGATTGGTGTAAGTGCTAACCATTTCATAAAAGTGTAACCTCAGTTCACCGTAATGTAACCTGCACTTACCTATGGAAATGCAACCGAGTGAAAAAGTACAAGTTACAACTGGTCGAAAAACCCCAAGACTTCATAACTTACTGCATCCATGTACACATGTGCCATGAGGCCGGGACTCTCCTACCAAACAAACAAAGAAAATAATACATTCGTAGATAGCATGAAAACACACATTTCTTTGCATCGCACCATTATTAATGGAGCCGGCACAGTTACATACAAGAATACACATATATGCGTAAGCAGTGTTTTTTTTTCCAACAACGCTAGCTACTCTCTCACACATTATCTAGTTTGTAGGTATGAGTGATGGCTTCGGATAGATTGATGTATGGTCTTGTCAGACTTTTGTGGAATAATTAATAAAGATGACGGCATGCATCGATTGATGCAGAGGCAGGGGGTTTAACCTCCTTTTCCAATAGAAGAAGAAGAAGAAGAAGAAGAAGCTACTCTCTCACACGTATTAACTAATGTAAAATTATGGTCCACAGTAAAACTACTTTAAGAATGCCGCGGAAGGTGACACAAAAAACGTCAAATGATGAGCAAAAGATAATCAATTTCGCTAGGGAGATATGAAGTTGTAGTGTGTACATCTCTCATTCTCATTTACTCTGGCTAGTAGCCCACCATGCATGAAGGCCCGTCACCTTTGGATGATACACTGCGCTGCAATACCGAAAGTAGCACATATGTATAGATTATTAAGCGTACATTTTTTTGTACTCCCTTCGTCTCAAAATTCTTGTCTTAGATTTGTTACATACGGATGTATCAAGTCATGTTTTAGTATTAAATACATTTGTATCTAGACAAATTTAAGACAAGAATTTTGGGCCGAAGGGAGTAGGAGTTAGACATATATGACTGTAGTGCGACTATTGTATATCATCCGGGGATGTTTGTATATGAGTGGTGCGGGTAACTTGCAAATCGTGCAGGTCGATCTGTTTGACGTCATTCACAATCCACTGAATCCTTGTAAGACGTGGTAGGTACGTATGTACTCCAAATAGGGACGACAGAAATATGTTACAGTGAACTAAAGATAACTTTAACGACAGCAATATGCTTCTTAACATATACTTTCTCCGTTCCGATTTGCTCGTCGTGGTTTTAGTTCAACCACGACGAGTAAATCGAAATGGAGGGAGCACTAAGATTAGACGGTTTTACAGTTAGTGAGATACGCATAGAGCAAGGATTTCGCATGCAAAAACAATTGTGGGAATAGGCGTCGTGCCGTGTACGGATAAATGTCGGATCCGCGCTAGCTGCAGTCATGTCTGGCAAGAAAATGGGATCCTGGCCATTGCAGAGCCTCCGGCGGCGCACGAGCCAAGAGGCACGTCTCTGCTAATAGTTACCGCACCAAGGTGACCTCACTGATATTTTCTAATCAACCCATTGCATTGGATGCACGCTAATTGTAATTATGTATTCCTCTATAAACTATGGTAAGACGTTTTAGATCTCTACTTTAGTTATCTAAAACGTTTTATATTTGTTTACGGGAGTGAGCAATTGGTTAACCTGCAACAACTTCTGGTTCTCTCTCTTTCTCCATGTACGGCTGTGCTGTTGCAACTGCATGGGCATGAGGGACATCACGTACAACACATCGGTCGCAATAACTAGTGGACGCTAACTTGCAACTCCAGCTTGACACACACAAATACAAGAGGAGCCGAGGAGGCACCGCCGGCCAGCGCCTTCGCTGACATCCTTCTTTGGGAAGGACTCGCATGCGTTTCGGCGAAGCATCATAGTGCAAAAATGAAGGAAATGTACCCATGGGCACAGAGGAGCGTGTCAAAGCCGGAATTCTGGCCGACATACGTAAGCTGGCCGTACGGCCGGCCCCGGCCAAACGCCACGACGTTTGAAAGGCAAATGTTTGACGATTTGAATTTCATCCATATCCAAGCTTACTTTTTTTTAGATGTTTGATGAAGTGACTAGGAAGAATATTGCGGCCAACGGCTCAAGCTGGGCCCGCCCGCACGTACGAACGCCTAGGTACGTTAACAAAGGTAAAAGCTAGTGACATGGGGAAAGCATCACAGATGATTACGAGGATAACATACATTTTTTTTACATGCAACAACTTGCACCGATGCGCCTAGTTTCGTCTAACCCTGGTTTGACTAAAGTAACACACACATCATATATTTATTTATGAAATCCTTTCACTTACTTTCTTGAGAAACATGCAGACCCTTACGTATACGTTTATACACTCACTCACATTAACGTATACACTCACTCACATGAAAACTTTATCCTTAGGAGCATCTTTAAAAGACTGAGCCGATGGTCTTAAGATTGACAAAATCATGGCATATGTGCCTTGCTATCAACGGAAGTGTTGCCTCCCATCGAAAGAATAATCTGCATTTGTGAGACATACAGATGTCAAACCTTAGATTTGATCCCTAGTGAGCTAGGATACCACCACCCTCTTAACCATGCAACCATGCGTTGTTTCTCAAAATGAGTGACTTTCAATCGATCGATTTGCTCCATGGTTAGTTACTATTACTCCCTTCATTCCTGAATATAAGGTTTTTCTTTACAGATTTCAATAAAGTATATATAAACATATTTTAAAGTGTATATTTATTCATTTTACTCTGTATGTAGTTTATATTTAAATCTCTAAAAAAACATATATTCCGTATTTAGAAACAGATGGAGTAATATATATCACGGGGCACGCCGCTACTACTATCTGGTGCGTGCCGGCCGCACCAAGTGACCTGACCACTTGATATTTACTTATTGCACCCACGTGATTAGCTGTCGCCAAACCATTGCGCAGCAAGGTAATTAAGCTTTTTTAACTGCAAGCAAGCTAATTACTTTTGTCGGTTTAGCTCAACTCCCAGTTAGTACTAGTACCGATCCCTTTCTGACCTTGTATGTATGTCTACCACGGTGGTGGACGTACCGGGAGCCAGCATGCATGCATGCCAACTCATTGCCTGTAACGCGGTGAGAGTGGCTGACGGCTCACCAGTCAACCCTGCATGCCTACGTGTGCACGCATGCCAGCAATTTCACTTGCGGAGTAGCAACGGGTGTACGTGCGTACGCGTAGGGCCCTCCGCCGACCTTCATCACCACACCTCCAAAAAAATTAGTAACTCAAAAGCGTCGGTAAGCTATGCACGCATCGCCGACCTTCATCACCACACCTCCAAACAAAATAAGCAGCAGGAGTCTTTTGGTTTGGTTCGGTGTCAAGAGCTCAGTGGTTGTGAGTTTTTCTTTTCTATCAGTGGTTCTAAGTTGTCAACTCCGGCCATGCATGCTGGTGACGAGTATCATGCATTTCACAATTTTAATTATTATTTAATACTTTTGTTCCTACTACTAGCTAGTTGGTGACCCATATGCGCCAGTAATAATTAGCCTCAGAGTCTACATGGGTCCACTTAATCAACAACGTCAAATCGTAATGAAAAGAGATCATTAATTACCTGAATTCTAAAAAGTGCATACGCACTAATTAATTAGCGAAACTGAGGGGCATGCATGCAGTGTTGTGGTCTAAAATTTTGTTTTTATGCATGACGTGGCAGATAATAATGACATATTTACATGAGCAAGAGATACCTTGTCTGATAGGTGTGCATGTGCGCTTATTTTGGGGTTTCAAATATTTAAAAAGTCATATCTTTCAAACCGTCCATCCAAATTCAGATCCGTCTTCACCGTTGGGTTCCTCGCGGCGAGATCTTTGAAACTAGATCCCCCATGAGTATGTTTTGACGAAAAAAATTGAAGCCAACTTTGATGTTATATGGTGCAACTTTAGTACTGCATTATGCAACTTTAATACTGAATGGTGCAACTTTTTTACAAACTTAGTTTTTGTAGCTGCATGATCCAATTTTCTATGAGGTTGCAACCTAACCATGAGAACGTAATGGGCAACTAGTCTACTGTCTCGACCAACAACCTAGTAGTCGATGTGCAACCCTCATCCTTACTCGTGGATGTGTAGTTTTTCATGCTTTGCACACCCTGCCCACCCCCCTAGCAATGCTATGTGTAACTTAGTCTGTTGTTTACGCCAACAGCTTATTAGTCGATGTGCAACTCTTTCCCCTCCCTTGTTGTGGATATGTAGTTTCATTTGGCGGAGGCAATATACGGAGTTGCACAAGTCTGCCACGCAGTTGGCTGGGCCAACATACGAAGTTGCACATCTCACAGGCATGACTTTTTTGGCACACACACATATGCTCAGTTGGCGCGGCAATCTAGTCTAGTTGCACACACATTGATGTTTAGTTGGCAGGACACTAGTTGCACACACATATGCTCAGTTGGCGCGGCAATCTAGTCTAGTTGCACACACATTGATGTTTAGTTAGCAGGACTTTTTTGACACACACACACATATGCTCAGTTGGCGCGGCAATCTAGTCTAGTTGCACACACATTAATGTTTAGTTGGCAGGACACTAGTTGCACACACATATGCTCAGTGAGCGCGCCAATCTAGTCCAGTTGCACACACATTGATGTTTAGTTGGCAGGAAGACTAGTTCGTCGAAATATCCCCATGCGGGATCTAGTTTCGAAGAGCATGTCGCGAGGATTCCAGCGGTGAAAACGGATCTTAATTCCGACACACGGATTAAAAGTTATGCTTTTTTTAGTTTTTGAAACCACGAATTAAATACATCAAAGAATAAAACGCATGCACCGAAAGGATGGTTGTGCAGATATTTAAGGACCAAGTGAAAAGCTTTTTTAATTAAGATGGTTAATTAGGTAGGAGACACAAAATATTCATTTTAGGCCGGCCGCTCGCGTAGGCTAAGGCTGGTCACAATGGGGAGGAACTTAGGAGCAACATCACACACTCCAATACAACTTTGCTTATGTGGCACATATTTAATGAAGAGAGAGGTGCTTGTGGTAACTAGCTAAGTTACCGGAACATCACACACTCCAAGAAACAATGAGTCTATAACCTAATAAATACATCGTTGCATGACACTACATAGATGTTCCTACCCACTATGAAGGTAGTAACATAGTCTAGAGAAGTGTGTAAGTTACTAGCTTATGTTCTTGCCCATTGTGACCAGCCTAAGGCTGGTCATAGTGGGGAGTAACTTAGACTAGTGTCATATGCATGACACTAGTCTAAGTTACTACCTTCATAATGCAAAGTAACATGATAGTAGTGTCATAGATGGCTTCATTTATTAGCTTGTACACTCATCTTATCTTGGGAAGCGCTATGTTACAGTAACATATTATGTTACCACCTCATATTAAATACTTGTCGCATAAGCAAAAAAAAATTGAAGTGCGCTATGTTACTAGCTAAGTTACTCCCACTATGACTAGCCTAAACGAGCAGCCGGCCGCTCGCTAGGCTTGGCGCATTAATTATTGGGCTGCAACATTCGACGGGAAGGGAAGCAAAATTTGCAATCCCATGCATGCGAGTGGCAAGGGCGCTGGACTGGAGAGCTAGAAGATGACCTAGCCCTCTGTTTCTCCTGTAACGTGCACCGGAGTTGCCAATCACCGGTCAACGCCGATATTCATGCATTCATCCCTACAGCCTACGACGTACGAGGCGTATGGCCGGCCGGTGATCGGCGACCTACACACAGATATACGCAGTGGCGTACGCCAGGGTGTACTCCTATATGTGTGCCGATTTCGAAATCCATGCATACGACCATATCGGCATCCAAGCTCACCTGGTAGCCCAGGAGGAACACTCACGGGGGGCCCGCCGGCCGGGACCGATCCAGAAGGAGAAGGATAAGTGGCGTGTAGCGTTTAATGCCGACGTGCCAACCCTTGACCCTTGCAGGCTCACATGCATTATATTGAACGCGTACGTAGTACAAAACCCATGGAGAACAAAGGTAAAGGTGGTACTAGCACAAAATGTACCAGAGGATAACATTTTTGTTTGGTTGTTTGTTTGTTTAATTTTACTTGCAACTTGCACCAGTGTGCTTGCCGCACAAAGTGGCATATACTTATGCGGCCATGCGATTAGCTGTCGCCCAACGATTTCTAGCCAGCTAAGTTACTGAGAATTTAGGGCTCAACTCCCAAATATTACCTCCGTCTCAAAATTCTTATTTTAGATTTATCTAGATACGAGTATATCTAAATGTCAACAGATACATATATGTAGACCAAATTTAACAGGGAGTATGAAATACCGACCCCTTTATCTCTTTGTACGTATGCCACGCTGGACGTACGGGAAGTCGAGTCAGCAATTCAGCATGCCAGCAGCTCCTTTTCTGTAATTAAGTAACGCGCCCAAGACTGCTGACTTGCTGAATTGAGCTTCTACGTGCTGTACGTACGCGTAGGGCCCAGCTCTGGGTGCTGGTGTCAGAAAAGAAGCACAAAAGCGTCGGTAAAGGGAGTCAACAAGAAGCTACGCTCCGCCGACCTTCACCACGCCTCCAAAAATTTAAGCAAGGGCAGTTTTTCGGTCTGGCTCGGTGTCAAGAGCTCAGTGGGTGTAACTTGTCAACCCGGGCCATGCATGCCAGTGACATATATCCTAATACCAGCAAGCACTACAATTTTCCAAACAAATTTTTTTTTGCGGAAAGTTCTTGTAACACTTATACTGGCGTACATCTTTTTTTTGGAACCAGGCTTCACCAATTTTTACTACTTGCATAACGATAATTTTTATTATTGGGCTGCAACGATGGACGGAAAGGGGAGCAAATTATGCAATCCCATGCATACGAGAGGCAAAAGCCATGAAGGTCGCTGGACTGGAGCTGGAAGATGACCTAGCTAGCGCCCTCTCTTTCTCCTGTAACGAAGCTGCCAAGCACCGGCCAACGCCGTATATGCATGCATGTGCCGTACGACGCGTCCATGCAGTTGTAGCAGGTGCACGTGCACACGGGGGACATCACGAGCAGTCTATTGGTCGGAACCGGAACCACCAGAGGTCGCACCGCCGGCCGGCCGCCTTCACTCGGCGACCGAGTTGGCTGTACACAGCTAGCTAGCGTGTCAAACCGGGGCTCCCGGCCGACCTACACATAGACATACGTAGTGGCGTATCATGGCCGGCCCCGGCCAAACGTACGCCAGGGTGTACGTGCCGATTCTGAAAAACCATCCATATATATCCGCATCCAAGCTCACTTGGTAGCCGAGGAGCAACACTCATGTGGGGCCCGCTAAGAGTATCGACAGCCACATATGACAAATATGCACTAGTAGAAAAGGGACCTATTAACCCGGTTGGTGAGGGCCTTTAGCCCCGGTTCATGCACCGGGACTAAAGGGTCGGTACTAATACCCTAGCCCTTTAGTCCCGGTTCAATGCGTAACCGAATCGATGGGCCTCCACGCGCCTCTCTGAGCCCAGGCGGAGGGCCTTTGGTCCCTGATAGCATCAACCCACCAATAATCATCCACGCCACATTTCGTAGGCTGGGGTTTTTGTTTTTTTTTAAAAGGGGGGTTTGGGGTTTTGGAGGGTTAATTTAGGTGTTTCATTTATTGTGTTAGCTAGCTAATTAATAGAGAGAAGTGTCCTCTCTTTTGTCCGTGCTTGGTCGATGCTACGTACTATACATACGTATAGAGAGGACTAGCTAGACACGCTAGCTAGCTAGTAAGCAAACAAAGGAAATGTAAGATCGTCATGAACATATATGCATACAGAGGAAGTGATATCGACCACCTCTCCTTCTCCGAGATTGGTCGAACAACAAGTTCTCGTATATCTATCCGCACTACCGGCTACATATATACAATAATTATTTTTTACAAAATAATCTCCTAACATATCTGACGCGTGGTCCACATAGTATTCTCCGTCTTCAGCGATCACGTGGTCAAGAAAGAATGCCGCCAATTCTTCTTGAATTGCTCGCATGCGATCTGGTGCTAGTAGTTCATCCCGCATCCGAAACATCTAATTTTAAGAAGGGGGTCAATACATATATATATATGAATGAATGAAACTTAACACAAATGATGGTAATAAAATAAAATTGTGAATATTGTTATTTACGCACTTCATATTGTTTGTTCGAGTAGCCCGCTCACAGGTCATGTGGCGGATGGACTGCAAACATAGTATCCACGTAAATCAATCCCTTGTTCCAGCCACAACCACTTTACAAGAAATAGAGGTCAATCAAACTGATAATTAGCAAGCATGTTAAATGGTATTGATGAAACTAGCGCTTGAATCACTAGGAGATGCGTGGAATATGCTACTATAGTACTTACTTTCGGGTGTCTAAATTGCAGCTTCTTCGTGTTGGGGAACGTAGCAGAAATTCAAAATTTTCCTACGTGTCACCAAGATCTATCTATGGAGAAACTAGCAACGAGGGAAGGAGAGTGCATCTACATACCCTTGTAGATCGCTAAGCGGAAGCGTTCATGAGAACGGGGTTGAAGGAGTCGTGCTGCCGTGATCCAAATAACCGGAGATCCTAGTGCCGAACGGACGGCACCTCCGCTGCTCAACACACGTACAGCCCGGTGACGCCTCCCACGCCTTGATCCAGCAAGGAGAGAGGGAGAGGTTGAGGAAGACTCCATCCAGCAGCAGCACAACGGGCGTGGTGGTGGTGGAGGCGTGGCAATCTAGCAGGCTTCGCCAAGCACCACGGGAGAGGAGGAGGAGGGAGAGGCAGGCTGCACCAATAGAGGAGAAAACTCATCTGCTGGGCAGCCCCCAAGCCTCAAGTATTTATAGGGAGAGGGAGGCTGCGCCTCTGAGGGTTCCACCCTAGGGCGGCGGTCAGCCCCAATCCCATCTGGGTGGCGGCCAGTGGAGGGAGAGGGAGGCGCACCAGTATGGGCCCCTAAGGCCCTTCTCGCCTTAGGGTTTGCCCCTCTCCTCTCCTTAGGCGCCTTGGGCCCCTTGTGGGGGCGCACCAGCCCACCCAGGGCTGGTTCCTCCCACACTTGGCCCATGTAGCCCTCCGGGTTAGTGGCCCCACTTGGTGGACCCCGAGACCCTCCCGGTGGTCCCGATGCGTTCATCGAAAAACCCGAAACTTTTCCAGACCAAAACAGGACTTCCCATATATAAATCTTTACCTCCGGACCATTCTCGAACTCCTCGTGACGTCCGGGATCTCATCCGGGACTCGAACAACATTCGGTAACCACATACAAACTTCCTTTATAACCCTAGCGCCATCGAACCTTAAGTGTGTAGACCCTACGGGTTCGAGACATGTAGACATGACCGAGACGTTCTCCGGTCAATAACCAACAACGGGATCTGGATACCCATGTTGGCTCCACATGTTCCACGATGATCTCATCGGATGAACCACGATGTCAAGGACTCAATTGATCCCGTATACAATTCCCTTTGTCTAGCGGTATTGTACTCGCCGAGATTCGATCGTCGGTATCCCGATACCTTGTTCAATCTCGTTATCGGCAAGTCTCTTTACTCGTTCCGTAACACATCATCCCGTGATCAACCCCTTGGTCACATTGTGCACATTATGATGATGTCCTACCGAGTGGGCCCGGAGATACCTCTCCGTTTACACGAAGTGACAAATCCCAGTCTCGATTTGTGCCAACCCAATGTACACTTTCGGAGATACCATGGTGCACCTTTATAGCCACCCAGTTACGTTGTGACGTTTGGTACACCCAAAGCATTCCTACGGTATCCGGGAGTTGCACAATCTCATGGGCTAAGGAAATGATACTTGACATTAGAAAAGCTTTAGCATACGAACTACGATCTTTGTGCTAGGCTTAGGATTGGGTCTTGTCCATCACATCATTCTCCTAATGATGTGTTCCCGTTATCAACGACATCCAATGTCCATGGTCAGGAAACCGTAACCATCTATTGATCAACGAGCTAGTCAACTAGAGGCTTACTAGGGACATGGTGTTGTCTATGTACCCACACATGTATCTGAAGTTTCCTATCAATACAATTATAGCATGGATAATAAACGATTATCGTGAACAAGGAAATATAATAATAACTAATTTATTATTGCCTCTAGGGCATATTTCCAACAGTCTCCCACTTGCACTAGAGTCAATAATCTAGTTCACATCGCCATGCGATCAACACTGATAGGTCACATCGCCATGTGACCAACATCCAAAGAGTCTACTAGTGTCTTAAACTAGTTCACATAACCATGTGATTAAGTCTCAATGAGTTCTAGGGTTTGATCATGTTTTGGTTGTAAGAGAAGTTTTAGTCAACGGGTCTGCAGTATTCAGATCCGTAGGTACTTCGCAATTCTCTATGTCATATTGTAAATGCTGCTTCCATGTTCCACTTGAAGCTATTCCAAATGGTTGCTCCACTATACGTATCCGGTTTGCTACTCAGAGTCATTCGGATAGGTGTTAAAGCTTGCATCGACGTAACCCTTTACGCCGAACTCTTTATCACCTCCATAATCGAGAAATATTTCCTTATTCTTCTAAGGATAATTTTGACCGCTGTCCAATGATCCGTTCCTGGATCATTCTTGTACCCCTTGACTGACTCATGGCAAGGCACACTTCCGGTGCGGTACACAACATAGCATGCTATAGAGCCTATGTCTAAGGCATAGGGGACGACCTTCGTCCTTTCTCTCTTTTCTGCCGTGGTCGAGCTTTAACTCTTAACTTCATACCTTACAACTCAGGCAAGAACTGAAGGAAATATGCCCTAGAGGCAATAATAAAGTTATTATTTATTTCCTTATATCATGATAAATGTTTATTATTCATGCTAGAATTGTATTAACCGGAAATATAATACATGTGTGAATACATAGACAAACAGAGTGTCACTAGTATGCCTCTACTTTACTAGCTCGTTAAATCAAAGATGGTTATGTTTCCTAACCATAGACATGAGTTGTCATTTGATTAACGGGATCATATCATTAGGAGAATGATGTGATTGACTTGACCCATTCCATTAGCTTAGCACTTGATCGCTTAGTATGTTGCTTATGCTTTCTTCATGACTTATACAAAGTTCCTGCAACTATGAGATTATACAACTCCCGTTTACCGGAGGAACATTTTGTGTGCTACCAAACGTCCACAACGTAATCGGGTGATTATAAAGGTGCTCTACAGATGTCTCCAAAAGTATATGTTGAGTTGGCATGAATCAAGATTAGGTTTTGTCACTCCGATTGTCGGAGAGGTATCTCTGGGCCTTCTCGGTAATACACATCACATAAGCCTTGCAAGCATTGCAACTAATGAGTTAGTTGTGAGATGATGTATTACGGAACGAGTAAAGAGACTTGCCAAGAATCTAGATTGAACTAGGTATTGGATACCGACGATCGAATCTCGGGCAAGTAACATACCGATGACAAAGGGAACAACGTATGTTGTTATGCGGTCCGACCGATAAAGATCTTCGTAGAAAATGTAGGAACCAATATGGGCATCCAGGTCCCGCTATTGGTTATTGACCGGAGATGTGTCTCGGTCATGTCTACATTGTTCTCGAACCGTAGGGTCCGCACGCTTAAGGTTTCGATGACGGTTATATTATGAGTTTGTGTATTTTGATGTACCGAAGAAGTTCGGAGTCCCGGATGTGATCACAGACATGACGAGGAGTCTCGAAATAATCGAGACATAAAGATTGATATATTGGACGGCTATATTCGGACACCGGAAAGGTTCCGGAAGTTTCCGGAGAAAGACGGAGTGCCGGAGGGGTTACCGGAACCCCCCGGGGAAGTAATGGGCCTTATTGGGCCAAGAGGGGAGAGAGAGGGCTGCGCCAGGAGGTGGCGCGCGCCCCCCATGGGGAGTCCGAATTGGACAAGGAGGGGGGGGGGGGCGGCCCCCTTTCCCGGTTCCGCTGCCGCTCTTTCCGTCCCCCGTCCTCCTTCCTAGTTGGACTAGGAAAGGGGAGTCCTACTCCCACTAGGAGGAGGGCTCCCCCCGCCCGGGGCGCGCCGCCTAGGGCGGCCGGCCCTCCCCTTGCTCCTTTATATCACGGGGCAGGGGCACCCTAGAACACACAAGTTGATCCTTGAGATCGTTCCTCACCGTGTGCGGTGCCCCCCTCCACCATATTCCACCTCGGTCAAATCATAGCAGTGCTTAGGCGAAGCCCTGCGTTGGTAGAACATCAAGATCGTCACCACGCCGTCGTGCTGATGGAACTCTCTCTCCCTGGAGCTTTGCTGGATCGAGCCCGAGGAGCGCCACCGAGCTGTACGTGTGCCAAGAACTCGGAGGTGCCGGAGTAACGGTGCTTGGATCGGTTGGATCGCGAGGAGAACGTATTTACTACTTCCTCTACGTTGTGATTGCTTCCGCTTCAGTCTCACGAGGGTACGTGAGACAACACTCTCCCTCTCGTTGCGATGCATCACCATTAGCTGGCGTGTTCGTAGGATATTTTTTGAAATTACTACGGTCCCAACCAGTTGTATCAGAGCCTATGTTTTTATGGTTTGTTGTTTGTCACGAGTAGAACACAAGTGAGTTGTGGGCGATACAAGTCATACTGCCTACCAAAGCATGTCATACTTTGGTTCAGCGGTATTGTGAGATGAAGCGGCCGGACCGACATTACGCCAGACGCTTACGCGAGACTGGTTTCACTGTTCTGAGCACTCGTGCTTAAAGGTGGCTGGCGGGTGTCTGTCTCTCTCACTTTAGTTGAACCGAGTGGCTACGCCCGGTCCTTGAGAAGGTTAAAGCGGAGTCTATTTGTGAAAGTATCGTTGTGGTCTTGATGCGTAGGTGAGATTGGTTCTTGCTTAAGCCCGTAGCAGCCACGTAAAATTTGCAACAACAAAGTAGAGGACGTCTAACTTGTTTTTGCAGGGCATGTTGTGATGTGATATGGTCAAGACGTGATGCTATATTTTATTGTATGAGATGATCATGTTTTGTAACCGAAGTTATCGGCAATCGGCTGGAGCCATATGGTTGTCGCTTTATTGTATGAAATACAACGCATACGTAATTGCTTTACTTTATCACTAAGCGGTAGCGATAGTCGTAGAAGCAATAGATGGCGAAACGACAACGATGCTACGATGGAGATCAAGGTGTCGCGCGGTGACAATGGTGATCACGACGGTGCTTCGGAGATGGAGATCACAAGCACAAGATGATGATGGCCATATCATATCGCTTATATTGATTGCATGTGATGTTTATCCTTTATGCATCTTATCTTGCTTTGATTGACGGTAGCATTATAAGATGATCTCTCACTAAAATTATCAAGAAGTGTTCTCCCTGAGTATGCACCGTTGCTAAAAGTTCGGAGTACCCAGACACCACGTGATGATCGGGTGTGATAAGTTCTCGTCCATCTACAACGGGCCAGTTTTGCACACGCAGAATACTCAGGTTAAACTTGACGAGCCTAGCATATGCAGATATGGCCTCGGAACACGGAGACCGAAAGGTCGAGCGTGAATCATATAGTAGATATGATCAACATAGTGATGTTCACCATTGAAAACGACTCCATCTCACGTGATGATCGGTTATGGATTAGTTGATTTGGATCACGTAATCACTTAGATGACTAGAGAGATATCTGTCTAAGTGGGAGTTATTTAATATGATTAATTAAAACTTAAATTTATCATGAACTTAGTACCTGATAGTATTTTGCTTGTCTATGTTTACTGTAGATAGATGGCTCGTCTTTGTTGTTCCGTTGAATTTTAATGCGTTCCTTGAGAAAGCAAAGTTGAAAGATGATGGTAGCAATTACGGACTGGGTCCGTAACTTGAGGATTATCCTCATTGCTGCACGTAAGAATTACGTCCTGGAAGCACCGCTGGGTGCCAAGCTTCTTTGCGAGAACAACGCCGAAGTTGTGAACGTCTGGCGAGCAAAGTGATGACTACTCTATAGTTCGGTGTGCCATGCTTTACGGCTTAGAACCGGGTCTTCAACGACGTTTTGAGCGTCATGGAGCATATGAGATGTTCCAAGAGTTGAAGTTAATATTTCAAGCAAATGCCCGGATTGAGAGATATGAAGTCTCCAATAAGTTCTATAGCTGCAAGATGGAGGAGAATAGTTACGTCGGTGAGCACATACTAAAAATGTCCGGGTATAATAATCACTTAATTCAGCTGGGAGTTAATCTTCCGGATGATAGTGTCATTGACAGAATTCTCCAATCATCGCCACCAAGCTACAAGAGCTTCGTGATGAACTATAATATGCAAGGGATGACTAAGACAATTCTGAGCTCTTCGCAATGCTAAAAGCAGCGGAGGTAGAAATCAAGAAAGAGCATCAAGTGTTGATGGTCAACAAGACCACTAGTTTCAAGAAAAGGGCAAAGGGAAGAAGAAGGAAACTTCAAAAGAACAGCAAGAAAGTTGCTGCTCAAGAGAAGAAACCCAAGTCTGGACCTAAGCCCTAAAATCGAAAGTGTTTTTACCGCAAGCAAATTGGACACCGGAAGCGGAACTGCCCCAAGTATTTGGCGGATAAGAAGGATGGCAAGGTGAACAAAGGTATATGTGATATACATGTTATTGATGTGTACCTTACTAGAGCTCGTAGTAGCACTGGTATTTGATACTGGTTACATTGCTAATATTTGCAACTCAAAGCAGGGACTACGGAATAGACGAGCACCGGCAAAGGACGAGGTGACGATGCGCGTGGGAAGCGGTTCCAAAGTCAATGTGATCGCGGGTCGGCACGCTACCTCTACATCTACCTTGAGATTAGTTTTAGACCTAAATAATTGTTATTTGGTGCCAGCGTTGAGCATGAACATTATATCTGGATCTTGTTTGATGCGAGACGGTTATTCATTTAAATCGAGAGAATAATGGTTGTTCTATTTATATGAGTAATATCTTTTATGGTCATGCACCCTTGAAGAATGGTCTATTCTTGTTGAATCTCGATAGTAGTGATACACATATTCATAATGTCGAAGCCAAAAGATGCAGAGTTGATAATGATAGTGCAACTTATTTGTGGCACCGCCGTTTAGGTCATATCGGTGTAAAACGCATGAAGAAACTCCATACAGATGGACTTTTGGAATCACTTGATTATGAATCACTTGGTACTTATGTAACCGTGCATCATGGGCAAGATGACTAAAACACCGTTCTCCGGTTGTATGGAGAGAGCATCAGATTTATTGGAAATCATACATACAGATGTATGTGGTCCGATGAATGTTGAAGCTCGTGGCGGATATCGTTATTTTCTCACCTTCACAGATGATTTAAGCTGATTCTGGTATATCTACTTGATGAAACATAAATCTAAAACATTTGAAAAGTTCAAAGAATTTCAGAGTGAAGTTGAAAATCATCGTAACAAGAAAATAAAGTTTCTACGATCTGATCGTGGAGGAGAATATTTGAGTTACGAAGTTTGGTCTACATTTGAAGCAATGCGGATAGTTTTCGCAACTCACGCCACCGGAACACCACAGCGTAATGGTGTGTCCGAACGTCGTAATCGCATTTTTACTAGATATGGTGCGATCTATGATGTCTATTTCCGATTTACCGCTATCGTTTTGGGGTTATGCTTTAGAGACGGCCGCATTCACGTTAAATAGGACACCGTCAAAATCCGTTGAGACGACACTTATGAACTATGGTTTAGCAAGAAACCAAAGTTGTCGCTTTCGAAAGTTTGGGGTTGCGATGCTTATGTGAAAAAACTTCAACCCGATAAGCTTGAACCCAAATCGGAAAAATGTGTCTTCATAGGATACCCAAAGGAGACAATTGGGTATACCTTCTATCACAAATCCGAAGGCAAGACATTCAAGGTTAAGAATGGATCCTTTCTAGAGAAGGAGTTTCTCTCGAAAGAAGTGAGTGGGAGGAAAGTGGAACTTGATGAGGTAATAGTACCAGCTCCCTTATTGGAAAGTAGTTCATCACAAAAATCGGTTTCTGTGACACCTACACCAGTTAGCGAGGAAGATAATGATAATGATCATGAAACTTCAGATCAAGTTGTCACTGAACTTCGTAGATCAACCAGAATAAAATCCACACCAGAGTGGTACGGTAATCCTGTTCTGGAAGTCATGATACTAGATCATGGTGAACCTACGAACTATGAAGAAGCGATGGTGAGCCTAGATTCCACAAAATGGCTTGAAGCCATGAAATCTGAGATGGGATCCATGTATGAGAACAAAGTATGGACTTTGGTTGACTTGCCCGATGATCGGCAAGCCATTGAAAATAAATGGATCTTTAAGAAGAAGACTGACGCTAATGGTAATATAACTATCTATAAAGCTCGACTTGTTGCGAAAGGTTTTCGACAAGTTCAAGGGGTTGACTACGATGAGACTTTCTCACCCGTAGCGATGCTTAAGTCTGTCCGAATCATGTTAGCAATTGCCGCATTTTATGATTATGAAATTTGGCAAATGGATGTAAAAACTGCATTCTTGAATGGATTTCTAGAAGAAGAGTTGTATATGATGCAACCAGAAGGTTTTGTTGATCCAAAAGGCGCTAACAAAGTGTGCAAGCTCCAGCGATCAATTTATGGTCTGGTGCAAGCCTCTCGGAGTTGGAATAAACGCTTTGATAGTGTGATCAAAGCAAATGGTTTTATACAGACTTTTGGAGAAGCCTGTATTTACAAGAAAGTGAGTGGGAGCTCTGTAGCATTTCTAATATTATATGTGGACGACATATTGTCAATTGGAAATGATATAGAATTTCTGGATAGCATAAAAGGATACTTGAATAAAAGTTTTTCAATGAAAGACCTCGGTGAAGCTGCTTACATATTGGGCATCAAGATCTATAGAGATAGATCAAGACGCTTAATTGGACTTTCACAAAGCACATACCTTGATAAAGTTTTGAAAAAGTTCAAAATGGATCGTGCAAAGAAAGGACTTTACCTGTGTTACAAGGTATGAAATTGAGTCGACTCAATGCCCGACCACAGCAGAAGATAGAGAGAAAATGAAAAATGTTCCCTATGCTTCAGCCATAGGCTCTATCATGTATGCAATGCTGTGTACCGCACTGACGTATGCTTAGCAATAAGCTTGGCAGGAAGGTACCAAAGTAATCCAGAGTGGATCATCGGACAGCGGTCAAGAACATCTTGAAATACCGAAAAGGACTAAGGATATGTTTCTCGTATATGGAGGTGACAAAGAGCTAATCGTAAATGGTTACGTCGATGCAAGCTTTGACACTGATCCGCATTTATTCTAAATCGCAAACCGGATACGTATTTTTATTAAACGGTGGAGCTGCCATTGGTGCAGTTCTAAACAAAGCGTCGTGGTGGGATCTACATGTGAAGCGGAGTATGTAGCTGCTTCGGAAGCAGCAAATGAAGGAGTCTGGATGAAAGAGTTCATTTCCGATCTAGGTGTCATACCTAGTGCATCGGGACCAATGAAGATCTTCGTGACAATATCTGCAATTGCCTTGGCAAAGGAATCCAGATTTCACAAGAGGACCAAGCATATCAAGAGACGCCTTCAATTCCATTCGAACCAAGTCCAAGTGGGAGACATAGAGATTTGCAAGATACATACGGATCTGAATGTTACGCACCCATTGACTAAGCCTCTTCCACGAGCAAAACATGATCAGCACCAAGACTCCATGGGTGTTAGAATCATTACTGTATAAACTAGATTATTGACTCTAGTGCAAGTGGGAGACTGAAGGAAATATGCCCTAGAGGAAATAATAAAGTTATTATTTATTTCCTTATATCATGATAAATGTTTATTATTCATGCTAGAATTGTATTAACCGGAAACATAATACATGTGTGAATACATAGACAAACAGAGTGTCACTAGTATGCCTCTACTTTACTAGCTCGTTAAATCAAAGATGGTTATGTTTCCTAACCATAGACATGAGTTGTCATTTGATTAACGGGATCATATCATTAGGAGAATGATGTGATTGACTTGACCCATTCCATTAGCTTAGCACTTGATCGCTTAGTATGTTGCTTATGCTTTCTTCATGACTTATACAAAGTTCCTGCAACTATGAGATTATACAACTCCGTTTATCGGAGGAACATTTTGTGTGCTACCAAAGCGTCACAACGTAATCGGGTGATTATAAAGGTGCTCTGAGATGTCTCCAAAAGTATATGTTGAGTTGGCATGAATCAAGATTAGGTTTTGTCACTCCGATTGTCGGAGAGGTATCTCTGGGCCTTCTCGGTAATACACATCACATAAGCCTTGCAAGCATTGCAACTAATGAGTTAGTTGTGAGATGATGTATTACGGAACGAGTAAAGAGACTTGCCAAGAATTTAGATTGAACTAGGTATTGGATACCGACGATCGAATCTCGGGCAAGTAACATACCGATGACAAAGGGAACAACGTATGTTGTTATGCGGTCTGACCGATAAAGATCTTCGTAGAAAATGTAGGAACCAATATGGGCATCCAGGTCCCGCTTATTGGTTATTGACCGGAGATGTGTCTCGGTCATGTCTGCATTGTTCTCTCGAACCGTAGGGTCCGCACGCTTAAGGTTTCGATGACGGTTATATTATGAGTTTGTGTATTTTGATGTACCGAAGAAGTTCGAGTCCCGGATGTGATCACGGACATGACGAGGAGTCTCGAAATAATCGAGACATAAAGATTGATATATTGGACGGCTATATTCGGACACGGAAAGGTTCCGGAAGTTTCGGAGAAAGACGGAGTGCCGGAGGTTACCGGAACCCCCGGGAAGTAATGGGCCTTATTGGGCCAAGAGGGAGAGAGAGGGCTGTGCCGAGGTGGCGCGCCCCATGGGGAGTCCGAATTGGACAAGGAGGGGGGCGCGGCCCCTTCCCTCTCCCTCTCCCTCTCTTTCCTTCCCCTTCCTCCTTCCTAGTTGAACTAGGAAAGGGAGTCCTACTCCCACTAGGAGGAGGACTCCCCCTCCTTGGCCCACCTCCTAGGGCCGGGCCGGCCCTCCCCTTGCTCCTTTATATACGGGGCAGGGGGCACCCTAGAACACACAAGTTGATCCTTGAGATCGCTCCTCGGCCGTGTGCGGTGCCCTCCACCATATTCCACCTCGGTCAAATCGTAGCAGTGCTTAGGCGAAGCCTGCGTTGATAGAACATCAAGATCGTCACCACGCCGCGTCGTCTTGTGGAACTCTCTCTCCCGGAGCTTTGCTGGATCGGAGCCCGAGGAGGCGTCACCGAGCTGTACGTGTGCCAAGAACTTCGGAGGTGCCGGAGTAACGGTGCTTGGATCGGTTGGATCGCGAGGAGAACGTCGACTACTTCCTCTACGTTGTGATTGCTTCCGCTTCGGTCTACGAGGGTACGTAGACAACACTCTCCCCTCTCGTTGCTATGCATCACCATGATCTTGCGTGTGCGTAGGAAATTTTTTGAAATTACTACGGTCCCAACAAGAACTCCTTCTTTGACTGGTCCATCTTGAACACCTTCAAGATTATGTCAAGGTATGTGCTCATTTGAAAGTACCACTAAGCGTTTTTAATCTATCCTTATAGGTCTTGATGCTCAATGTTCAAGTAGCTTAATCCAGGTTTTCTATTGAAAAACACCTTTCAAATAACCATGTATGCTTTCCAGAAATTCTACATCATTTCTGATCAACAATATGTCAACAACATATACTCATCAAAATTCTATAGTGCTCCCACTCACTTCTTTGGAAATACAAGTTTCTCATAAACTTTGTATAAACCAAAAATCTTTGATCATCCTATCAAAGTGCATATTCCAACTCCGAGATGCTTACTCCAGTCCTTAGAAGGACCGCTGGAGCTAGCATACCTTTTAGCATCCTTAGGATCGACAAAACTTTTCTGATTGTATCACATACAACCTTTCCTTACGTAAACTGGTAAGGAAACTCGTCTTGACATCCATCTGCCAGATTTCATAAATGCAGCTAATGCTAACATGATTCTGACGGACTTAAGCGTCGCCACGGATGAGAAAATCTCATCGTAGTCAACTCCTTGAACTTGTGAAAAACTCTTCGCCACAAGTCGAGCTTCATAGTCGGTGACATTACCGTCCACGTCCGTCTTCTTCTTAAAGATCCATTTATTTCAATGGCTTGCCGATCATCGGGCAAGTCCACCAAAGTCCATGCTTTGTTATGATACATGGACCCTATCTCGGATTTCATGGCTTCTAACCATTTGTCGGAATTTGGGCCCACCATTGCTTCTCCATAGCTCGTAGGTTCATTGTTGTCTAGCAACATGACCTTCAAGACAGGATTGCGTACCACTCTGAAGTAGTACGCATCCTTGTCACCCTACGAGGTACGTCAGTGACTTGATCCGAAACTTCATGATCACTATCACAAGCTTCTACTTAGATTGGTGTAGGTGCCACGGGAACAACTTCATGTGCCCTGCTACACACTAGTTGAAGCGATGGTTCAATAACCTCATCAAGTCTCCACCATCCTCCCACTCAACTTTTCGAGACGAACTTTTCCTCGAGAAAGGACCCGATTCAAGAAACAATCCCGATTGCTTCCGGATCTGAATTAGGAGGTATACCCAACTGTTTTGGGTGTCCTATGAAGATGCATTTTATCCGCTTTGGGTTCGAGCTTATCAACCTGAAACTTTTTCACATAAGTGTCGCAGCCCCAAACTTTCAAGAAACGACAACTTAGGTTTCTCCAAACGGTGTCGTCTCAACGGAATTACGTGGTGCCCCACTAAAGTGAGTGCGGTTGTCTCTAATGCCTAACCCATGAACGATAGTGGTAATTCGATAAGAGATATCATGGTACGCACCATATCCAATAGAGTGCAACTATGATGTTCGGACACACCATCACACTATCGTGTTCCGGGCGGTATTAATTCTGAAACAATTTGCACAATGTCTTAATTGTGTGCCAAAACTTGTAACTCAGATATTCAGCTCTATGATCATATCATAGACATTCTATCCTCTTGTCACGAAGATCTTAAACTTCACTCTGAAATTACTTGAACCATTCAATAATTCAGACTTGTGTTTCATCAAGTAAATATACTCAACATCTACTCGAATCATCTCGTGAAGTAAGAACATAACGATATTCATCGTGCATGCCTCAGCACTCATTGGACTGCACACATCAAAATGTGTTACTTCCAACAAGTTGCTATCTAGTTCCATCTTACTGAAACCGAGGCTTTTCAGTCATCTTGTCCATGTGGTATGATTTGCATATCTCAAGTGATTCAAAATCAAGTGAGTCTAAACGATCCATCTGCATGGAGTTTCTTCATGCGTATGCACCAATAGACATGGTTCGCATGTCTCAAACTTTTCAAAAACGAGTGAGTCCAAAGATCCATCAACATGGAGCTTCTTCATGCGTTTTATACCAATATGACTTACATGGCAGTGCCACAAGCAAGTGGTACTATCATTACTAACTTATGAACATGTGTATCACTACGATCGAGATTCAATAAACCATTCCTTTAGGTGCAAGACCATTGAAGGTATTATTCAAATAAATAGAGTAACCATTATTCTCCTTAAATGAATAACCGTATTGCGATAGACATAATCCAATCATGTCTATGCTCAACGCAAATACCAAATGACAATTATTATGGTTTAATACTAATCTTGATGGTAGAGGGAGCGTGCGATGTTTGATCAAATCAAACTTGGAAATACTTCCAACACATATCGTCAGCTCACCTTTAGCTAGTCTCCGTTTATTCCGTAGCTCTTTTATTTTGAGTTACTAACACTTAGCAACCGAACCGGTATCTTAATACCCTGGTGCTACTAGGAGTACTAGTAAAGTACACATTAACATAATGTATATCCAATATACTTCTATCGACCTTGCCGACCTTCTCATCTACCAAGTATCTAGGGTAATGCTGCTCCATTGGCTGTTCCCCTTATTACGTAAGCACTTAGTCTCGGGTTTGGGTTCAACCTTGGGTTTCTTCACTAGAGCAAGAACTGATTTGCCGTTTCATGAAGTATCCCTTCTTGCCCGTGCCCTTCTTGAAACTAGTGGTTTCACCAACCATCAACAATTGATGCTCCTTCTTGATTCCTACTTTCGCGGTGTCAAACATTGCGAATATCTCAAGGATCATCATATTTATCCCTGATTTGTTATAGTTCATCACGAAGCTCTAGCAGCTTGGTGGCAATGACTTTGGAGAAACATCACTATCTCTGGAAGATCAACTCCCACTCGATTCAAGTGATTGTTGCACTCAGATAATCTGAGCACAAGCTCAACGATTGAGCTTTTCTCCCTTAGTTTGCAGGCTAAGAAAATCATCGGAGGTCTTATACCTCTTGACGTGAGCACGAGCCTGAAATCCCAATTTCAGCCCTCAGAACATCTCACATGTTCCGCGACGTTTCGAAAAACGTCTTTGGTGCCTCAACTCTAAACCGTTTAACCTAACTATCACGTAGTTATCAAAACGTGTATGTCCGATGTTCGCAACGTCCACAGACGACGATTGGGGTTCAGCTCACTAAGCGGTGCATTAGGGACATAAGCTTTCTACTGTCCGCATAATCGCTCATCGCCATCTTTCAACTATATTTTCTCTAGGAACATATCTAAACAGTGGAACTAAAGCGCGAGCTTTACATAATTTGCAAAGATCTTTTGACTATGTTCAGGATAATTAAGTTCATCTTATGAACTCCCACTCGAATAGACATCCCTCTAGTCATCTAAGTGATTAGATGATCCGAGTCAACTAGGCCGTGTCCGATCATCACGTGAGACAGACTAGTCATCATCGGTGAACATCTTCATGTTGATCGTATCTACTATACGACTCATGCTCGACCTTTCGGTCTACGTGTTCCGAGGCCATGTCTCTACATGCTAGGCTCGTCAAGTTAACCCTAAGTGTTTCACGTGTGTAAATCTGTCTTACACCCGTTGTATGTGAACGTAAGAATCCATCACACCCGATCATCACGTGGTGCTTAGAAGCGACGAACTTTAGCAACGGTGCAGTTAGGGGAGAACACTTCTTGAAATTGTTGTAAGGATCATCTTATTTACTACCGTCGTTCTAAGTAAACAAGATGCATAAACATAATAAACATCACATGCAATTATATATAGTAGTGACATGATATGGCCAATATCATATAGCTCCATTGATCTCCATCTTCGGGCTCCATGATCATCATCGTCATCGGCATGACACCATGATCTCCATCATCATGATCTCCATCATCGTGTCTTCATGAAGTTGTCTCGCCAACTATTACTTCTACTACTATGGCTCTTTGGTTAGCAATAAAGTAAAGTAATTACATGGCGTTGTTTAATGACACGCAGGTCATACAATAAATAAAGACAACTCCTATGGCTCCGCCGGTTGTCATACTCATCGACATGCAAGTCGTGAATCCTATTACAAGAACATGATCAATCTCATACATCACATATCATTCATCACATTCTACTTGGCCATATCACATCACATAGCATATCCTGCAAAACAAGTTAGACGTCCTCTAATTGTTGTTGCATGTTTTACGTGGTTGCTATGGGTTTCTAGCAAGAACGTTTCTTACCTACGCAAAACCACAACGTGATATGCCAATTGCTATTTACCCTTCATAAGGACCCTTTTCATCGAATCCGTTCCGACTAAAGTGGGAGAGACTGGCACCCGCTAGCCACCTTATGCACCAAGTGCATGTCACCGGTGGAACTGTCTCACGTAAGTGTACGTGTAAGGTCGGTCCGCCGCTTCATCCCACAATACCGTCGAAACAAAATTGGACTAGTAACGGTAAGCATATTGAACATCATCAACGCCCACAACTACTTTGTGTTCTACTCGTGCAAAGAATCTACGCAATAGACCTAGCTCATGATGCCACTGTTGGGGAACGTGGCGTAAATTCAAAATTTTCCTACGTGTCACCAAGATCTATCTATGGAGAAACTAGCAACGAGGGAAGGAGAGTGCATCTACATACCCTTGTAGATCGCTAAGCGGATGTGTTCATGAGAACGGGGTTGAAGGAGTCGTACTCATCGTGATCCAAATCACCGGAGATCCTAGTGCCTAACGGACGGCACCTCCGCGTTCAACACACGTACAGCCCGGTGACGTCTCCCATGCCTTGATCCAGCAAGAAGAGAGGGAGAGGTTGAGGAAGACTCCATCCAGCAGCAGCACAACGGCGTGGTGGTGGTGGAGGCGTGGCAATCCAGCGGGGCTTCGCCAAGCACCACGGGAGAGGAGGAGGAGGAGAGGCAGGGCTGCACCAATAGAGGGAGAAAACTCATGTGTTGGGCAGCCCCCAAGCCTCAAGTATTTATGGGGGGGGGGAGGTGGCTGCGCCCCCATCTAGGGTTCCCACCCAAGGGGTGCGGCAGCCCTAGATGGGTCTTGGGGGGGCGGCCAAGAGGGGGCGCCCCCTAGGGTGGGCCTTTAGGCCCATCTGCGCCTAGGGTTTCCCCTCTCCCCACCTAGCTGCGCCTTGGGCCATGTGGTGGGGCGCACCAGCCCACCTGGGGCTGGTCCCCTCCCACACTTAGCCCATGCAGCCCTCCGGGGATGGTGGCCCCACTTGGTGTACCCCCGGGACCCTCCCGCTGGTCCCGGTACGTTACCGATAAAACCCGAAACTTTTCCGGTGACCTAAACAGGACTTCCCATATATAAATCTTTACCTCCGGACCATTCCGGAACTCCTCGTGACGTCCGGGATCTCATCCGGACTCAACAACATTCGGTAACCACATACAAACTTCCTTCATAACCCTAGCGCCATCGAACCTTGCGTGTAGACCCTACGGGTTCGGGAGACATGTAGACATGACCGAGACGTTCTCCGTCAATAACCAACAGCGGGATCTGGATACCCATGCTGGCTCCCACATGTTCCACGATGATCTCATCGGATGAACCACGATGTCAAGGACTCAATCGATCCCGTGATACAATTCCCTTTGTCTAGCGGTATTGTACTTGCCCGAGATTCGATCGTCGGTATCCCGATACCTTGTTCTATCTCGTTACGGCAAGTCTCTTTACTCGTTCCGTAACACATCATCCCATGATCAACCCCTTGGTCACATTGTGCACATTATGATGATGTCCTACCGAGTGGGCCCAGAGATACCTCTCCGCTTACACGGAGTGACAAATCCCGCCTCGATTCGTGCCAACCCAATGTACACTTTCAGAGATACCCGAGTGCACCTTTATAGTCACCCGCTTATGTTGTGACGCTTGGTACACCCAAAGCATTCCTACGGTATCCGGAGTTGCACAATCTCATGGTCTAAGGAAATGATACTTGACATTAGAAAAGCTTTAGCATACGAACTACGATCTTTGTGCTAGGCTTAGGATTTGGTCTTGTCCATCACATCATTCTCCTAATGATGTGATCCCGTTATCAATGACATCCAATGTCCATGGTCAGAAACCGTAACCATCTATTAATCAACGAGCTAGTCAACTAGAGGCTTACTAGGGACATGGTGTTGTCTATGTACCCACACATGTATCTGAGTTTCCTATCAATACAATTATAGCATGGATAATAAACGATTATCGTGAACAAGGAAATATAATAATAACTAATTTATTATTGCCTCTAGGGCATATTTCCAACAGTCTCCCACTTGCACTAGAGTCAATAATCTAGTTCACATCGCCATGTGATCAACACTGATAGGTCACATCGCCATGTGACCAACATCCAAAGAGTCTACTAGTGTCTTAAACTAGTTCACATCACCATGTGATTAAGTCTCAATGAGTTATAGGGTTTGATCATGTTTTGCTTGTAATAGAAGTTTTAGTCAACGGGTCTGCAGTATTCAGATCCGTATGTACTTCGCAATTCTCTATGTCATATTGTAAATGTTGCTTCCTAGTTCCAGTTGAAGATATTCCAAATGGTTGCTCCACTATACGTATCCGGTTTGCTACTCGTAGTCATTCGGATAGTTGTTAAAGCTTGCATCGACGTAACCCTTTACGCCGAACTCTATAACACCTACATAAAAGAGAAATCTTTCATTATACTTCTAAGGATAATTTTTGACCGCTGTCCAATGATCCGTTCCTGGATCATTCTTGTACCCCTTGACTGACTCATGGCAAGGCACACTTCCGGTGCGGTACACAGCATAGCATACTATAGAGCCTACGTCTGAAGCGTAGGGGACGGCCTTCCTCCTTTGTCTCTCTTCTGCCGTGGTCGAGCTTTTAACTCTTAACTTCATACCTTACAACTCAGGCAAGAACTCCTTCTTTGATTGATCCATCTTGAACACCTTCAAGATCATGTCAAGGTATGTGCTCATTTAAAAGTATTATTAAGCATTTTGATCTATCTTACAGATCTTGATGCTTATTGTTCAAGTAGCCTAATCCAGGTTTTCTATTGAAAATCATCTTTCAAATAACCCTATATGCTTTCCAGAAATTCCACATCATTTCGATCATCAATATGTCAACAACATATACTCATCGTAAATTCTATAGTGCTCCCACTCACTTCTTTGGAAATACAAGTTTCTCATAAACTTTGTATAAACCCAAAATCTTTGATCATCCTATCAAAGTGCATATTCCAACTCCGAGATGCTTACTCCGGTCCTTAGAAGGACCGGCCGAGCTAGCACACCTTTTAGCATCCTTAGGATCGACAAAACTTTTCTGATTGTATCACATACAACCTTTCCTTACGTAAACTGGTAAGGAAACTCGTCTTGACATCCATCTGCCAGATTTCATAAATGCAGCTAATGCTAACATGATTCCGACGGACTTAAGCGTCGCCACGGATGAGAAAATCTCATCGTAGTCAACTCCTTGAACTTGTGACAAAACTCTTCGCCACAAGTTGAGCTTCATAGACGGTGACATTACCGTCCACGTCCGTCTTCTTCTTAAAGATCCATTTATTTCAATGGCTTGCTGATCATCGGGCAAGTCCACCAAAGTCCATGCTTTGTTACGATACATGGATCCTATCTCGGATTTTATGGCTTCTAACCATTTGTCGGAATTTGGGCCCACCATCGCTTCTCCATAGCTTGTAGGTTCATTGTTGTCTAGAACCATGACCTTCAAGACAGGATCACCGCATTCACTCAAGCAAGACGCATCCTTGTCACCCCACGAGGTACGGTAGTGACTTGATCCAAAACTTCATGATCACTATCATAAGCTTCGACTTCAATTGGTTTAGGTGCCACAGAACAACTTCCTGTGCCCTTGCTACACACTTGTTGAAGTGACGGTTCAATAACCTCATCAAGTCTCCACCATCCTCCCACTCAACTTTCCGAGACAAACTTTTCCTCGAGAAAGGACCCGATTCAAGAAACAATCGCTATTGCTTTCGGATCTGAATTAGAAGGTATACCCAACTGTTTTGGGTGTCCTGTGAAGATGCATTTTATCCGCTTTGGGTTCGAGCTTATCAACCTGAAACTTTTTCACATAAGCGTCGCAGCCCCAAACTTTCAAGAAACGACAACTTAGGTTTCTCCAAACGGTGTCGTCTCAACGGAATTACGTGGTGCCCCATTAAAGTGAGTGCGGTTGTCTCTAATGCCTAACCCATGAACGATAGTGGTAATTCGATAAGAGATATCATGGTACGCACCATATCCAATAGAGTGCAACTATGATGTTCGGACACACCATCACACTATGGTGATCCAAAGTGTATTAATTGTGAAACAATTTGCACAATGTCTTAATTGTGTGCCAAAACTCAGAACTCAGATATTCATCTCTATGATCATATCATAGACATTCTATCCTCTTGTCACAAAGATCTTAAACTTCACTCTGAAATTACTTGAACCATTCAATAATTCAGACTTGTGTTTCATCAAGTAAATATACTCAACATCTACTCGAATCATCTGTGAAGTAAGAACATAACGATATTCATCAAGCATGCCTCAAAGACTCATTGGACTGCACACATCAAAATGTGTTACTTCCAACAAGTTGCTATCTAGTTCCATCTTCATCAAACCGAGGCTTTTCGGTCATCTTGTCCATGTGGTATGATTTGCATATCTCAAGTGATTCAAAATCAAGTGAGTCTAAACGATCCATCTGCATGGAGTTTCTTCATGCGTATGCACCAATAGACATGGTTCGCATGTCTCAAACTTTTCAAAAACGAGTGAGTCCAAAGATCCATCAACATGGAGCTTCTTCATGCTTTTATACCAATATGACTTACATGGCGAAGTGCCACAAGCAAGTGGTACTATCATTACTAACTTATGAACATGTGTATCATTACGATCGAGATTCAATAAACCATTCCTTTAGGTGCAAGACCATTGAAGGTATTATTCAAATAAATGGAGTAACCATTATTCTCCTTAAATGAATAATCAGACAAGTATAGACATAATCCAATCATGTCTATGCTCAACGCAAATACCAAATGACAATTATTATGGTTTAATACTAATCTTGATGGTAGAGGGAGCGTATGATGTTTGATCAAATCAAACTTGGAAATACTTCCAACACATATCGTCAGCTCACCTTTAGCTAGTCTCCGCTTATTCCGTAGCTCTTTTATTTCGAAAGTTACTAACACTTAGCAACCGAACCGGTATCTTAATACCCTGGTGCTACTAGGAGTACTAGTAAAGTACACATTAACATAATGTATATCCAATATACTTCTATCGACCTTGCCAGCCTTCTCATCTACCAAGTATCTAGGGTAATGCTGCTCCAGTGGCTGTTCCCTTATTACAGACGCACTTAGTCTCGGGTTTGGGTTCACCCTTGGGTTTCTTCACTAGAGCAGAATCGATTTGCCGTTTCATGAAGTATCCCTTCTTGCCCATGCCCTTCTTGAAACTAGTGGTTTCACCAACCATCAACAATTGATGCTCCTTCTTGATTCCTACTTTCGCGGTGTCAAACATTGTGAATATCTCAAGGATCATCATATTTATCCCTGATTTGTTATAGTTCATCACGAAGCTCTAGCAGCTTGGTGGCAATGACTTTGGAGAAACATCACTATCTCTGGAAGATCAACTCCCACTCGATTCAAGTGATTGTTGCACTCAGACAATCTGAGCACAAGCTCAACGATTGAGCTTTTCTCCCTTAGTTTGCAGGCTAAGAAAATCATCGGAGGTTTTATACCTCTTGACGTGGGCACGAGCCTGAAATCTCAATTTCAGCCCTCGAAACATCTCATATGTTCCGCGACGTTTCGAAAAACGTCTTTGGTGCCTCAACTCTAAACCGTTTAACCTAACTATCACGTAGTTATCAAAACGTGTATGTCCGATGTTCGCAACATCCACAGACGATGATTGGGGTTCAGCTCACTAAGCGGTGCATTAGGGACATAAGCTTTCTACCGTCCGCATAATCGCCATCGTCATCTTTCAACTATTTTTTCTCTAGGAACATATCTAAACAGTGGAACTAAAGCGCCGAGCTTCGACATAATTTGCAAAGATCTTTTGACTATGTTCAGATAATTAAGTTCATCTTATGAACTCCCACTCAGATAGACATCCCTCTAGTCATCTAAGTGATTACATGATCCGATTCAACTAGGCCGTGTCCGATCATCACGTGAGACGGACTAGTCATCATCGGTGAACATCTTCATGTTGATCATATCTACTATACGACTCATGCTCGACCTTTCGGTCTCTGTGTTCCGAGGCCATGTCTCTACATGCTAGGCTCGTCAAGTTAACCCTAAGTGTTTCGCGTGTGTAAATCTGTCTTACACCCGTTGTATGTGAACGTAAGAATCCATCACACCCGATCATCACATGGTGCTTAGAAGTTACCGAACTTTAGCAACGGTGCACAGTTAGGGAGAACACTTCTTGAAATTGTTGTAAGGGATCATCTTATTTACTACCGTCGTTCTAAGTAAACCAGATGCATAAACATAATAAACATCACATGCAATTATATATAGTAGTGACATGATATGGCCAATATCATATAGCTCCATTGATCTCCATCTTCGGGGCTCCATGATCATCATCGTCATCGGCATGACACCATGATCTCCATCATCATGATCTCCATCATCGTGTCTTCATGAAGTTGTCTCGCCAACTATTACTTCTACTACTATGGCTACCGTTAGCAATAAAGTAAAGTAATTACATGGCGTTGTTTAATGACACGCAGGTCATACAATAAATAAAGACAACTCCTATATTCTCGCCGGTTGTCATACTCATCGACATGCAAGTCGTGAATCCTATTACAAGAACATGATCAATCTCATACATCACATATCATTCATCACATTCTACTTGGCCATATCACATCACATAGCATACCCCTGCAAAAACAAGTTAGACGCCCTCTAATTGTTGTTGCATGTTTTACGTGGTTGCTATGGGTTTCTAGCAAGAACGTTTCTTACCTACGCAAAACCACAACGTGATATGCCAATTGCTATTTACCCTTCATAAGGACCCTTTTCATCGAATCCGCTCCGACTAAAGTGGGAGAGACTGGCACCCGCTAGCCACCTTATGCACCAAGTGCATGTCGATTGTGGAACCTGTCTCACGTAAGTGTACGTGTAAGGTCGGTCCGGGCCGCTTCATTCCACAATACCGTCGAAACAAGATTGGACTAGTAACGGTAAGCATATTGAACATCATCGACGCACACAACTACTTTGTGTTCTACTCGTGCAAAGAATCTACGCAATAGACCTAGCTCATGATGCCACTGTTGGGGAACGAAAGCGTAAATTCAAAATTTTCCCACGTGTCACCAAGATCTATCTATGGAGAAACTAGCAACGAGGGAAGGAGAGTGCATCTACATACCCTTGTAGATCGCTAAGCGGAAGCGTTCATGAGAACGGGGTTGAAGGAGTCGCATTGCCGTGATCCAAATCACCGGAGATCCTAGTGCCGAACGGACGGCACCTCCGTGTTCAACACACGTACAGCCCGGTGACGTCTCCCATGCCTTGATCCAGCAAGAAGAGAGGGAGAGGTTGAGGAAGACTCCATCCAGCAGCAGCACAACGGCGTGGTGGTGGTGGAGGAGCGTGGCAATCCAGCAGGGCTTCGCCAAGCACCACGGGAGAGGAGGAGGAGGAGAGGCAGGGTTGCACCAATAGAGGGAGAAAACTCATGTGTTGGGCAGCCCCCAAGCCTCAAGTATTTATAGGGGGAGGGGAGGTGGCTGCGCCCCCATCTAGGGTTCCCACCCAAGGGGTGCGGCAGCCCTAGATGGGTCTTGGGGCGGCCAAGAGGGGAGAGAGGGGCGCCTAGGGTGGGCCTTTAGGCCCATCTCGCCTAGGGTTTCCCTCTCCCCACCTAGCTAAGCCTTGGGCCATGTGGGGCGCACCAGCCCACCCGGGCTGGTCCCTCCCACACTTAGCCCATGCAGCCCTCCGGGATGGTGGCCCCACTTGGTGGACCCCCGACCTCCCCACGGGTCCCAGACGTTACCGATAAAACCCAAACTTTTCCTGTGACCAAAACAGACTTCCCATATATAAATCTTTACCTCCGGACCATTCCGGAACTCCTCGTGACGTCTGGGATCTCATCCGGACTCGAACAACATTCGTAACCACATACAAACTTCCTTCATAACCCTAGCGCCATCGAACCTTATGTGTAGACCCTACGGGTTCGGAGACATGTAGACATGATCGAGACGTTCTCCATCAATAACCAACAGCGGGATCTGGATACCCATGCTGGCTCCTACATGTTCCACGATGATCTCATCGGATGAACCACGATGTCAAGGACTCAATCGATCCCGTATACAATTCCCTTTGTCTAGCGGTATTGTACTTGCCCGAGATTCGATCGTCGGTATCCCGATACCTTGTTCTATCTCGTTACCGGCAAGTCTCTTTACTCGTTCCGTAACACATCATCCCATGATCAACCCCTTGGTCACATTGTGCACATTATGATGATGTCCTACCGAGTGGGCCCAGAGATACCTCTCCGCTTACACGGAGTGACAAATCCCAGCCTCGATTCGTACAACCCAATGAGACACTTTCAGAGATACCTATAGTGCACCTTTATAGTCACCCAGTTACGTTGTGACGCTTTGGTACACCCAAAGCATTCCTACGGTATCCGGAGTTGCACAATCTCATGGTCTAAGGAAATGATACTTGACATTAGAAAAGCTTTAGCATACGAACTACGCATCTTTGTGCTAGGCTTAGGATTGGGTCTTGTCCATCACATCATTCTCCTAATGATGTGATCCCGTTATCAATGACATCCAATGTCCATGGTCGTGAAACCGTAACCATCTATTAATCAACGAGCTAGTCAACTAGAGGCTTACTAGGGACATGGTGTTGTCTATGTACCCACACATGTATCTGAAGTTTCCTATCAATACAATTATAGCATGGATAATAAACGATTATCGTGAACAAGGAAATATAATAATAACTAATTTATTATTGCCTCTAGGCATATTTCCAACAGTCTCCCACTTGCACTAGAGTCAATAATCTAGTTCACATCGCCATGTGATCAACACTGATAGGTCACATCGCCATGTGACCAACATCCAAAGAGTCTACTAGTGTCTTAAACTAGTTCACATCACCATGTGATTAAGTCTCAATGAGTTCTAGGGTTTGATCATGTTTTGCTTGTAATAGAATTTTTAGTCAACGGGTCTGCAGTATTCAGATCCGTATGTACTTCGCAATTCTCTATGTCATATTGTAAATGCTGCTTCCACGCTCCACTTGAAGCTATTCCAAATGGTTGCTCCACTATACGTATCCGGTTTGCTACTCAGAGTCATTCGGATAGGTGTTAAAGCTTGCATCGACGTAACCCTTTACGCCAACTCTTTATCACCTCCATAATCGAGAAATATTTCCTTATTCTTCTAAGGATAATTTTTGATCATGTCCAATGATCCGTTCTGGATCATTCTTGTACCCTTGATCGACTCATGGCAAGGCACACTTCCGCGCGGTACACAAAGATAGCATACTATAGAGCCTACGTCTGAAGCGTAGAGGACGGCCTTCCTCCTTTGTCTCTCTTCCGCCGTGGTCGAGCTTTTAACTCTTAACTTCATACCTTACAACTCGTGCAAGAACTCCTTCTTTGATTGATCCATCTTGAACACCTTCAAGATCATGTCAAGGTATGTGCTCATTTAAAAGTATTATTAAGCATTTTGATCTATCTTACAGATCTTGATGCTTATTGTTCAAGTACCCTAATCCAGGTTTTCTATTGAAAATCATCTTTCAAATAACCCTATATGCTTTCCAGAATTCCACATCATTTCGATCATCAATATGTCAACAACATATACTCATCGTAAATTCTATAGTGCTCCCACTCACTTCTTTGGAAATACAAGTTTCTCATAAACTTTGTATAAACCCAAAATCTTTGATCATCCTATCAAAGTGCATATTCCAACTCCGAGATGCTTACTCCAGTCCTTAGAAGGACCGCCGAGCTAGCATACCTTTTAGCATCCTTAGGATCGACAAAACTTTTCTGATTGTATCACATACAACCTTTCCTTACGTAAACCGGTAAGGAAACTCGCCTTGACATCCATCTGCCAGATTTCATAAATGCAGCTAATGCTAACATGATTCCGACGGACTTGTTGCCCACGGATGAGAAAATCTCATCGTAGTCAACTCCTTGAACTTGTGACAAAACTCTTCGCCACAAGTTGAGCTTCATAGACGGTGACATTACCGTCCACGTCCGTCTTCTTCTTAAAGATCCATTTATTTCAATGGCTTGCCGATCATCGGGCAAGTCCACCAAAGTCCATGCTTTGTTATGATACATGGATCCTATCTCGGATTTTATGGCTTCTAACCATTTGTCGGAATTTGGGCCCACCATGGCTTCTCCATAGCTCGTAGGTTCATTGTTGTCTAGAACCATGACCTTCAAGACAGGATCACCGTACCACTCTGAAGCAGTACGCATCCTTGTCACCCTACGAGGTACGGTAGTGACTTGATCCAAAACTTCATGATCACTATCATAAGCTTCGACTTCAATTGGTGTAGGTGCCACAGAACAACTTCCCGTGCCCTTGCTACACACTTGTTGAAGTGACGGTTCAATAACCTCATCAAGTCTCCACCATCCTCCCACTCAACTTTCCGAGACAAACTTTTCCTCGAGAAAGGACCCGATTCAAGAAACAATCCCTATTGCTTTCGGATCTGAATTAGGAGGTATACCCAACTGTTTTGGGTGTCCTATGAAGATGCATTTTATCCGCTTTGGGTTCGAGCTTATCAACCTGAAACTTTTTCACATAAGCGTCGCAGCCCCAAACTTTCAAGAAACGACAACTTAGGTTTCTCCAAACGGTGTCGCCTCAACGGAATTACGTGGTGCCCCATTAAAGTGAGTGCGGTTGTCTCTAATGCCTAACCCATGAACGATAGTGGTAATTTGATAAGAGATATCATGGTACGCACCATAGCCAATAGAGTGCAACTATGATGTTCGGACACACCATCACACTATGGTGTTCCAGGCGGTATTAATTGTGAAACAATTTGCACAATGTCTTAATTGTGTGCCAAAACTCGTAACTCAGATATTCATCTCTATGATCATATCATAGACATTCTATCCTCTTGTCACAAAGATCTTAAACTTCACTCTGAAATTACTTGAACCATTCAATAATTCAGACTTGTGTTTCATCAAGTAAATATACTCAACATCTACTCGAATCATCTCGTGAAGTAAGAACATAACGATATTCATCAGATGCCTCAAAGACTCATTGGACTGCACACATCAAAATGTGTTACTTCCAACAAGTTGCTATCTAGTTCCATCTTCTTAACCGAGGCTTTTCACCATCTTGTCCATGTGGTATGATTTGCATATCTCAAGTGATTCAAAATCAAGTGAGTCTAAACGATCCATCTGCATGGAGTTTCTTCATGCGTATGCACCAATAGACATGGTTCGCATGTCTCAAACTTTTCAAAACGAAAGTGAGTCCAAAGATCCATCAACATGGAGCTTCTTCATGCGTTTTATACCAATATGACTTACATGGCAGTGCCACAAGCAAGTGGTACTATCATTACTAACTTATGAACATGTGTATCACTACGATCGAGATTCAATAAACCATTCCTTTAGGTGCAAGACCATTGAAGGTATTATTCAAATAAATAGAGTAACCATTATTCTCCTTAAATGAATAATCAGTATTGCGATAGACATAATCCAATCATGTCTATGCTCAACGCAAATACCAAATGACAATTATTATGGTTTAATACTAATCTTGATGGTAGAGGGAGCGTATGATGTTTGATCAAATCAAACTTGGAAATACTTCCAACACATATCGTCACTCACCTTTAGCTAGTCTCCGCTTATTCCGTAGCTCTTTTATTTTGAGTTACTAACACTTAGCAACCGAACCGGTATCTTAATACCCTGGTGCTACTAGGAGTACTAGTAAAGTACACATTAACATAATGTATATCCAATATACTTCTATCGACCTTGCTAGCCTTCTCATCTACCAAGTATCTAGGGTAATGCTGCTCAAAGGGCTGTTCCCTTATTACGTAAGCACTTAGTCTCGGGTTTGGGTTCAACCTTGGGTTTCTTCACTAGAGCAGCAATCGATTTGCCGTTTCATGAAGTATCCCTTCTTGCCCGTGCCCTTCTTGAAACTAGTGGTTTCACCAATCATCAACGATTGATGCTCCTTCTTGATTCCTACTTTCGGTGTCAAACATTGCGAATATCTCAAGGATCATCATATTTATCCCTGATTTGTTATAGTTCATCACGAAGCTCTAGCAGCTTGGTGGCAATGACTTTGGAGAAACATCACTATCTCTCGAAGATCAACTCCCACTCGATTCAAGTGATTGTTGCACTCAGACAATCTGAGCACAAGCTCAACGATTGAGCTTTTCTCCCTTAGTTTGCAGGCTAAGAAAATCGTCGGAGGTCTTATACCTCGACGTGGCACGAGCCTGAAATCCCAATTTCAGCCCTCAAACATCTCATATGTTCCATGACGCTTCAAAAACGACTTTGGTGCCTCAACTCTAAACTGTTTAACCTAACTATCACGTAGTTATCAAAAGCGTGTATGTCCGATGTTCGCAACATCCACGCATTTACGATTGGGGTTCAGCTCACTAAGCGGTGCATTAGGGACATAAGCTTTCTACTGTCCGCATAATCGCCATCGCCATCTTTCAACTATATTTTCTCTAGGAACATATCTAAACAAGGAACTAAAGCGCGAGCCATTTACATAATTTGCAAAGATCTTTTGACTATGTTCAGGATAATTAAGTTCATCTTATGAACTCCCACTCAGATAGACATCCCTCTAGTCATCTAAGTGATTACATGATCCGAGTCAACTAGGCCGTGTCCGATCATCACGTGAGACGGACTAGTCATCATCGGTGAACATCTTCATGTTGATCATATCTACTATACGACTCATGCTCGACCTTTCGGTCTCTGTGTTCCGAGGCCATGTCTCTACATGCTAGGCTCGTCAAGTTAACCCTAAGTGTTTCAAGTGTAAATCTGTCTTACACCCGTTGTATGTGAACGTAAGAATCCATCACACCCGATCATCACATGGTGCTTAGAAGCTTACGAACTTTAGCAACGGTGCACAGTTAGGGGAGAACACTTCTTGAAATTGTTGTAAGGATCATCTTATTTACTACCGTCGTTCTAAGTAAACAAGATGCATAAACATAATAAACATCACATGCAATTATATATAGTAGTGACATGATATGGCCAATATCATATAGCTCCATTGATCTCCATCTTTGGGGCTCCATGATCATCATCGTCATCGGCATGACACCATGATCTCCATCATCATGATCTCCATCATCGTGTCTTCATGAAGTTGTCTCGCCAACTATTACTTCTACTACTATGGCTACCGGTTAGCAATAAAGTAAAGTAATTACATGGCGTTGTTTAATGACACGCAGGTCATACAATAAATAAAGACAACTCCTATGGCTCCTGCCGTTGTCATACTCATCGACATGCAAGTCGTGAATCCTATTACAAGAACATGATCAATCTCATACATCACATATCATTCATCACATTCTACTTGGCCATATCACATCACATAGCATACCCCTGCAAAAACAAGTTAGACGTCCTCTAATTGTTGTTGCATGTTTTACGTGGTTGCTATGGGTTTCTAGCAAGAACGTTTCTTACCTACGCAAAACCACAACGTGATATGCCAATTGCTATTTACCCTTCATAAGGACCCTTTTCATCGAATCCGTTCCGACTAAAGTGGGAGAGGCGGCACCCGCTAGCCACCTTATGCACCAAGTGCATGTCACCGGTGGAACCTGTCTCACGTAAGTGTACGTGTAAGGTCGGTCCGGGCCGCTTCATCCCACAATACCGTCGAAACAAGATTGGACTAGTAACGGTAAGCATATTGAACATCATCGACGCACACAACTACTTTGTGTTCTACTCGTGCAAAGAATCTACGCAATAGACCTAGCTCATGATGCCACTGTTGGGGAACGTAGCAGAAATTCAAAATTTTCCTACGTGTCACCAAGATCTATCTATGGAGAAACTAGCAACGAGGGAAGGAGAGTGCATCTACATACCCTTGTAGATAGCTAAGCGGAAGCGTTCATGAGAACGGGGTTGAAGGAGTCGTGCTCGTCGTGATCCAAATCACCGGAGATCCTAGTGCCGAACGGACGGCACCTCCGTGTTCAACACACGTACAGCCCGGTGGACGCCTCCCATGCCTTGATCCAGCAAGAAGAGAGGGAGAGGTTGAGGAAGACTCCATCCAGCAGCAGCACAACGGGCGTGGTGGTGGTGGAGGCGTGGCAATCCAGCAGGGCTTCGCCAAGCACCACGGGAGAGGAGGAGGAGGAGAGGCAGGGTTGCACCAATAGAGGGAGAAAACTCATGTGTTGGGCAGCCCCCAAGCCTCAAGTATTTATAGGGGGAGGGGAGGTGGCTGCGCCCCCATCTAGGGTTCCCACCCAAGGGGTGCGGCAGCCCTAGATGGGTCTTGGGGGGCGGCCAAGAGGGGGAGAGGCGCCCCTAGGGTAGGCCTTTAGGCCCATCTGCGCCTAGGGTTTCCCCTCTCCCCACCTAGCTGCGCCTTGGGCCATGTGGGGGGCGCACCAGCCCACCCGGGCTGGTCCCTCCCACACTTAGCCCATGCAGCCCTCCGGGATGGTGGCCCCACTTGGTGGACCCCAGGACCCTCCCGCTGGTCCCGATGCGTTATCGATAAAACCCGACACTTGTCCGGTGACCAAAACATGCCGTCCCATATATAAATCATTACCTCCGGACCATTCCGGAACTCCTCGTGATGTCCGGGATCTCATCCAGGACTCCGAACAACATTCAGTAACCACATACAAACTTCCTTTATAACCCTAGCGTCATCGAACCTTAAGTGTGTAGACCCTACGGGTTCGGGAGACACGTAGACATGACCGAGACAACTCTCCGGCCAATAACCAACAGATGGATCTGGATACCCATGCTGGCTCCCACATGTTCCACGATGATCTCATCGGATGAACCACGATGTCAAGGACTCAATCGATCCCGTATACAATTCCCTTTGTCTAGCGGTATTGTACTTGCCCGAGATTCGATCGTCGGTATCCCGATACCTTGTTCTATCTCGTTACCGGCAAGTCTCTTTACTCGTTCCGTAACACATCATCCCATGATCAACCCCTTGGTCACATTGTGCACATTATGTTGATGTCCTACCGAGTGGGCCCAGAGATACCTCTCCGTTTACACGGAGTGACAAATCCAGCCTCGATTCGTACAACCCAATGCACACTTTCAGAGATACCTGTAGTGCACCTTTATAGTCACCCAGATTACGTTGCCAGGACGCTTTGGTACACCCAAAGCATTCCCTACGGTATCCGGAGTTGCACAATCTCATGGTCTAAGGAAATGATACTTGACATTAGAAAAGCTTTAGCATACGAACTACGATCTTTGTGCTAGGCTTAGGATTGGTCTTGTCCATCACATCATTCTCCTAATGATGTGATACCGCTATCAATGACATCCAATGTCCATGGTCGTGAAACCGTAACCATCTATTAATCAACGAGCTAGTCAACTAGAGGCTTACTAGGGACATGGTGTTGTCTATGTACCCACACATGTATCTGAGTTTCCTATCAATACAATTATAGCATGGATAATAAACGATTATCGTGAACAAGGAAATATAATAATAACTAATTTATTATTGCCTCTAGGGCATATTTCCAACAGTCTCCCACTTGCACTAGAGTCAATAATCTAGTTCACATCGCCATGTGATCAACACTGATAGGTCACATCGCCATGTGACCAACATCCAAAGAGTCTACTAGTGTCTTAAACTAGTTCACATCACCATGTGATTAAGTCTCAATGAGTTCTAGGGTTTGATCATGTTTTGCTTGTAATAGAATTTTTAGTCAACGGGTCTGCAGTATTCAGATCCGTATGTACTTCACAATTCTCTATGTCATATTGTAAATGCTGCTTCCACGTTCCACTTGAAGCTATTCCAAATGGTTGCTCCACTATACGTATCCGGTTTGCTACTCAGAGTCATTAGGATAGGTGTTAAAGCTTGCATCGACGTAACCCTTTACGCCGAACTCTTTATCACCTCCATAATCGAGAAATATTTCCTTATTCTTCTAAGGATAATTTTTGATCATTGTCCAATGATCCGCTCTGGATCATTCTTGTACCCCTTGATCGACTCATGGCAAGGCACACTTCCGGCGGTACACAAGATAGCATACTATAGAGCCTACGTCTGAAGCGTGAGGGGACGGCCTTCGTCCTTTGTCTCTCTTCTGCCGTGGTCGAGCTTTTAACTCTTAACTTCATACCTTACAACTCAGGCAAGAACTCCTTCTTTGATTGATCCATCTTGAACACCTTCAAGATCATGTCAAGGTATGTGCTCATTTAAAAGTATTATTAAGCATTTTGATCTATCTTACAGATCTTGATGCTTATTGTTCAAGTACCCTAATCCAGGTTTTCTATTGAAAATCATCTTTCAAATAACCCTATATGCTTTCCAGAAATTCCACATCATTTCTGATCATCAATATGTCAACAACATATACTCATCAGAAATTCTATAGTGCTCCCACTCACTTCTTTGGAAATACAAGTTTCTCATAAACTTTGTATAAACCCAAAATCTTTGATCATCCTATCAAAGTGCATATTCCAACTCCGAGATGCTTACTCCAGTCCTTAGAAGGACCGCTGGAGCTAGCATACCTTTTAGCATCCTTAGGATCGACAAAACTTTTCTGATTGTATCACATACAACCTTTCCTTACGTAACTGGTAAGGAAACTCGTCTTGACATCCATCTGCCAGATTTCATAAATGCAGCTAATGCTAACATGATTCTGACGGACTTAAGCGTCGCCACGGATGAGAAAATCTCATCGTAGTCAACTCCTTGAACTTGTGACAAAACTCTTCGCCACAAGTTGAGCTTCATAGACGGTGACATTACCGCCCACGTCCGCCTTCTTCTTAAAGATCCATTTATTTCAATGGCTTGCCGATCATCGGGCAAGTCCACCAAAGTCCATGCTTTGTTATGATACATGGATCCTATCTCGGATTTTATGGCTTCTAACCATTTGTCGGAATTTGGGCCCACCATGGCTTCTCCATAGCTCGTAGGTTCATTGTTGTCTAGAACCATGACCTTCAAGACAGGATCACCGTACCACTCTGAAGCAAAGACGCATCCTTGTCACCCCTCGAGGTACGGTAGTGACTTGATCCAAAACTTCATGATCACTATCATAAGCTTCGACTTCAATTGGTGTAGGTGCCACAGAACAACTTCTTGTGCCCTTGCTACACACTTGTTGAAGTGACGGTTCAATAACCTCATCAAGTCTCCACCATCCTCCCACTCAACTTTCCGAGACAAACTTTTCCTCGAGAAAGGACCCGATTCAAGAAACAATCCCTATTGCTTTCGGATCTGAATTAGGAGGTATACCCAACTGTTTTGGGTGTCCTATGAAGATGCATTTTATCCGCTTTGGGTTCGAGCTTATCAACCTGAAACTTTTTCACATAAGCGTCGCAGCCCCAAACTTTCAAGAAACGACAACTTAGGTTTCTCCAAACGGTGTCGTCTCAACGGAATTACGTGGTGCCCCATTAAAGTGAGTGCGGTTGTCTCTAATGCCTAACCCATGAACGATAGTGGTAATTCGATAAGAGATATCATGGTACGCACCATATCCAATAGAGTGCAACTATGATGTTCGGACACACCATCACACTATGGTGTTCCAGCGGTATTAATTGTGAAACAATTTGCACAATGTCTTAATTGTGTGCCAAAACTCGTAACTCAGATATTCATCTCTATGATCATATCATAGACATTCTATCCTCTTGTCACAAAGATCTTAAACTTCACTCTGAAATTACTTGAACCATTCAATAATTCAGACTTGTGTTTCATCAAGTAAATATACTCAACATCTACTCGAATCATCTGTGAAGTAAGAACATAACGATATTCATCAGATGCCTCAAAGACTCATTGGACTGCACACATCAAAATGTGTTACTTCCAACAAGTTGCTATCTAGTTCCATCTTATCAAACCGAGGCTTTTCACCATCTTGTCCATGTGGTATGATTTGCATATCTCAAGTGATTCAAAATCAAGTGAGTCTAAACGATCCATCTGCATGGAGTTTCTTCATGCGTATGCACCAATAGACATGGTTCGCATGTCTCAAACTTTTCAAAAACGAGTGAGTCCAAAGATCCATCAACATGGAGCTTCTTCATGCGTTTTATACCAATATGACTTACATGGCAGTGCCACAAGCAAGTGGTACTATCATTACTAACTTATGAACATGTGTATCATTACGATCGAGATTCAATAAACCATTCCTTTAGGTGCAAGACCATTGAAGGTATTATTCAAATAAATGGAGTAACCATTATTCTCCTTAAATGAATAACCGTATTGCGATAGACATAATCCAATCATGTCTATGCTCAACGCAAATACCAAATGACAATTATTATGGTTTAATACTAATCTTGATGGTAGAGGGAGCGTGCGATGTTTGATCAAATCAAACTTGGAAATACTTCCAACACATATCGTCAGCTCACCTTTAGCTAGTCTCCGTTTATTCCGTAGCTCTTTTATTTCGAAAGTTACTAACACTTAGCAACCGAACGGTATCTTAATACCCTGGTGCTACTAGGAGTACTAGTAAAGTACACATTAACATAATGTATATCCAATATACTTCTATCGACCTTGCTAGCCTTCTCATCTACCAAGTATCTAGGGTAATGCTGCTCCAGTGGCTGTTCCCCTTATTACAGAAGCACTTAGTCTCGGGTTTGGGTTCAACCTTGGGTTTCTTCACTAGAGCGGCAACTGATTTGCCGTTTCATGAAGTATCCCTTCTTGCCCGTGCCCTTCTTGAAACTAGTGGTTTCACCAACCATCAACAATTGATGCTCCTTCTTGATTCCTACTTTCGCGGTGTCAAACATTGCGAATATCTCAAGGATCATCATATTTATCCCTGATTTGTTATAGTTCATCACGAAGCTCTAGCAGCTTGGTGGCAATGACTTTGGAGAAACATCACTATCTCCGGAAGATCAACTCCCACTCGATTCAAGTGATTGTTGCACTCAGACAATCTGAGCACAAGCTCAACGATTGAGCTTTTCTCCCTTAGTTTGCAGGCTAAGAAAATCATCGGAGGTCTTATACCTCTTGACGTGGGCACGAGCCTGAAATCCCAATTTCAGCCCTCGAAACATCTCATATGTTCCGCGACGCTTCAAAAACGCCTTTGGTGCCTCAACTCTAAACCGCTTAACCTAACTATCACGTAGTTATCGTAACGCGTGTATGTCCGATGTTCACAACATCCACAGAGCGACGATTGGGGTTCAGCTCACTAAGCGGTGCATTAGGGACATAAGCTTTCTCTTGTCCGCATAATCGCCATCACATCTTTCAACTATATTTTCTCCGGAACATATCTAAACAGTGGAACTAAAGCGCGAGCCATTTACATAATTTGCAAAGATCTTTTGACTATGTTCAGGATAATTAAGTTCATCTTATGAACTCCCACTCAGATAGACATCCCTCTAGTCATCTAAGTGATTACATGATCCGAGTCAACTAGGCCGTGTCCGATCATCACGTGAGACGGACTAGTCATCATCGGTGAACATCTTCATGTTGATCGTATCTACTATATGACTCTTGCTCGACCTTTCGGTCTCTGTGTTCCGAGGCCATGTCTCTACATGCTAGGCTCGTCAAGTTAACCCTAAGTGTTTCGCGTGTGTAAATCTGTCTTACACCCGTTGTATGTGAACGTAAGAATCCATCACACCCGATCATCACGTGGTGCTTAGAAGCGACGAACTTTAGCAACGGTGCACAGTTAGGGGAGAACACTTCTTGAAATTGTTGTAAGGGATCATCTTATTTACTACCGTCGTTCTAAGTAAACAAGATGCATAAACATAATAAACATCACATGCAATTATATATAGTAGTGACATGATATGGCCAATATAATACAGCTCCATTGATCTCCATCTTCGGGCTCCATGATCATCATCGTCACCGGCATGACACCATGATCTCCATCATCATGATCTCCATCATCGTGTCTTCATGAAGTTGTCTCGCCAACTATTACTTCTACTACTATGGCTATCGGTTAGCAATAAAGTAAAGTAATTACATGGCGTTGTTTAATGACACGCAGGTCACACAATAAATAAAGACAACTCCTATGGCTCCTGCCGGTTGTCATACTCATCGACATGCAAGTCGTGAATCCTATTACAAGAACATGATCAATCTCATACATCACATATCATTCATCACATTCTACTTGGCCATATCACATCACATAGCATACCCTGCAAAAACAAGTTAGACGTCCTCTAATTGTTGTTGCATGTTTTACGTGGTTGCTATGGGTTTCTAGCAAGAACGTTTCTTACCTACGCAAAACCACAACGTGATATGCCAATTGCTATTTACCCTTCATAAGGACCCTTTTCATCGAATCCGTTCCGACTAAAGTGGGAAAGACTGGCACCCGCTAGCCACCTTATGCACCAAGTGCATGTCAGTCGGTGGAACTGTCTCACGTAAGTGCGTGTAAGGTCGGTCCGGCCGCTTCATCCCACAATACAGTCGATACAAGATAGGACTAGTATCGGTAAGAATATTGAACATCATCAACGCACACAACTACTTTGTGTTCTACTCGTGCAAAGAATATACGCAATAGACCTAGCTAATGATGCCACTGTTGGTGAACGAGCAGAAATTCAAAATTTTCCTACGTGTCACCAAGATCTATCTATGGAGAAACTAGCAACGAGGGAAGGAGAGTGCATCTACATACCCTTGTAGATCGCTAAGCGGAAGCGTTCATGAGAACGGGGTTGAAGGAGTCGTACTGTCAGTGATCCAAATCACCGGAGATCCTAGTGCCGAACGGACGGCACCTCCGCTGCTCAACACACGTACAGCCCGGTGACGCCTCCCATGCCTTGATCCAGCAAGAAGAGAAGGAGAGGTTGAGGAAGACTCCATCCAGCAGCAGCACAACGGGCGTGGTGGTGGTGGAGGAGCGTGGCAATCCAGCAGGCTTCGCCAAGCACCACGGGAGAGGAGGAGGAGGAGAGGCAGGCTGCACCAATAGAGGGAGAAAACTCATGTGTTGGGCAGCCCCAAGCCTCAAGTATTTATAGGGGAGGGAGGTGGCTGCGCCCCATCTAGGGTTCCCACCCAAGGGTGCGGCAGCCCTAGATGGGTCTTGGGGCGGCCAAGAGGGGAGAGAGGGGCGCCTAGGGTGGGCCTTTAGGCCCATCTGCGCCTAGGGTTTCCCTCTCCCCACCTAGCTGCGCCTTGGGCCATGTGGGGCGCACCAGCCCACCCGGGCTGGTCCCTCCCACACTTAGCCCATGCAGCCTCCCGGGATGGTGGCCCCACTTGGTGGACCTCGACCTCCTCACGGGTCCCAGACGTTACCGATAAAACCCGAAACTTTTCTGGTGACCAAAACAGGACTTCCCATATATAAATCTTTACCTCCGGACCATTCCAGAACTCCTCGTGACGTCCGTGATCTCATCCGGGACTCCGACCAACATTCGGTATCCACATACAAACTTCCTTTATAACTCTAGCGTCATCGAACCTTAAGTGTGTAGACCCTACGGGTTCGGGAGACATGTAGACATGACCGAGACGTTCTCTGGTCAATAACCAACAGCGGGATCTGGATACCCATGCTGGCTCCCACATGTTCCACGATGATCTCATCGGATGAACCACGATGTCAAGGACTCAATCGATCCCGTATACAATTCCCTTTGTCTAGCGGTATTGTACTCGCCCGAGATTCGATCGTCGGTATCCCGATACCTTGTTCTATATCGTTACCGGCAAGTCTCTTTACTCGTTCCGTAACACATCATCCCATGATCAACCCCTTGGTCACATTGTGCACATTATGATGATGTCCTACCGAGTGGGCCCAGAGATACCTCTCCGTTTACACCGAAAGTGACAAATCCCAGCCTCGATTCGTACAACCCAATGTACACTTTCGTGAGATACCTGTAGTTCACATTTATAGTCACCCAGTTACGTTGTGAAGTTTTGTACACACAAAGCTTTCTTACGGTATCCGTGAGTTTCACAATCTCATGGTCTAAGGAAATGATACTTGACATTAGAAAAGCTTTAGCATACGAACTACGATCTTTGTGCTAGGCTTAGGATTGGGTCTTGTCCATCACATCATTCTCCTAATGATGTGATCCCGTTATCAACGACATCCAATGTCCATGGTCAGGAAACCGTAACCATCTATTGATCAACGAGCTAGTCAACTAGAGGCTTACTAGGGACATGGTGTTGTCTATGTATCCACACATGTATCTGAGTTTCCTATCAATACAATTATAGCATGGATAATAAACGATTATCGTGACCAAGGAAATATAATAATAACTAATTTATTATTGCCTCTAGGGCAAATTTCCAACAGTCTCCCACTTGCACTAGAGTCAATAATCTAGTTCACATCGCCATGTGATCAACACTGATAGGTCACATCGCCATGTGACCAACATCCAAAGAGTCTACTAGTGTCTTAAACTAGTTCACATCACCATGTGATTAAGTCTCAATGAGTTCTAGGGTTTGATCATGTTTTGCTTGTAAGATAAGTTTTAGTCAACGGGTCTGCAGTATTTCAGATACGTATGTACTTCGCAATTCTCTATGTCATATTGTAAATGCTGCTTCCACGTTCCACTTGAAGCTATTCCAAATGGTTGCTGCACTATACGTATCCGGTTTGCTACTCAGGGTCATTCGGATAGGTGTTAAAGCTTGCATCGATGTAACCCTTTACGCCGAACTCTTTATCACCTCCATAATCGAGAAATATTTCCTTATTCTTCTAAGGATAATTTTTGATCGCTGTCCAATGATCCATTCCTGGATCATTCTTGTACCCTCGACCGACTCATGGCAAGGCACACTTCCTGCGGTACACAAGATAGCATACTATAGAGCCTACGCTCAAAGCGTGGGGACGGCCTTCCTCCTTTGTCTCTCTTCTGCCGTGGTCGAGCTTTTAACTCTTAACTTCATACCTTACAACTCAGGCAAGAACTCCTTCTTTGACTGATCCATCTTGAACACCTTCAAAATCATGTCAAGGTATGTGCTCATTTAAAAGTATTATTAAGCATTTTGATCTATCTTACAGATCTTGAGGCTTATTGTTCAAGTAGCCTAATCCAGGTTTTCTATTGAAAATCATCTTTCAAATAACCCTATATGCTTTCCAGAAATTCCACATCATTTCTGATCATCAATATGTCAACAACATATACTCATCGAAATTCTATAGTGCTCCCACTCACTTCTTTGGAAATACAAGTTTCTCATAAACTTTGTATAAACCCAAAATCTTTGATCATCCTATCAAGTGCATATTCCAACTCCGAGATGCTTACTCCAGTCCTTAGAAGGACCGCCGAGCTAGCATACCTTTTAGCATCCTTAGGATCGACAAAATTTTCTGATTGTATCACATACAACCTTTCCTTACGTGAACCGGTAAGGAAACTCGTCTTGACATCCATCCGCCAGATTTCATAAATGCAGCTAATGCTAACATGATTCCGACGGACTTAAGCGCCGCCACGGATAAGAAAAATCTCATCGTAGTCAACTCCTTGAACTTGTGAAAAAACTCTTCGCCACAAGTCGAGCTTCATAGACGGTGACATTACCGTCCACGTCCGCCTTCTTCTTAAAGATCCATTTATTTCAATGGCTTGCCGATCATCGGGCAAGTCCACCAAAGTCCATGCTTTGTTATGATACATGGATCCTATCTCGGATTTTATGGCTTCTAACCATTTGTCGGAATTTGGGCCCACCATCGCTTCTCCATAGCTCGTAGGTTCATTGTTGTCTAGAACCATGACCTTCAAGACAGGATCACCGCATTCACTCAAGCAAGACACATCCTTGTCACCCCACGAGGTACGGTAGTGACTTGATCCAAAACTTCATGATCACTATCATAAGCTTCGATTTCAATTGGTGTAGGTGCCACAGAACAACTTCCTGTGCCCTTGCTACACACTTGTTGAAGTGACGGTTCAATAACCTCATCAAGTCTCCACCATCCTCCCACTCAACTTTCCGAGACGAACTTTTCCTCGAGAAAGGACCCGATTCAAGAAACAATCCCTATTGCTTCCGGATCTGAATTAGGAGGTATACCCAACTGTTTTGGGTGTCCTATGAAGATGCCTTTTATCCGCTTTGGGTTCGAGCTTATCAACCTGAAACTTTTTCACATAAGCGTCGCAGCCCCAAACTTTCAAGAAACGACAACTTAGGTTTCTCCAAACGGTGTCGTCTCAACGGAATTACGTGGTGCCCCATTAAAGTGAGTGCGGTTGTCTCTAATGCCTAACACATGAACGATAGTGGTAATTCGATAAGAGATATCATGGTACGCACCATATCCAATAGAGTGCAACTATGATGTTCGGACACACCATCACACTATGGTGTTCCAGGCGGTATTAATTGTGAAACAATTTGCACAATGTCTTAATTGTGTGCCAAAACTCAGAATCTCAGATATTCATCTCTATGATCATATCATAGACATTCTATCCTCTTGTCACGAAGATCTTAAACTTCACTTTGAAATTACTTGAACCATTCAATAATTCAGACTTGTGTTTCATCAAGTAAATATACTCAACATCTACTCGAATCATCTGTGAAGTAAGAACATAACGATATTCATCAGATGCCTCAAAGACTCATTGGACTGCACACATCAAAATGTGTTACTTCCAACAAGTTGCTATCTAGTTCCATCTTCTTCAAACCGAGGCTTTTCAGTCATCTTGTCCATGTGGAATGATTTGCATATCTCAAGTGATTCCAAATCAAGTGAGTCTAAACGATCCATCTGCATGGAGTTTCTTCATGCGTATGCACCAATAGACATGGTTCGCATGTCTCAAACTTTTCAAAAACGAGTGAGTCCAAAGATCCATCAACATGGAGCTTCTTCATGCTTTTATACCAATATGACTTACATGGCGGTGCCACAAGCAAGTGGTACTATCATTACTAACTTATGAACATGTGTATCACTACGATCGAGATTCAATAAACCATTCCTTTAGGTGCAAGACCATTGAAGGTATTATTCAAATAAATAGAGTAACCATTATTCTCCTTAAATGAATAAATCAGATTATGATAGACATAATCCTATCATGTCTATGCTCAACGCAAATACCAAATGACAATTATTATGGTTTAATACTAATCTTGATGGTAGAGGGAGCGCATGATGTTTGATCAAATCAAACTTGGAAATACTTCCAACACATATCGTCAGCTCACCTTTAGCTAGTCTCCGCTTATTCCGTAGCTCTTTTATTTCGAAAGTTACTAACACTTAGCAACCGAACCGGTATCTTAATACCCTGGTGCTACTAGGAGTACTAGTAAAGTACACATTAACATAATGTATATCCAATATACTTCTATCGACCTTGCCAGCCTTCTCATCTACCAAGTATCTAGGGTAATGCTGCTCCAAAGTGGCTGTTCCCCTTATTACGTAAGCACTTAGTCTCGGGTTTGGGTTCAACCTTGGGTTTCTTCACTAGAGCAAAGAATCGATTTGCCGCTTCATGAAGTATCCCTTCTTGCCGCGTTCTTCTTGAAACTAGTGGTTTCACCAACCATCAACAATTGATGCTCCTTCTTGATTCCTACTTTCGCGGTGTCAAACATTGCGTAATATCTCAAGGATCATCATATTTATCCCTGATTTGTTATAGTTCATCACGAAGCTCTAGCAGCTTGGTGGCAATGACTTTGGAGAAACATCACTATCTCTGGAAGATCAACTCCCACTCGATTCAAGTGATTGTTGCACTCAGACAATCTGAGCACAAGCTCAACGATTGAGCTTTTCTCCCTTAGTTTGCAGGCTAAGAAAATCATCGGAGGTCTTATACCTCTTGACGTGGGCACGAGCCTGAAATCCCAATTTTAGCCCTCGAAACATCTCATATGTTCCGCGACGTTTCGAAAAACGTCTTTGGTGCCTCAACTCTAAACCGTTTAACTGAACTATCACACAGTTATCAAAACGTGTATGTTCAATGTTCGCAACATCCACGCAGCGACGATTGGGGTTCAGCTCACTAAGCGGTGCATTAGGGACATAAGCTTTCTACCGTCCGCATAATCGCCATCACATCTTTCAACTATATTTTCTCTAGGAACATATCTAAACAAGGAACTAAAGCGAGCCACGACATAATTTGCAAAGATCTTTTGACTATGTTCAGGATAATTAAGTTCATCTTATGAACTCCCACTCAGATAGACATCCCTCTAGTCATCTAAGTGATTACATGATCCGAGTCAACTAGGCCGTGTCCGATCATCACGTGAGACGGACTAGTCATCATCGGTGAACATCTTCATGTTGATCGTATCTACTATACGACTCATGCTCGACCTTTCGGTCTCGGTGTTCCGAGGCCATGTCTGTACATGCTAGGCTCGTCAAGTTAACCCTAAGTGTTTCGCGTGTGTAAATCTGTCTTACACCCGTTGTATGTGAACGTAAGAATCCATCACACCCGATCATCACGTGGTGCTTAGAAGCGACGAACTTTAGCAACGGTGCACAGTTAGGGGAGAACACTTCTTGAAATTGTTGTAAGGGATCATCTTACTTACTACCGTCGTTCTACTACTATGGCTACCGGTTAGCAATAAAATAAAGTAATTACATGGTGTTGTTTAATGACACGCAGGTCATACAATAAATAAAGACAACTCCTATGGCTCCTGCCGGTTGTCATACTCATCAACATGCAAGTCGTGAATCCTATTACAAGAACATGATCAATCTCATACATCACATATCATTCATCACATTCTACTTGGCCATATCACATCACATAGCATACCCTGCAAAAACAAGTTAGACGTCCTCTAATTGTTGTTGCATGTTTTACGTGGTTGCTATGGGTTTCTAGCAAGAACGTTTCTTACCTACGCAAAAGCCACAACGGTGATATGCCAATTGCTATTTACCCTTCATAAGGACCCTTTTCATCGAATCCGTTCCGACTAAAGTGGGAGAGATCGGCACCCGCTAGCCACTTTATGCACCAAGTGCATGTCAGTCGGTGGAACCTGTCTCACGTAAGTGTACGTGTAAGGTCGGTCCGGGCCGCTTCATCCCACAATACCGTCGAATCAAGATTGGACTAGTAACGGTAAGCATATTGAACATCATAAACGCCCACAACTACTTTGTGTTCTACTCGTGCAAAGAATATACGCAATAGACCTAGCTCATGATGCCACTGTTGGGGAACGTAGCAAAAATTCAAAATTTTCCTACGTGTCACCAAGATCTATCTATGGAGAAACTAGCAACGAGGGAAGGAGAGTGCATCTACATACCCTTGTAGATCGCTAAGCGGAAGCGTTCATGAGAACGGGGTTGAAGGAGTCAGACTGCCGTGATCCAAATCACCGGAGATCCTAGTGCCGAACGGACGGCACCTTCGTGTTCAACACGCCAGACAGCCCGGTGACGCCTCCCACGCCTTGATCCAGCAAGGAGAGAGGGAGAGGTTGAGGAAGACTCCATCCAGCAGCAGCACAACGGCGTGGTGGTGGTGGAGGAGCATGGCAATCCAGCAGGCTTCGCCAAGCACCACGGGAGAGGAGGAGGAGGAGAGGTGGCTGCACCAATAGAGGAGAAAACTCATCTGCTGGGCAGCCCCCAAGCCTCAAGTATTTATAGGGAGAGGGAGGGGCTGCGCCTCTAGGGTTCCACCCTAGGGGCGGCGGTCAGCCCCAATCCCATCCTGAGTGGCGGCCGATGGAGGGGAGAGGAGGCGCACCAGTATGGGCCCCAAGGCCCATCTCGCCCTAGGGTTTGCCCCTCTCCTCTCCTTAGCGCTTTGGGCCCCTTGTGGGGCGCACCAGCCCACCCGGGCTGGTTCCTCCCACACTTGGCCCATGTAGCCCTCCGGGTTAGTGGCCCCACTTGGTGGACCTCGACCCTCCCGGTGGTCCCAGACGTTACCTAAAAACCCAAACTTTTCCGGTGACCAAAACAGACTTCCCATATATAAATCTTTACCTCCGGACCATTCCGAACTCCTCGTGACGTCCGGGATCTCATCCGGGACTCAACAACATTCAGTAACCACATACAAACTTCCTTTATAACCCTAGCGCCATCGAACCTTAAGTGTGTAGACCCTACGGGTTCGGAGACATGTAGACATGACCAGGACGTTCTCCGTCAATAACCAACAGCGGGATCTGGATACCCATGTTGGCTCCCACATGTTCCACAATGATCTCATCGGATGAACCACGATGTCAAGGACTCAATTGATCCCGTATACAATTCCCTTTGTCTAGCGGTATTGTACTGCTACCGAGATTCGATCGTCGGTATCCCGATACCTTGTTCAATCTCGTTATCGCAAGTCTCTTTACTGCTCAGAACACATCATCCCGTGATCAACCCCTTGGTCACATTGTGCACATTATGATGATGTCCTACCGAGTGGGCCCAGAGATACCTCTCCGCTTACACGTGACAAATCCCGCCTCGATTCGTGCCAACCCAATGAACACTTTCGGAGATACCGTAGTGCACCTTTATAGCCACCCAGTTACGTTGTGACGCTTTGGTACACCCAAAGCATTCCTACGGTATCCGGAGTTGCACAATCTCATGGTCTAAGGAAATGATACTTGACATTAGAAAAGCTTTAGCATACGAACTACGATCTTTGTGCTAGGCTTAGGATTGGGTCTTGTCCATCACATCATTCTCCTAATGATGTGATCCCGTTATCAACGACATCCAATGTCCATGGTCAAGAAACCGTAACCATCTATTGATCAACGAGCTAGTCAACTAGAGGCTTACTAGGGACATGGTGTTGTCTATGTACCCACACATGTATCTGAGTTTCCTATCAATACAATTATAGCATGGATAATAAACGATTATCGTGAACAAGGAAATATAATAATAACTAATTTATTATTGCCTCTAGGGCATATTTCCAACACTTCGGCAGTCCCGGAGCTTTTTTGGTGAATTTTCTCCAAACCCTGCCATACAAAGAAAACAATTACTTGATATCAGAAATGAACAAAGTTGCTGATATGGTGGATAATGATCGATTTAACTTACTTCTCGAGCATTTCAGTCATCTCCGCATACTCCTTGGGATCTTTTCGTCTCGAGTCTAAGAAAGTTACTACTCCCTGCTCAAGCTTAATCTCTAAGAGAATATAGTGGTAGTTGCGCCCGCATGCATAACTCATCAATATTACATTACTATAACCTGGACTAATAAGGGAAACCGAATATGCCACAAGACAGTAACACTCACTTGAAGTTGTAAGGAAAGAGTATTATATCCTTGTGTTCATTTATTACGAACGATTGTAGCAAGTTGGCCTCAGTATTTTTCGGCATGAAATTCAACCTCGATTGCATCTATGAGATATGTGTTAATGAACCCAATGGAACCCACTTGTCTTTTCTTCAATTCGGCGATCTTCAATCTGCATAATATAGTGAGGATAATTATAAACACATGCAATGAAAGAGCTGAGTTATATAGAGAGACTTAATGATGGCAATTATTTGTTGCTTTATCGAGGGCCAATTGATTGAAAAACTGATAGAACTCCTCAAATGGAATAGGCAACAGTTCAATTCCAACGAGGTCATGCTCCTTTTTAACTCTCACATAAAAAGTACTCCTCCCCTCAGACTCTCTGCAGGTTTTTATGTACCAATGATGCAATCTTCGCATCATCGTTGATAGAGAGCTTTCATCTTTGACGAGAGGCTTCCCGTACTCGTATCTTTGTATCTGCACCTCCAAGAAATCATAATGTACATCGTCGAAAGGTGTAATCTTCAGGATTGCCATAACAGGCACCATCCTCGGATTGACGATGTCGCTAGCGAGCACCTTGAGCGGGGGCACGATTGCTTGGCTTGTTCGCCGAGCTGGGCAATTTGTTTCCCAACTCGTCGTTCTTTCATTCTTTGATCACTTTTAGTACTTCCCGACCTCTCCGCTTCGGCAAATGCCTTTCCAATAATGCGCTCATAGTTGCCTTTCGGCGGAGACTTGGGTGGTTTTGTCAGGGCAGGCAGAGTGCGCTTCGCTTTCACCGGATCTACCTTCTCCTCCGGAGGTGGATGTCTCTTTGCTTTCAACCCTTCAAACCAGTCATGCACTTCGGTCTACCGATCTTCTTGTTTTCCTCGTCGGTCCTCTCGTACGGTAACTTCTCTGGATTCTTCAGAGAAGGACCGACTCTGTATCTCCTCCCGCCTTTGGGTGTCTTGCTAGACTGGCAGAGCGAGCAGGCGGATGTTTTCTGACCTTGCTTACGAGGCGGAGGAGAAGGACTATGGCGCGCCGGAGCAGCCGGAGCGGCGGCGGGTCTCTTCCGCCCTTGCCGACGAGGCGGAGAAGGAGGAGGCTGGCTGCTCGGGCGCGCCGGTGCAGGCGGAGAAGGAGGCGGAGTGCCGCCACGCGCCGGAGAAGGAGCCGTCCGAGTACCTTGATCGTCACTCGTCGGAGGAGGAGGCGGTGGAGGAGGCAGAGTGCCCTGACTCGCCGGAGGAGGAGGAGGAAGCGGAGGCGTCCAGTTCAGAAGGTTGACGAGATCCTTCCGCCATAGGCATGGAGTCTTCAGAGCAGAACCCAGCCGATACATCCCTTCACCGGTAGGGTGGTCAAGCCGGAGGTCCTCAAATCCCTCCGTTATTTCATCCACCATCACCTTAGCATATCCTTCTGGTATCGGCCGACAGTGAAAAGTTGAGTCGGGTTTAGTAGGATAAACAGAGCCAACAGCCGCCTTGACTTTCAAATTGCTCCATTGCGCCATAAGGTGGCAATTTTGAGACTCCGTGATAGCATCCACGGGATAGCTGGCAGGAGCCGTCAAGGCATGCTCCGGCTGAAGAAGCTTGGTGGAAGCTACGCTGCTTCTCCGCTGAGATGGCGGGGTAGCTTCAGGGGAAGCTTCGGCAGGTCGCTCAACGATCTGCCGCTTCTCGCTCCTCTACCCCCATTACCCTTTCGCAAGGCTCGTGCATTTCGCTCTGCTCAGCTTTCTTCCTCCTCTCATGGGTTTTGTAACCCCTGCGTTCGAAATCCAGCCTTCCACGAAAGGGAGCTGGCGTGCCTCGTGTCCGTCTGTGGTGCCTGTGGATTCCCGAGGGCCATTGTGAGCTCGTCCTTCTCCCTGTCGAACGAACTTCCCTTGTTGCGCTGCTTCGATATATTGCTTTAGCCTCTTGACTGGTATGTCCAAGTGCTCGTCCGTCAAATGCACTTCCACGACATGTGGTCCAAGGTTCCACCAGCCCCAAGAACCAAGTCCGCAACGGTCTGGCCAGTTCATTGTCTATGGTTCGATCCCTTTATCAAGCAGATCATTCTCAGCCTTGGCCCACTTAGGCCGGGCTATGAGGTAGCCACCTGACCCCATGCGATGGTGAAGCTTCTTCTTCGTAGCATTTTGCTTGTTTGTCGCTGACATCTTTTTACTCTTTTCCGATGTCCTGTGGGCCACAAATGTGGGCCAGTCATCTCTGATCTTCTCATATTTTCCCTTGAATTCTGGTGTCTCTTTTTTATCGACAAACTTATTCAGGTCTTTCTTCCAATGCCTGAATAGGTCTGCCATCTTCTTAAGAGCAAAAGACTTGATTAATGGCTCTATAACTGGCTTCTCTGGATCATCCTCTCGCGGTAGGGTGAAATTTGACTTCAAATTTCACCCAAAGATCATTTTTCTGCAGATCATTGACATAAGACACCTCGGGCTCTTCGCTCTTAGGCTTATACCATTGTTGGATGTTGATCGGGATCTTGTCCCTAACCAGAACCCCGCACTGAGCAACAAATGCCTTCTTTGTCCGGATGGGTTCAATCGGTTGGCCGTCGCGCGCAATTTCTATGATCTCAAACCTTTCATCCGAGCTCAACTTTTTCTTCGCCTCGTCTCCTTACCGGTTGTGCTCGATCCGGAGGGCTAGAAAAAGGAAGAAAGACGAGAGTTAATTAATATGTGTACATACCAAAACAATGAATGCATCAATTAGCTAGTCAGCACAGGCTTAACTAATATATATACCTGGCCGGACTCAGTCCGGTGATCACCGGAGCAGTCCTCACAGTCTACTTCTTCACCCTCTCCTTCCTCCACCGGCATTGGGTCATCGGAGCCATCATAAGCATAGCCAGCTGCTTCTTCACCCTCTCCTTCCAGACCATCGGTGTCGTTGAGAAACATCATCGAGTTGATGGCATCACTTCCTTCTGCGATTATGTGCCTCAACAACGCTTCTTGTGCTTCGGCCTCAAGGGTGTCCATAGTTTCTACAAATATTTACAACATGGCAATTATTATTCAAACATGACAGATATGGATATATTAGTGGCAAATGTAGAACTAGCTAGCTAATCACAATAAGGAATCATATTAATTAGTGGCCTCGACGCTGCTTCTCTAGGGTTTCGGGTGGCCTCGACAACGCTTCAAGGGTTAGGGGGTGGCCTCGAGAACGCTTCAAGGAGGGGGTAATATCGACCCCCCCCATGTGTTGAAGCTATGGGGAGGGGGTATATCGACAACAACGACGACGACACTACATCTATGTCCCACAAGTGACGTGGGCATCGACGCCCGCGTCACTTGTGGGACGTGGATGTAGTGTCCGACACTGACGGCCACATGTATCTCACACCGACGATACTTGCTATTTAATTAGGGTTTCCTCTACCGCTCGGCGACCTTTGACGACCCTCATTCCCGATAAAAAAAGAGGAAGAAGAAGAAAAAAAGAGGAGAAGAAAGATTCTTTCTTCTCCTCTCTTTTTTTCTTCTTCCTCTTCTTTTTTTTATCAAGGGGTCGAGGATCGCCGAGAGGTCGAGGGTCAAGGGGTCGAGGATCGCCGAGCGGTCGCGGGTCAAGGGCTCGAGGATCGCCGAGGGGTCGGGAGGTTGCCTAGTGTCTTCATCATTAGGCGAAAGTAACAGGTGCATGATGGTACGAAGCTCTCCAAAGTTATTTTGGAACGGAGTCCCAGATAGGATAATTCACTTTTTGGTACAAAGTTCAGCAAGAACCTTCCGAATATCGTTATTTGGAAGGCCTTTGCTGAAATTGCATAAAAGGCAAATTATCCTATCCGGGACTCCATTCCGTAATAACTTTGGAGGACTTCTGCACCATCATGCCCTGTTACTCGCTAATGATGAAGCCATGGATTTCTTCAATACTTTGACACTAGGAAACCTCTCTCGACCCCTCGAACCCTCGACGACCCTGGAACCCTCGACCCCTAGACGACCCTGGAACCCTCGACCCTCGATCCCTCGACCCTATAGAACCCTCGACCCTGAAACCCTCGACCCTTGACCCCTTAACGACCCTCGACCCTCTACCCTAGTTCCCGACCCTCGACCCCTCGGCGATCCTCGACACCCACGGTCCCGCGAAAAATTAAGAAGAATAAGAAGAAGAAGAAGAAGTAGAAGAAGAAGAAGAAGAAGAAGAGGAGAAGAAGAAAGGAATAGCTAGAGGAGAAGATCGAAGAAAAAAGAAGAAAAAAAAAGGGAGAAGAAGAAAGGAATAGTGGAGAAGAGAGAAAATAGAATATTCTATTTTCTCTTCCTCCATTATTCCTTTCTTCTTCTCCTTTTCTTCTTTTTTCTTCTTCTTACTTATTTCTCCTCTTCTTTTCCTCTCCTCTTCGTCTTTCTTTCCTCTTCTTATTTTCTTCTTTCCTATCCTTCTTTTTCTAAAATTGTAACTTTTGCATATATTTTTTTTTCTAAAATTGTAACTTTCTATATATGAACAAAAAACTTTCTATGAATAAAAAAACATTTTTAACATATATATTTAGCAAATTCTAGCCACATACATCACATACTCATATACATTATAAACACATACACATATACATCACATATGAACAAAAAATAAACTAATAAAAATAAAAAACATATTGCAACATATGAACAGAAACATATAGCCACATACATACACATACATTATATATATATATATACATATAAATTAAACTAAGAAAAAAAGTGGTGGCGCCGGCGGGGCAGAGAGGCATGGCGGCAGCGGTGGCGCCGGAGGGGCGGTGGCAGGCGAGGCGCGAGCGAGGCAAGGCAGCGGGCGCGAGGCGTGTGCTCACAGAGGGGTGGCGGGCACGGCGGGCGCTGGCTGGGCGCTGGGAGCGGCGCGCCAAGGCCGGGGCAGATGGCGTCGAGGGCAGTGGCGACGACAAAGTTGAGCCTGACGCGTCGGAGGCGGTGGCGACGACGAGGTGGAGCAGCCTGACGGCTCGGCGGCGACGGCGACGAGGCAGAGCAGCGGGCGTCGGGCGGAGAAGAAAGTATGGATTTTGGAGAAACTGCGAAGTGCTGCTTATATAGCAAACTCTTTAGTCCCGGTTCGTGGCATCAACCGGGACTAACGGTGGGAATTAGTCCCGGTTGGTGCCACCAACCGGGACCAAAGGCCTCTTTTCAGCAGCCCAAAGGGGGGGAGGCGGCTTTGGTCAGGTGGCACCAATCGGGACTAAAGGCATTAGTCCCTGTCAGAGCACCAACCGGGACTAATGCACTTTTAGCCCCGGTTGGTGCCACCAACCGGGACCAAAGGCCTGTGCTGCCCCGAACCCAAATATTTAGTCCCACCTCGCTAGTTGAGAGGGAGGCGCACCTGTTTATAAGGTGCGGTGCGCCTTCCCTCTCGAGCTCCACTCTAAAGCAGGCTTTCGGGCCTAACCCTGCAATATGTGCCTCTGGGCCTACTGGGCCTCCCGCGGGCCTGAATCCTGGCACATGGTAGGGTTTCTAGTCATATTCAGGCCGTGGGGGCCCAGTAGGTGGCACTTTTTTTTGTTTTTTTGTTTTATTTGTTGCTTTATTTAGTTTATTTTGTTTCTATTTACAACAAAATACTTATTGTTGCTATATTTATTTATTTTTCCAGAGTTTTTGTTTTGTTTTCTGCATTATTTATTTTCTTTTGTTTTTTGCTTTATTTTTTAATTCTTTTTTGCTTTTAGTTTTAGAAAAATTATAAACTTTCTGTTAGTGCCATTAGTTTTTAAGTTTGAAAACACTTTTTTTGTTTTCTTTGTTGCTTTATTCATTTTATTTTGTTTCTACTTACAACAAAATACTTATTGTTGCTATTTTTATTTTTATTTCCAATTTTTTTGTTTTGTTTTCTGCATTATTTATTTTCTTTTGTTTTTTTATTTATTTTTTTAGTTCTTTTTGCTTTTAATTTTAGAAAAATTATAAACTTTCTGTTAGTGCCATTAGTTTTCAAATTTGAAAACACTTTTTTTGTTTTCTTTGTTGCTTTATTCATTTTATTTTGTTTCTACTTACAACAAAATACTTATTGTTGCTATTTTTATTTTTTTTCCAGTTTTTTTGTTTTGTTTTCTGCATTAATTATTTTATTTTATTTTGCTTTATTTTTTAATTCTTTTTGCTTTTAGGTCAGCAAAATTACAAACTTTCTGTTAGTGTCATTAGTTTTAGACTTTCTGTTTGTGCCATTAGTTTTCAAATTTGAATAGTTCAAATTTAAATTCTTTGAAATTCATAGTTTTCAAATGAAGTCTGAAAAAGTTGGCATAGCATGTGCATGTACAAAACGGACAATGGTATCATACTGGTCTGTTACAAAGTTGGCATGGTATCATCATAATAGTTGCGGGAGAAAGTCTTCATTTTTTCTTCGCTTGTGTCATTTGCTTCTTGCGTCGTAACCATGAATAATCTTCATCGTTTATCAGGATGCTTGGGTCAGCCTTGACTTTGAAGGGAGGAATTTCATGAAACTTTTCATACTCTTCAGACATGTCTGTCTTGCCCTTTTTCCTGAAAGAACTATGTGGCGCTTTGGCTCATCATATGATGTATTCGCTTCTTTATCTTTTCTTTTCCTCGATGCAGTAGACATGTCCTTCACATAGATAACATGTGCCACATCATTGGCTAGGACGAACGGTTCGTCAGTGTACCAAAGATTTTTTAGATCCACTGTTGTCATTCCGTACTGTGGGTCTACCTGTACCCCGCCTCCTGACAGATTGACCCATTTGCACTTAAACAAAGGGACCTTAAAATCTACTCCGTAGTCAAGTTCCCATATGTCTACTATGTAACCATAATATGTGTTCTTTCCCCTGTCGGTTGCTGCATCAAAGCGGACACCGCTGTTTTGGTTGGTGCTCTTTTGATCTTGATCAATCGTGTAAAATGTATTCCCATTTATCTCGTATCCTTTCCAAATCATTACAGTCAAAGATGGTCCCCTGGACAACAAGTACAGCTCATCACAAACAGTGATGTCACCTCTGAGACGTGTTTCCAACCAACTGCTAAAAGTCCTGATGTGTTCACATGTAATCCAGTCATCGCACTGCTCCGGGTGTTTGGAGCGCTTCTTGTGTTCATCGACATACGAGGTCACCAAGGTAGAGTTCTGTAGAACTGTGTAGTGTGCTTGAGACCAAGAATATCCGTCCCTGCATATTATTGAGTCCCTTCCAAGCGTGCCTTTTTCCAATCAGTCTCCCCTCATACCGTGATTTAGGAAGACCTATCTTCTTAAGGCCAAGAATGAAGTCAACACAAAACCCGATGACATCCTCTGTTTGATGGCCCATGGAGATGCTTCCTTCTCGCCTAGCGCGGTTACGAACATATTTCTTTAGGACTCCCATATTGCTGGTAGGATGCCGACCGGCTTAAATAGCCAGATTTGGTCTTGAGCGGCGAGCCGGAGCGGCACAACGCAATGTTCACACTGTCGCGACGGACGCGGCGGTCGAGCGTTTTCGCGTGAGACCCCACCTTCAGACCAACGTGACGGGCATGCCTAGGCGTTTGAGGGCAGTTTGAGGGTTCGCCTAGATTAAAAAATCGTAAGCGGACAGTGATGGACGACCCGCCCAGACACATGAGACGGGTTTGTTGAGAGGTCCGGCTGTAAATGCTGTAACCGTTGACCCTTGCAGGATAGTACTCCTGCTAGCTCCCATCCCATGCATTGAACGCGTACGTAGTGCAAAACCGATCGAGAACAAAAGTGGTACTAGCACAAAAGCGAGTGTACCAGAGGATAATATATTTGTTCGTTTGCTTGTTTGTTTGTTTTACTTGCAACTTGCACCAGTGTGCTTGCCGCACCAAGTGACATATACGTATATACTTATGCAGCCAGGCGATTAGCTGTCGCTAAACGATTGCTACCAAGCTAACTTTTTTTCTCTCTTTTTGAAACGGATACCAAGCTAAGTTAGTCAGAGTTTTAGCTCAACTCTCAAGTACTACCTACGTCCTGAAATACTTGTCGAAGAAATGAATACATTCATTTATACTACAAATATTTACAAGTATTTATGGACGGAAAGAGTACTATGAAATATCGCCCATTTTATCTCTTTGTACGTATGCCACGGTGGGTGTACGGGAAGTCGAGTCAGCAATTCAGCATGCCAGCAGCTCCTTTTCTGTAATAATTAAGTAACGCGCCCAAGACTGCTGACTTGCTGAATTGAGCTACTACTACGTGCTGTACGTACGCGTAGGGCCCAGCGGCGTAAGAGCGTTTCCGGTAAAGCCAGCCAACAAGAAGCTACGCACCGCCGACCTTCATCAGGCCTCCAAAAAAATTAAGCAAGGGCAGCCTTTTGGTTTGGCTCGGTGTCAAGAGCTCAGTGGCTGTAACATGTCAACCCCGGCCAGACATGCCAGTGACAAATATCCTACCAGCAAGCACTACAATTTTCCGAGCATTTTTTTTTGCGGGAACTTCTTGTGACACTATCCTTGCGTGCATTTTTTTTTCTCGAATCAGGCTTCACCCATTTTTACTACTTGCATAATGATAATATCAAAAATGATTTTCAGCGAACCAATTTGTAGTTGGATGGTTAGAAGGACAGTGATATCGCTAATCCACCAGAGTTCAAGACACTGGCGCTCCCATTATTTCTGGATTTATTTCATTCTTCCGGCGATATTCCTTCAATGGAGGAGACGCTCCCGTTGACTGCGTGGCGCCTGTGGTATTTTTGTAAAATATCAAGATGTTATGCAGGCTCAGTCTTTCAGAGATACTCATAGGGGTAGGATGTATGTGTGTGCATGGGTTCGTAGGGGTGAGTGTATGTGAGCGACTTTTGATTGTACTGTGTTAAAAAAGGGGGTTTCCCCGCTTTATATGTAAAGCAACCATCACCGAGCCAACCGATGCAAAATACACGGATACAAACACACGCCACCACACCAGACACACCCAAGGCAAGATACAGAGACGCCGAGAACAACCTCACTGCCCCAAACAACTTAAAGTCAACAACAGATGAACAATTGGTATCACTATGGAGTCGTTGAGATGACTCTCAACTGTGGACAAGCCACTACCAAGAGACAAAAGCAGAGAATGACGAACCATGGGCTCCAAAACGGCACCTTCAGGAAAGGAGCGACACCAGAACACTGCCACCGCCTAATCCAAGGATCAAGGTTAGCACCATGGCGAATAATGAGTATCCGCGACAACGCCTTCAAAAAGGGGACGACGCTGAACGCCGTTGCCGACGATCTAACAAGTCATAACAGGTTCTCACCCCAACGGACACTCACCGTCCCCGAATTGCGGCACTGTCAACCGCACCACCACATTGGACCTCACACCCAGGCCACCACCACACCCACACGGCCCTGGTCACCAGACATCATCTGAGCCGCCCCATGCTCGTAACCAAGGTTACAGAATAGACGGGCTTAACGATAATACAGTGTTTGACGGACACCAAGAGATATAGTAGGAAGGAATTGAAAGAGCGAATTTGAAGCATTATCAGGCATTACTCGCATACATTTTTATTTACAGTTGAAACAACAAACACCACATGAAAGTGGCAAACTATCATTTTCTTCAGTTTTTCGGATATGGGAATGTTGTCCTCTGGTATTCAATGAAATACAAAACCTTTCCACATGGAGTGAAAAGGAGCAAAAACAAATTGATTTGCAAATAGATCGCACCACAAGGAAATTTATAGAGGTGAAGTTACATTTCTTGACTATCCAACATTATTGTCAAACTACCTATCGAAGTGTTACGCGTGGAAAGTCGGTACAGTCGATTCGACAAGTAACATCAAAATAAGGAATTTTCCGGAGGTTGCATTTCCTCTCTTACTGATTAGCACACTGTAAGTAGATGCATTATAGTCAGATTTTCTTTTTGTGAGTTCATTATAGTCAGATTATCGATTATGTGCAGTTGAAAACCAACTGAATGATCCAGAGATCCTATTTCCTCGGGGAATGATTAGCGCGGCGAAAACATTATTTTGCCGGCAAAAAGAAAATGAAAATTTTGTCTTGTTATTTAGTACTACAAGGAAAACCTGAGACGCCAGAATGCAGGAATCAATTTTGGAAACAAAAATGCTAGACATACAGGCTTTTACAGGCTTTTACAGGTTTTTACAGGCTCTTTCCATCTAACAACCAATCACAAACCTCTTCCTCCAGGATGGGCCGTCCCGCTCACCTGTTGGCCAATGAAAACTAACCCACCCTGTAAAAGTCTGTAAACTGTTTGTACGTGTAGCATTGTTGTTTTGGAAATGCAACCAACAAAGGCTACATAGTAGCACTACCTTGGTGGTGTGGGCCCACAGGCAGAGAGACAGGGGTGGCGAGCAGCGTTTTTCAACCCATGGCCCACATGGCAGTGCGCACCTATAAAGGCAGCAGGGCGCACCCCCCACTCCCACGCTTCGTCCCCCACCTCCCACACCTCTTCTTCCTCCTCCCTCCCTGCCGCTCCGTTATAATATCCCAGCAAACCGCCCACCTCTCCCCTCTCTCTCCCTCTCTCTCGCGAGCGCGGCACGTCAACTCCATTCCCTTCCTTCCTCACCCGCTGCAGATTGCTCGATCAAGTCAAGGTAACCGCTCCCGAAGGCCGCTTCGGTCCTCCATTGATTCTTGCCTAGCTTTGCTCTGCTTTCATCAACTGTACGCAGTTTTCATAGTCTTTTCTGTGGTTTCTTCGTTGCCACGGCCATGAGATTCTCTTGCGAATTTACGATCGAGTACGCTGTGGAGAGTAGAGATTAAGGTCGAGAAAAATGGGTGCCTCTCCAGTTCTTGCATCTCTGCTTCCACCACCATTTGGATTTTGGATGGATTTTGGGATCAATGTGTGCCGGCCGGTGCCTTGAACTGGCCGTCGATGCATGTGCTCCGTCTGCTCGCTTGCCTGATGATTTCTCAACCAGATCGGCCAAATATGATAGATTTATTTAGCAGTACGTATCAGTTTGGCACCGTCCCTCCACTTGGTTGGTTTTGCTTTATTCTTCTTCCCCGGTCTGGTCTGCTCTGCAGCTTGAGCTCTCGTTTACTTTACTCTTCCTCCTCCAGCTCCAGCAGAGCAGCTGCTAAGCTGTATTACTGGACTAGTTTAGTTCAGCGCCAGTAGTTTATTAGCACCTCCCTCCCTCCCTTCCCTACATGGCTACATTTTTAATTGATTAGTACTGGTGATGCTTGAGATTTAACACTTTTGCGACATTCTTTACACCTAGTTAAAGAGCCAAGAATCGGAGCTGTTGTATTCGATTCGATTCCTGCCTGGAGTAGTCAGTCCCTCATCACAGATCATCTCTTTACAGATTGACGCAGGTAGAGCATCCAGGAGATTGGTCGGTGGATCGAATCATGACGACGGACAATGCAAGAATCCCAAAGGTTAGTATGGTTCCCGATCAATCTGGATTCAGGATCATGTGTTTCTTCCTTCCTTTCTTTCCATAGCAGAGTAAGCTATAGTTCTATGATAAGCTTACATACACAGAGGCTGATTTTTCGCTTGTGTGTTTGATTGCTCAGTCGTCGTCGTGGCCGAGGAGGACGAGGACGGCGGTGAGGAGATGGCTGAGCCTCAAGAGCAACGCAGAGCCGTCCTTCCATTCAGACTGCACCGGTAAGCCACGATGATCAATCAAAGAAACAACCATTTCCATTACTGTTCTTCCAGTTCCGTCTAAGAAACCTCCAGCAGGATAATTCTCCAACGGTTAACTACTCACATGCACATCAACTAACTTTGCATGCGGTTTCATCGATCAGGTGATAGGTTCGGCATCAGAGGACAGGAGCAGGGGAGGCGCAAGAGCTGCTCGGACAGGGAGGGCAGCCGGCGAGATCTGTCAGGTACGGACCACTTAACAAACTTTTACTGTCACAGCGACTGCTGGTGCTGTTAGCTGCAACAACAGCAACAACAAACAGCTCTGTACATCTTTGTCCCCGGATAAAACCATCAAAAGAGACGAAAACACATAGCAGCAACTGTTCCATGACACGAGATGGAACAGTTTTGTAATGGAGCCGAATGAACGAACGTGCTCTGAATATCTTGTTGGTCTGAAATTTTGTTTGTGCGTGCGTAGGTGAAGCGGGGTGGTTGGTGGAGGAGGGGCGCGAGAATCTGATGCCTCCCCTACGGCATGGGCCGAGCTCGTCGTGGCAGCCTCCCAAGGAGCTCAGGTCAGTGACTCACACACACCTTCATCTTCATGCGTCCAGTTCTCTGCGTTTCAAAAGGAAAATATCTTATCATGTCAATTGTCAACGCATATAAATCTGCGTGCATCATGTGCATATGGAACAAGAGCTACATGCCTATAGTCCAACAAAATACAGGCTGTTCTCTCAAAGTCTGGGCATCTTTTTCTATTATTGGTTTAAGGAAAAAACACACTAGTACTAGTAGCATATTTAGAGAAAGTCAGAATATCTACTAAGCAGATGGGGTTGAGTTGAGGCGATGGAGTTGCGCTTAGTGAATGAATGATAAACCATGTTGATTCATTTCTGGATAGTATATACCTTATGATAATTAACTGTATCTATGTGCTTGTATAATACAGAGTGCTAGTGGGGACGTGGAACGTGGGCGGGAGAGCGCCCCACCAAGCGCTCGACCTCTCCGACTGGCTCCTCGACCAACATGCCTCTTCCTCACCTCCTCACGTCTATGTTCTCGGGTACGTATGTATATACTATCCGTGTCGATCTACTGTTTTCTGGTAGTGCGTTGAACTCGCTTTTCTCTCTCTTGTTTCATAGGAGAACATAATCTTCAGGTATGACTAATGGAATTAATATACTGTAATGATGCATGTACACATTGGGTTACTTGGAAACGTGTAGTTAAAATTGCTACTCACTCAAAGGAGTACTGTTGAGTGAATACACTCACTCGTAGGAATTTGTATGAGTGAACTTTGTGTGGATTTCAGTGCAGAGTGCAAACCCATATGCCGGCCAGAATCATGACAGGACGTCGTGTACCTTACCTCTTGCATAGGAGTGAGTAGTTTACCTATGTATATTTGTCATGGGTTTCAGTGTTGGACTTATGCACCTAATCATGATTAGTTATCCCATCACTCCTCAAAACCCAAATTGATGTAGTAATACAAATTTACAATGAGAGGAGGAGAAGTTGACAGCTTAATTTACCGCCTCGATCACCATAAACAAAGCCATGATGTTGTGTGAAACGGTGACATAATGATGGAGTATATAGGAGTGATTCTGAATTTTAACAAAGTTAATTTGTCATGTCGCAGCTTCCAGGAAATAGTGCCGCTGAACGCTGGGAATGTTCTCGGGGCGGAGGACAGGGGTCCCGCTTCCAAGTGGCTCGACCTTATTGGCCAAGCCTTGAACCCTTCCTCATTGGAGAGAAGGAGCAATTATCACCATAATCACCAGTGCACCGCTGCCGAGGAGGCGAACCCTGAATGTAGCCAGAAGGCCAAGGTCATCTTCTCAGACATACCCGTGATGGATGATGCAGTATCAGAGCTTGAGGAGGAGGAAGAGGAGGATAGTGAGTCTTCCACGTCGAACCCAGAGTCGAGCAGCGAGGAGGAGGCAAACGAGTTTGCGCTGATGTTGCAAGAAAGGACGAGGCACGGGTACCGCCTGGCAATGAGCAAGCAGATGGTGGGCATCTTCCTCTGCGTGTGGGTCCGAGCGGATGTCATGCCACGTGTCACCGGCCTCAGGGTCTCCTGTGTTGGCAGGGGAATCATGGGGTACATGGGAAACAAGGTGAATTTCGGCAAAATTTAATTTGTTGGAGTTGATATTCAGAGAAAGTTGTTGCTGAAATGATTGTGAATCGGTGATAGGGGTCGATCTCGATCAGCCTGACGCTGCAAGGTGGCAGCGCGGCAGCGGCGCCGACGAGCCTGTGCTTCGTGTGCACGCACTTGGCGTCCGGCGAGAAGGACGGCGACGAGGTGCGCCGGAACTGCGACGTCGCCGAGATCCTCAAGCGGACGAGGTTCCCGCGCCCTCACCGGTTCTCCAGGCTGCCGGCGGCGGCACCGTCGTCGCCGGAGACCATCTTGGAGCACGAGTACGTACGACACCAAAGCCGCATCCTCTTCGCATCTTCTGAACTGGACTCTGCGTCTGACTGCATCATCGTGGAACCGCAGCAAGGTCATATGGCTCGGCGACCTGAACTACCGTCTGTCGTCGACGGGCGGCGGCGGCGGCGGCGACGGCGAGACGCGGGGGCTGCTGGAGCGGAACGAGTGGCGGGCCCTGCTGGAGCGGGACCAGCTGCGCGCGGAGCAGCGGGCCGGGCGCGTGTTCGGCGGCGGGTGGGAGGAGGGGGAGATCCGGTTCCCGCCGACGTACAAGTACCTGGCCGAGTCCGACACCTACGCCATGGCCGCGCTGAGCTCCTCCGCCGCCGGGAGGCCGTCGCGGGAGAAGAAGAAGCGCACGCCGGCATGGTACGTAATTGTTACTCCGTAACTAAACATTTGACAGCGATAAAAATTGCATCTGACACAAGGATCATGCGAGCGTCAGTTCGGTTAGGAAGTAGGAACTAATCAATCAGAGATTCAGAGGTCTCACATGGCATCGTCCGTGCATGTTCATGCGAGACATGAGAAGATCATGGCGGAGCACTCACTGCATGATTTGATCTTAGGCACATGCTCTGCCATTAGCTCGGATTTGAATTGATTAGTGAGGCTAGCTAGAGTGGCGTAGACTCCATGGTGACCAGTCCTTGTCGCGCCAAGCTAGTCTCCATGGCCACGAGCATAGGGAATCTACCTACCTACCTAGCAGTAGAGGTGCAGCAGATGCAAGCTTTGTGCATGCACTGCACGTAGTAGTTTATTGTTCTCCAATGGCCACTCGCAGCCATGATCTATCTAGCGCTAGTTAATCTACTGCTAGTCTGCTAATTTCTTGAACCTGTTGATGATTGATTAACTTATTGGGTGGTATTTGCAGGTGCGACCGCATCCTGTGGCGCGGCGAGGGGGTGGAGCAGGCGTGGTACGAGCGCGGCGAGTCGCGCTTCTCCGACCACCGCCCCGTCAACTCCCTCTTCTCCATCCGCCTCCACCACGCCGACGACGCTGCCCGCAGCCTGCCGGTCACAGCCAAGGCCTGCTGCCGGCAAGGCAGGAGGCGACCACCCGGCAGCAGGGCGATGACGGCGACGACGGTGCGCGAGGCGGCGACGCGCGGCGGCGCGGTGATCGAGGCGGAGGAGATGCTCGTCGAGAGGCTCGTGGCGCCGCGGGACTGCCGCTGCCTCCAGTCCTCGAGATTCTGACACAGGTGAACATCGACAGACAAGGACAGCAACGGCAGCGGCCTCAAAAGGCGGCCATGGCGGCGCACGCGTGCCGGCCGGCTTTCTCTGAAACAGAGGCGAGCCCAGCCCGGCCGAGAGCGTAGCCTATCCGTGGTGCGTGCGTGCGTGCACCGGCCGGCAGGTGGCGTATACGTGCTCATGATTGCTCGCCATTTGCAGCAATTTTTACTCTGAGACTGAGAGGAGAAGGACGAGACATTCTTCTCGGGAACGCGCAAGCTTTTCAGGGTGGATGCCTGCTGCCTACAGAGTTCAGAGGAATCTTCTTAGAGTAATTTTTCCTTCATGTCTAAACTTTTTACAGTACGTAGACAAGGGGTATAGTATAGGGTAGGAAATTAGGAATGCTCTTTTTGTCCTCTTTTCTCTCGGATCGTCTTGTTCTGGACGTAGATAAGAAAAACTGTGATCCCAAAATTGCTTTCGGTTCATATATGTGTATACAAGGAAATCGGTTGTTTATCCAAGTTGTTGCGTAGGTTCTGGGAAATTCCTGATGCATTCCAGTTCAACACATGTTCTGATGAAACTATTACTCCCTCCGATGCAAATTAATTAAGCAACATCTTAGACAATGTTTTATAGAGGTTGCCTCAATTATTTCGGATCCGGGGTAGTAGTATTTTTTTTATTGATTTCATCCCCTAAGTAAATCATGAACATGGCATTAACGACATGAAGTTCATACCAATATCTAAACATGCAAGAATGTATTAAACATAGAACCAAAACATCTGCGAACACAATATATACGACTAGCACATAAACAAATAAATAGGGGATGACTATGCAAAAAAAAAAACAACTTTTTTGTCCAAAAGGACCGACCACCTGCCAAGTGGAATTGACAGAAAGGACCACCTTTGGGTCACATTGGCACAAAAGACCAGTTGGGTCATGGCGGCACGCGCGCCAGCCGACACATGGCACTTGCCGCCACAAGCGGAGGCGGCAGCCCCTGCCGCCATAGGAGCAGGCGGCAGGCGCCATGTAACAGCTTTCCGAGGCAGCTGATGAGCCGCAACGGAATGGTAGTGTGCCTGTGGGCCCTGTCGCCACACTACGAGGAGGCAACACTGTTGCTATCGTGCGCAACGCGATAGCACCGCGGGCTGTCGGTTGGGGGCGTTTGTCTCATTGTGCCGACACTTCTGTCTGGAATACGCGTACGTTTCTTTATATGAGGTAGCGGCTTCGGGTTCGTCCGCGGCCTTCTTCTCGTTGGCGTCACCGTCGGCTATGGCATCGGTGTTGGGAAAAGTACTCGAAACAGAGGATGAGGAGGAGGACGAACATGGAACTGTCACAACGATACGCTCCGCAAAAACATTATCGCCCTTCTACCGGTGCAGAATCTCAAATGACGGAGTTCTAGAGACCTGCTCTACCGAACGGTCATGCACGCGGTCGACGGGATGGGATTGCCGGAAGCGGCAACAGTGAGTGGAACAGTGGATCATTAGTAGGGTTAGGAACTGAGTGTGTCGGCCAGGGTTGTCAATGCCTCAGTATATTCGCTGTCAGGTAGGGATTTGTAAGGCTAGGTCCACGACCGAGTCGGCCAACAGCCACTGTCCAATGTCTAGGACAGTGGCACTTCCATTAGCGACTCATAATTAATCTCAGATTAATTACATGTCCTTAACCGGCAAAAATAAAGTGAATGTATGACATAGGTCTAAGCTCGTCTCGCGGCTCATTCATGAAACACAATGTGCGGGCAAGGCATGACGAGGCAGGCAGTGTAGAAGACACGCGTGTGTACCACTCGTCTTCACTTGTGAGGTGATACTAAACTTTCATTGTGATGCACCTAGATGGACCTTGGGGATTAACCATCAACTATTGTTTATATGGGCCCAAGGCCAGGGAAGGAGCTACGCTAATCACGGTTACAGAATGCATACCCAATATTTTTCTGTAAAATCCCCTCAAAAAAATATTTTCTGTAAAAGTTTTCACTATATAAGCTCCTATATGCCTTCATATGCGGTATACTGCACTTAGTTTTTAATGGTATTTTATTTTGTTTTGTTTCTTTTTTTCTTTTGTTTCTACTTTGATTTTTTCTGTTTCTTTCTCGGTTTTTCACTGGCTTTTTTCTTTTTTCTTTGTTTTTTTTTCTTTCCTGTTTTTCATCATTTTTCTTTGTTTTCTAATACTTTTTTAACATTTTTCAAATGCAGGATTGACAATTTTTTCATAGATGGTCACATTTTTTCTGTGCACATTTAACATTTTCCAAATGCTTGATTAATATTTTTCAAATACAAGATTAACTTTTTATAATACATAGTCAACACCTCTCTATATACATTTAACATTTTTCAAATACAATTTTAACATTTTTTAACTTACGTGGTCAATTTTTATCTATACACATTTAACATTTTTCAACTGCTTGATTAATTTTTTTAAATACAAGCTTAACATTTTAGTATATTGTCAACGTTTTTTTATTCACATTAGACATTTTTCAAATATTTAGTTAAAGTTCTTTAAATGCTTGTAGTACATTATTTTTTAAATACTTGGATTAATATGTTTTTTAAATACATGTTCAAATTTTTTCACACACATTGAATATTATTTATTACATTTTCCGTATGCACGAGAAACAGTTTCTCTATACACATTAAAGGAGATTCAAATGCTTGGTTAACATTTGTTTAAATGTAATTTTTTGTGTAATAAATTTATTTGGAAGTATAAAATGAAAGTAAAAAAGGAAATAGAAAACAGGACAAAAAACACGAAAAAACAAGGTTGTGGCCTCCCATGCGCCTGGGCTGGTGCAACTCGCCTTATGCTTGACATGAGGCTTCCCTCGGTCTCTCTAGAAGGAAGGGATAGCCGTGCCCCTTAACGTTGGGCGACTAGATTGAGTGAACTCGAGCAGACAACTTGACTAGAGCCAGACGACAACGCCTTGAGCCTGCGATTCAGCTAATACAATCGCCAATTCATAAAACTGGGCATCGCTGCGCCGCACGCTCGCATCGGCCATCAGAAGCAACCGCCGCATCATCAGTTGGTTGTCGCGAATCGCCATGAATTAGGTTGCCGTCTGACGCCGGATTGATCGCCTGCCCACCTCCTATGCGTACGCACTCAACAGCGACACAACACAGCACACACGATGCATCTGCATCCAGCAGTCAAGCCGACAACGGCAGCGTGCGCAAGTCACTCATCGTCTGATTGTTCTTTGCGAATGTTCTAGTTATTTGTTTAATCTTGATTTCTCCAAATTGTTAGTCGAGAATAAAGGATTATATTCGTTGTTTAATTTTGTTTTCATTAATCTATTGTAGTATCCAGTCAAATTTGACTACCGTTTGCATTGGCTCGTTGTAGAAGTTGTGAAGAAGTGCAAGAAAAACAAGATGTAATTTATGCATCTAAATTTATGCATTATGACCATTTTTGTGCGAATAGCATTATAACTATTCAAATTTCTAAGCTGTCCACCATGCTACCATCACTATCTAACATGATCCATCTTGTTCTTGCAGTGTAACTAAATTATTGGAGACAGAGTTGCCACAAATAATAATTTACAGTTTCGTTGCTATTATTATGAACTTTTTATGTCTTACATCGTTGTGCATAAAGTCCATAAACTTTTTGGTATATCCATAAATTCAATACGATATTTTGATTCAGTTTTCTATGTATATCCATCTCTTTCTTATACCATAAAGTTAATGGACTTTGCCATATTTTGTCGATGTGCATAAAGTCCATTAACTTTATGGTATAAGAAAGAGATGGATATACATAGAAAACTGAATCAAAATATGATCGATCACCTTTGCCTTGATGCCCGCATAATTCATGACATGGATGCGCATTGCGCAAATCAGGATTGAACACCGAATAGACAACCAGGTCCACGCCCCAAATTCAATGCAAACAAAGAGTTGCATATTTAACTGGATGTAACTGCGAGCAATATATCGTATTGCGGCCAAGCATTTTCTGAATTCTCATGTTAATGGGTACCAACAGTTGAACCAAAGGACATATAACGACGGTGCTTTTACTTCACAAGAACACATCAGCAGCAAGAGCAAATCAATTCATGATTGTAGATGAATTATACAATCAAATTCTGTGACGAAATACGAAGAATGGTAATGCATGCTGGTTTGTAGAACTCTCTTTTGGAGGTTTACTCTGTTGTTAATTTGTCACAATGTTGTCCTCAGCAATAACCATACATTTATCTCTTTAGTAATAGTACTATGACATGGTTTCCATTTTTTAACTAACCAAGATAAAAGAATTATCATGAACAACTCGAAAGCAGACATGCATTGCACAAGCTCTAGGGGGTAAAAGTCTGTTTAAGGCATTATAGAAAGACATTCACACTCACTCACGTTCAATACAGTTTCTTGCTACAACAGAAACTGTATCATTACAAAACACATTATGCAAATGACGCTAGCTAGCAACATGAAATATTTGAGTATCTTGCTTGACCAACATAAAACACATTAGTCTCTAGTGACTCACAGAATTCACTTTCCAGAAACAAATATGCAAAATTCTCATTACAAAACTTGTGCATGACTACGATCCCATGTAGAGATGCATCAAAAGTTAGGCCCTCGTGAAAACATAAAGTATTGATTTTCTTTTGCCCACACCTTTACGAATGTTATTTCATCATGAAAATTTGCATGCGTGTAGGAAAAAACATAAATGTTTCTTGCCAAAAAAAATTCAGATTTTGTTTACTATTTTTTTTGGATTTTGTTGTTCATCCGAGATCTTGTGAGCTCGGGTTCACAGTAGCACTTTCGCTATTATTGTTCCTACCTTGAATTTAAGTACATCAAGCAAGATTGACGCCAGCATTAAGTGAATACACCGTAACATGTGGTTGTTTTTTGCAAATCTAGCCGCAAATGTGGTTGTTTTTGCAACTAATTAACTCACCAAAAAGAGCAAACTCCTGCAACAGAGCATTTAGGGAGAAAAAGTTCAGTGGCATTTACGGAGGTTAACCAGTTACAAAAGGCACCGGACTGATCCCGTCCTGCATAATGTGTGGGAGTCGTACATAGGAGGGGCTGTAAATAGCAGAATACAAATCAGGTGAAGATAATTGAAGCTAGTAGTCTGATAGGAATGAGAGTTAACAGGAAAAGAAACTGACTATGTAGGATGTATAGGCTGAGATACAGGTGCTCCACGAGCACCGTGTAGTTGAGAGAGGATCTTGTGTCGAGGCATAATAATACTACCTAGATTGGCAATATATAAATAATCTTTACATAATAATAAAGCATCTCCTGTTTTGTGGTCGTACGTCATCGGCATTTTACAGAGTAGTCTTTGTGTTTTTTGATATTCAACCCGCAGTCCTTTTTTAAATGAGAGAATAGAACATTTTTCGGATTTTACACAAAACCCCCTACACTTTTAGGTAATCAACCCATGGTTCAGTTTTAAGTGACAAATTAAATCATTCTGTGTGTTTTTACAGAAAATACCATGCCTTTTATGCTAATTAACCCGCATTCTACGTAGAACAATTTTTTTAAATATCCATATCTTTTGGACCATAACTTCAATTTTAACATGTTATATATGAAATTTGATTTTAAAAATGTGTAGACTCCGCGTATAATTTTATTTTTACATCTTGACCATTTTTAAAATGTTATTTTGAGTGCAACCTTAATCAGTAGCGCACAAACAAATTGAAGATGAAATAAATGTAGCAACAAAAAAACCTCATCTTATGACGCGAGAGAGCGTGATGTGGTTTTGTAAGCACTATGATCATCGCATGCGAGAATGGGACGAGATGGGATGTCATGTTGAAATAAAGAACATGGACCTATTGGTTTCTTGACTCATGATTATTTGGGTTACGGGTATGTGGTATCTTTTTCTCCCCTCGCAACGCACGGCTCTTTTGCTACTAATAATAAAAGGGCTATTGCTTCTGACGGTACATTATCGAAATTACTCCCAAAGTTGCAAAATATTACCCGCCGATGCCACCTAGAAGTTATAAAAAAGGTTTCACACACGGAAATCCCTTCTTGGGCCGGCACAGTAGAAACATTTTATAATGCGACCTATGCGCTGGGAGAAGAAACAACGCACATGCTTGGGCCGGCCCATCTTTGGGCGGTCTGTTTTCTAAAAATCGTATTTTATTTCATTTTTCGTTTTCCATCAGCGTTTTTTTCTAATTTAAACAATTCGAGTTAGAAACAAACAAAAAGGAAATTTATGAAAATGAGAATTTTGAAATAAAGTCTTTAATAATTCATAAATGTTTATGGACTCAGAATATGTTCGTGACTTTTAGAAAATAATTGCGTATTCGTAACGTATTCACAGTTTTGAAAACAAATGCTTGGGAATCAAAATATGTTCATGATTTATTAAAAATGTTTGTGTATTCAAAACATTAAATAAATTGAATAAAATTTCACCAATTCAAAAAATGTTGATGAATTGAAAAATATATTTAAAAAATAAAAAGATTGTTCGTGATATACAAATAGTTTATTCATTGATAAAATGTGCGCCGATTCAAAAAATGATCATCCATTTCGAAAAGTGTTCGTTAAATCACAATAATTTTCATGAAATTAAAAAATGGTTCCACCAATCAATTTCGAAAGAAATGTCCGTCAATTCTAGGAATGTTAACCTATTCAAGAAAATATTTTACAAATGTGCACAATTCTAAAAAATGTTTGCAAATAGTATAAAATGTTCATGATTTTAGAAAAAAATGCGGAAATCTGTAAAAATGTTCAAGGATTTGAAATATGTTCACGATGATATGCTCATGAGTTTAAAAATTTGTTCTTGATTTTTAAAGAAGTTATTACGATTTCACGAAAATGAGAGTGATAGTTTATCCCGTTGATGCAGTAAAATGTGGTCATGGCCCGTTGAATGCACGGGCCCTTTGTCTAGATCAAAAAAATGTTCATGAATTTCAAAAATTGTACCAGCAATTTCCAAAAAAAATCACTATTTCTAGAATTTTTCACCAATTGAAGAAAATTGTTTAATAAAATGTTCACTATTTTAAGAAAATATTTGCAAATTTTATAAAATGTTAATAAATTCAATATGCGATCTTGATTTTAGAAGATGTTTAAAAATTTGTAAAAGTTTTAAAGGATTTGAAATATGTTCACGATTTCAGATATGTGCACGATTTTAAAAAAATATTCATGATTTCATGAAATTGAGAGTGATAGTTTATCTCGGTGCTGGAGCAAAATATAGTCATGGCCATTGGAGATTATGCAAAAAAAAAAAATCTCTCGTTGCAACGCACGGGCCCTTTTGCTAGTGCTACTAAATTAATAATGCTGGGACGAACATGGGGCTTGCTTGGTGGTTTTGTTAGGAATGTTAGCAAAGAACGTGCCAAATTCTCGTTTGTGTTCTTTATTTATTGCCTTCCAAGTTTTCTGTTACACCAACTTATGAGAATGTGGTATGCAATGTTTTCCTTATGTACTTATATGGTCCAAAAAAGTCAGGGGCGGGTCCGGTGTGGGGGCGTGTAGGGGCGGCCGCCCTGGGTAAACTTTTGGAACCTAGGATTACCCTGTACTATTTTGGCTACGATGGGGGCGGGTCTTGTTTCCAGGGTTGTATGTCTGCATAGGTGGGGAGATCGAGCAGGAAGATGAGAGGGAGAAAGATTCCGTTTCGTTTTATGAGATGGGCTATCAGTTAAGTCGCAGAAACCGGCAATACATGCCCAGTTGAACTTAAGCCCATTTTATCTATACACGCTTGAGCCTTAACGCTCCCAATTCCGCTAGTTTTCAATGGACGATCGATCCGGAAAATCGTCCAGGTCAAAAAACGCCTCCATCCACGTCGACTCGCTGCCTCCCCGCGGCGTCGCCAAAGTCCCGCCGAAGACGTTGGATGGGGAAGGATGAAGTCCACCCGTTCTTGCTCAGGGCTGTAGCGACCCGACCCAAAATTGGCCAAGTCTCTGTATATCTGTACCATTCCAAGATCATGCTGGCACACACAGTACATTGATGAAAAAATTAAAGTTCAATCAAACCTGATTTATTACACGATTCTCATATAGAGTCTTTATTACAATAGAATAAATTCGGCCAAATGCCAACTCACGAGAAAACTAAATGTTGCGGAAGCATAGACGATAAGCGAGTCCATCCGACTCCATAGGGCAATCACCGAGCGTAGATCATAGCCTCACTCCTGGTCGGAAAACTCCTCTGCAATATGAGATGCTGCAGCCATGTAGGTCAGCATTTTGAATATGCCGGCAAGTCACCGAGAGAACAATAATAATAATGCTAACATTATATGCAATTTGGCTATGGGACTCTAAGTTTAAGTTTTTGCGAAAAATCCAAATTTTCCCTACAACAAAAAGGACTTGCTTGCAGTTACTACAAAATATTGGTTGTTATTGAGATGGTTCCGCCAACCAGTGTCTCATACCTGAAACCACTAATAACCCATCAATTAATTAATTAAGTTAGGTGTTGAGATTTCCTAAATACTCCAATTCGAAGGCTCAGTTGTCCGTAACCGGGGACACGGCTAATTGATTAGGTTTTCACTCGGCAGTGTCTTGTGCACTTTATCCGCAAGAATCATTCCCTCCTTTATGTCCTCGTACTGCCTGGTGTTTGAAGACGGGATGAACGAAACAGGGTCTTCAGTAGAGTTCCTCTGGGCCACTGCCGGTGCCCATCCAATCCTAACATTCGTCTACATCTCGTGGCACCGTCCGGCCAGAGTCACGCCTAGGGTCAACCAAGCCAGAGCCCATAATGGCTTGCAGATGCACAGGTAAGCTTTCGGTCAAGGTGTATCCATCCGTCTCTTCGTGGCTGGGTGAAGCTTTCCGCAAGATGTCATGGCGCTTCTCTATGCATCCCGGCCATCCGCTGGTTGCTCTAGAGTGCCCATCAACCGTCCTCCACCCAGTATTGAATTTAAAGTCCATATTGAGCTTGAATTCATGGGGTTGTCATCATCTTGACTCTCACATTTCCCATATGAATTACTCAACCAACCCCTTCTACAAGCATAGCAAATTAAACTACAACGTCCCGGGTAATGGTAACAAAGGAGTTTTGGGTCAACCTACCACATGAGACTACTCAAGACTTACTCAATTTCTCCTATTGCATGCATGGTGGGGAGGAAATACTACTAATGCAATAAAACATAGGTAAATAAATTCATGATCAAGACTTGCCTTGCTGACGATCTTCAAACGCTAGTGACTTGTGATAGCAAGCCTCGCACTCCGGGAATTCTATCAAGTCAAACATAGCACAAATAGGTATACCATCATAAAATTTCTACTACAACAACAAGTAAAATATAATAACACACAATCATACACACAAAGAAATCCAACAATAAAACCAACAAAGTCATAGAATCAAAGCAAGGTTTTTACTACAAGTAAGACAAACTAAAAAAATAGTTTTCTTCTACTAAAATGTTCTTAAACAGAGCCAAAATAAGGTTTATGTCAAATAACAGAAAGAAAAACAGCAAACAATTTTTATGCAAAAAGAATCGCTTTAAAAGCCCCTTTTATGCCTAAAACAAGCTTCTAATAAGAAAAGAAAAGAAAATAATAAAACGTTTAATTTTCCTATAAATAAAAGTTCCAATTTTAACTATATAGAAACTAATCTGAACAAAAGAAGAATAACGAAAGAAACTAATAAAAAATAATTTAAAGCAAAAGAAATAGTGCAAAAGTCAATAAATAACAAAACAATACTGTTTCGAGCTAAAACAATAAAATTCCCAAATTAATCCTACTGATAGCTAACATCACAAGAAAACAGTAGCAAAAAGAATCGCCTAAAAATATTAATTCTAGCTCTAGTTATTGCAAAAACAGTGGTTTGAACAAAGTTCATGCAAAAAAAATTTAAATTTTTTAAATGTAGACATAATTGATTCCTACAGAAAGTTAGAAATTTACAATCTAATGCAAAACTAATCGATCAAAAACTCTAAATAATCTAAGAATATTGAATTAACAAAACTGAAACTTGTCTGTTTTAAAAACAGAAAACGAAAAAAAACAGACGACGCTACTGGACCGGGGTTGTGCGATCTGTAGCTATCTAACGCTCGGGCGGAAAACAAATAAAATGCATACGGGCTAACAAATAAACCGACCGGTACGACCTAATCTAAAAACCGGGAAAATAAACGGATCTAACAATAATAAACCTAACCCTTCACTTAGACTAATCTAGGCCATACAAACTAGATCGGACGGGGGATGGAAGTCAGGCGGCTTACAGTGGCGGTCGACGGCAGGTGAGCTCGGGCATCGGTGGCGGAGGTGCTCCGGTGGTCGGGGAAGGCGGCGAAGACGTCGGGCGGATGCGACGAAGCAAGGGCGTCGTCGGGGTGGTCTCGGCGATGGTCGAAGACGACGGAGGCGAGTGGACCGAGCTCGGCAGGGCTCCTGGTGATTTGCAACTCCGGCGGCGGGTGACGATGCTCGTGGCGGTGGCTTCGGTCGTTCCTGGGCGACCAAAAGATGTCGGAGGGGTGCAGACCAACGAGGGGGTTCGGCTGGAAGAGCTTGGAGGTAGGGGGATCCTCACCGGTGATGGAACCGGCGGTGAACTGCGGTGGCGGAGGCGAGATCGGTTCGGAGGTGGCGGGGGTTGTGGTGTGTTTTTGGAGGAGGGTTTTAGGGGTGCGAGGGAGGAGGGGCTTGGCCTTTTATAGGGCATCTTCGTGGAGCAGGGGACGATTCGGGATCGCGATCCCTGGAAAATCGGAGCGCGGCAGCGCTCTGGGCGTGCTCCGGTTTCGCGTGGCGTGCTCCGGATGAGGGCGGGGCCGACGGGTCAATGAGGGAGAGAGAGAGAGAGACAGAGAGAGAGGGAGAGCAAGCGGGCGACTGAGGGGAGAGGGGATCGGGCGCGGCCCGAGGCTGGGCTGGCCGGCTGGAGCACGCTGGTGGGCTGTTGCTCGAGCGGCTTGGCCTGCTGGCCTGGCTCCTGGTGCGCCGGGGTTTTCCCTTTTTTTGAAATAAGACAGAGAAGAAATACAATATAAATAGAAAAAAAATACTTTTATATAGGACATATCTATATCAAAATTCTCAGAAAAATAAACTCTAAAAGATAAACTATTTTTAGAGGTGAAATAAAAAGTTATAAAAATCATTTTTTTAATTTCCAAATGAATCCAGATTTTAATTCAAACTTTTGGCATTATTTTCTTCTGACATTTTTGGAGTGTCATTTTAGCTCCTCTCATACTTTTGAACAAGTATTTGTCAGGGATTTTTGAAATGAAATTCAAATGCCAAGTTGAATCCAAATTCAAATAAAATCCAAATGCCTCTGAATTTTCCAAATGCCACTCAATTCAGACAAAATGCATAGATGCTTAGCTAATAATTATAAATATTCCAAATTGAAAATTTGGGATGTTACAAACCTACCCACCTTTAGATGAATATCGCCCTCGAGATTCGGGTTGGCTAGCAAATAGGTGCGGGTGGTCTCGATGGAGATCTTCTTCTCGTTCCCAGGTGGCTTCCTCCTCGGAATGGTGGCTCCACAGAACCTTGCAGAACTTGATGATCTTGCTGCAGGTAACTCTATTCGCAGTCTCGAGAATTCTGATGGGTTTCTCCTCATAAGTCAGATCACTGTCAAGTTGTATGGCGTCTCGGGGCACTGTGTCTCTCAAAGGAATATTGGCCATCTCAACATGGCATTTCTTCAGCTGAGAAACGTGAAAGACATCGTGAACTCCGGACAATCCTTCCGGCAACAAAGTGCTTCTTGGATTTACCCTTGAGCTTACTCATAAAAGACTCAAATTCATTTTCTTCCTCATTAGAACCCTCACTTTCATCAATGCAATCCATCAAAGAGGGATTAGTAGTGATGGTGGTTTTGATGTTGGGGGTTACCTTGTTAGTGGTTTTGGCCATGAGGCACTTGGCGGCGATGTTCTCGTTGGGTGAGTCGAAGACTGACACCCGTGGAGTTGTTGCAATGGCAACGTAGGCCATGGAAACCGTCTCACCATCTTCATCATCGTCATCATCCTCATTGTACTCTTCTTGGGCCACCAACCCCTTAGGAGGAGTTTTCTTGGTGAAGTTGTTCTTGTTGGGGAAGGACTTGGCCTTGTCTTTTCGGATGAGCTTGCCACCATTGTCTTCCCTCTTCTCATATGGGCACTCTGCAACAAAGTGGCTCACATTGCCACAATTATAGCATGTCCTCACACGTTGCTTGCCCTTGGCGCCACTTGAGTTGTTCTTGTTGAAGTTGGGCCTTGAGTTCTTCTTGCTCCAAAATTGCCTTGATGCGAGAGCCATGTGCTCATGATAAGCGTATTTTGTATCTTCGGGGTTACTCTCCTCTTCTTCCTCTTCATCCTCTTCTTCCACACTAGCCTTGGCCTTCAAGGCAAGGTTGGCTTCTTTGCTTGTTGAGAATGTAAAACCGCATTGTCGGCGGTCTTGTCCAAGATCGTCATCGCCACAAACTCATCCAACACTTTACTTGAGGACAAGGTGTGGAAGTCCGGCCTTTGACAGATGACGGAGGACATGGCCTTGAGAAAATTGCGCTTGATCCAATTGTCATCCGTATCCTTCCTCCCATGATCTCGGAGTGAGACCGCGAGAGTGGTTAATCTCCGGTAAAGCTCATGAGGTTCTTCATCTTCATTCATTGCAAACTCGTCAGCCTCATCTTGCACCACTTCATAGTTCGAGCGTTGAATGCTTGCACTTCCCTTGTAAATGGAAACAACATGTTTCCATGCTTCCTTGGCCATGGTGAAAGGTCGGAGATGCGCAATGTCTTCGGATGGAATTGCATATTGGATGACGAAGAGAGCGGACTCGTTGAATTGATTATCCGCGACTTCTCGAGGGGTGAAGTTGCTTGGGTCATGCGGGTAGAAACCTTGCTCAATGATTCTCCAAAGATTAGTATTACTATGATTGAAATTACGTTTAAAGCGATAGACCCAAGAGGCAAAATCCGAGGAGGACCAACATGATTCAAATGAGTGGAGGGAACCGGTCCCCCATAAGTAAGTGGAGGTTCAACATGGGCAAAGATGCCATGTCCACTTCTACCAGTAGATAAAGGAACTTTGTCACTAGTAGCTTCCCCCTTGTCGGAGTTAGCATCCGTCACCTTGTTAGCGGGATCACCCACTTTCATTTTTTGCGGTGGATAATTTAAGGCCTTCTAAGAACTTGTTGAACATGCTTTCAACCTCGGGCGTCACGGAGGTTTTCAATGTGTCCAAAGCCGCATTGAACTCCTCACGAGAGATCGATGTTCCCCCATCGGCCGTAGACGAGAACAGATTCACACTTGAGTGCTCCTCCCCACCGTCTACGGTGTCAACCATACCCTTCGGACGGTGAAGTCCGTAATAAAGAGACGAGGCTCTGATACCAATTGAAAGGATCGATATAGTTGACTAGAGGGGGGGGGGTGAATAGGCAACTAACAATTTTTAGCTTTTCTTTACCAAATTAAAGTTTGCATCAAAGTAGGTTGTGTAGATATGCAACTAGGTGAGCAACCTATATGATGCAACAACAACAAGCACACAAGCAAGTAAGGGATACAACACAATATAAGCTTGCACAAGTAAAGGTAAGAGATAACCAAGAGTGAAGCCGATGGAGACGAGGATGTGTTACCGAAGTTCCTTCCCTTTGAGAGGAAGTACGTCTCCGTTGGAGCGGTGTGGAGGCACAATGCTCCCCAAGAAGCCACTAGGGCCACCGTATTCTCCTGACGCCCTCACACAATGCGAGATGACGTGATTCCACTATAGGTGCCCTTGGAGGCGGCCACCGAACCTTTACAAACAATGTTGGGTCAATCTCCACAACTTAATTGGAGGCTCCCAACGACACCACGAAGCTTCACCACAATGGCATATGGCTCCACGGTGACCTCAACCGTCTAGGGTGCTCAAACACCCAAGAGTAACAAGATCCGCAAGGGATTAGTGGGGGGAATCAAATTTCTCTTGGTGGAAGTGTAGATCGGGGCCTTCTCAACCAATCCCTAGAAAATCAACAAGTTTGATTGGCCAGGGAGAGAGATCGGGCAAAAATGGAGCTTTGAGAAACAATGGAGCTTGGGAAAAGGAAGAGCTAGTCAACTTGGGGAAGAAGACCCCCCTTATATAATGAGAGGAAAAATCCCACCGTTACCCACCTACTCAGCCGCGACATGTGGTACTACCGCACAGGCTTGCGGTACTACCACTGGGTGGTGCGGTACTACCGCTCGCGCGGCAGGAGCCAGGTGAGGCCCTGTTGCATAAGGCAACGAGCGGTAGAACCACCGGAGCGGTACTACCGCGCGCCCTTGCGGTACTACCGCAAGGCAGGGCTCATCCTGGGCTGGGAAGGCATGGACTAATAAAATTACATCCGTGGCTACTTCCGCTGAGTTTCGGTCAGTGCAAAAATCCGGCATGGTACTACAGCTCAAAGGGAGCGGTACTACCGCGTAGGGTGCGGAAGTAAAAGATTACTTGCGCCCCTACATCTGCTCATGTCACCGTGTTGGGCCAGAGGCCACGGTACTACCGCACGGGCGGTACTACAGCTGCCTTGGGCGGTACTACCATGGCCATCCGCGGTACTACTGCTCCCTTGAGCAGTACTACCGCACGCGGCAGACCAGTATCACTACAACGCCTTCATCTTCGCAATGACAAGGGGAACAACCGGTGCTCCAATGAAGCAAGGAAAGGTGGTGCGAAGGAACAAATGTGTACGTGATGATTCCACCCTAACCTTTCCAAAGCAGACCCCCTCTTAATAGTACGGCTTTCCTACGACTCAAATCCACCGAAAAAACATAGAGAAATGCCGTCTTTGATAGGCTCCGAGGGGCACCGAATCGTCTTGTGCCTAGACATGAGATATCTGAAATGCTCAATGGACACGAGTAGTCCGCAAATGCATTGTCATCATTCACCAAAACCACTCAGGGAGAAATATGCCCTTACACCTTACAGCGGAGCTTCCAGGCAAGCCCTCATTTGATCGTCCCGATATCACCCATTCCATTCTCTCATGCTTGCATTCGATTTTTCTACTGTAATTAATTGCTCCTATTCTGATGCATAGCCTGCTTTTGTATCTGATATTGTTACCTACCTACTTACCCTTGATAACCCACACGTATGGGGGATCAATTGTAGTCTATTTCGATAAGTAAGAGTGTCGAACCTAACGAGGAGCTAAAGGTAGAACAAATATTCCCTCAAGTTCCATCGATCATCGATACAACTCTACACACGCTTAAGGTTCGCTTTACCTAGAACAAGTATGAAACCAGAAGTACTTTGTAGGTGTTGTTGGATAGGTTTGCAAGATAATAAAGAGCACGTAAATAAAAACTAGGGGCTGTTTAGATAAAGAAGCAATAAAGTTAGTATAGCGAGTGTGGAAAAGTGGTGATAGGAGTTGCGAAATTGTCCCTAAGCAATTGACTACTTTACTAGACCGATAGCAAGTTTTATGTGGGAGAGGCCACTGCTAGCATGTAATCTCTGACTTGGAATTCGATGCACTTATGATTGGAACTATTAGCAAGCATCCGCAACTACTAACATTCATTAAGGTAAAACCCAACCATAACATGAATATTGGTCCGCCTTTCAATCCCGTATGCATCAATTTCTATGCAAGGTTGAAGCTTCTGTCACTCTTGCCCTTCAATACATAGTCCTGTCAACATACAACTAACCCTATGGTGTGATCCACGCACGCGCTCATATGATGGGCACCAAAGGACAACAACATAACCACAAGCAAATTAAACCAAACATAGCAATTCACCAATTACCGATAGGACAACGAAAATCTACTGAGACATCATAGGATGGCAACACATCATTGCATAATAATATGAAGCATAAAGCACCATGTTCAAGTAGAGGGTACAGCGGGTTGCGGGAGAGTGGACCGTTGTAGATAGATGGGCGAAGGTGATGAAGATGTTGGTGAAGATGATGGAGGTGTTGGTGTATATTGCGGTGACGATGATGGCCCCAGCGGCGTTCCGACGCCACCGGGAGAGAGGGGGAGAGGGCCGCCCTTCTTCTTCCTGTTCTTCTTCCTTGACCTTCTCCCTAGATGGGAGAAGGGTTTCCCCTCTGGTCCTTGGCTTCCATGGCATGGGAGGGGTGAGAGCCCCTCCGAGATTGGATCTGTCTCTCTGTCTCTCTCTGTTTCTGCGCTCTCTAATTCTGCCCTTTCACCGTTTCTTAAATTCCCGGAGATCCTAACTCCGATTGGGCTGAAATTTGGACACAATTTCTATCCGGATATTGGCTTTCTTGCGGTGAAATAAGGGCACCAACCGCCTTATAGTGTTGCCACGAGGGCCCAGGGCGTGCCCCTCACCATCGTGGGCCCCTCGGGCATCGTCTCGCGTTGATTCCACTTCCCAAAATTCACATATATTCCAAAAATATCTCCGTCAGTTTTTATCTCCGTTTGGACTCAGTTTGACATGGATTTTCTGTGAAACAAAAAACATGCAACAAACAAGAACTAGCACTGGGCACTGGATCAATATGTTAGTCCCAAAAATAGTATAAAAAGTTCCCAAAAGGATGTAAAAGTTGTAGAATATTGGCATGGAACAATAAAAAATTATAGATACGACGGTGACGTATCAGCATCCCCAAGCTTAATTCCTGCTCGTCCTCGAGTAGGTAAATGATAAAAAAGATAATTTTTGATGTGGAATGGTACCTAGCATAATCTTGATCATGTAATCTAATCATGGCATGAATATTAAGACACAAGTGATTGAAAGCAATAGTATATCTATTGACATTAAGACAACAATACTTCAAGCATACTAATAAAGCAATCATGTCTTTTCAAACTAACATGGCCAAAAAAGCTATCCCTACAAAATCATATGGCCTGGCTATGCTCCAAATTAACCACAAAAAATATTCAAATCATGCACAACCCCGATGACAAGCCAAGCAATTGTTTCATACTTTTGACGTTCTCAAACCTTTTCAACTTTCACGCAATACATGAGCGTGAGCCATGGATACAACACTATAGGTGGAATAGAATATGATGGTGGAGGTTGTGTGGAGAAGACAAAAAGAAGTCTCACATCGACGCGGCTAATCAACGGGCTATGGAGATGCCCATCAATTGTTGTCAATGTCAGGAGTAGGGATTGCCATGCAACGGATGCACTAGAGCTATAACTGTATGAAATATCAAACTCAAACTAAGTGGGTGTGCATCCAACTTGCTTGCTCATGAAGACCTAGGGAATTTGAGGAAGCCCATCGTTGGAATATACAAGCCATGTTCTATAATGAAAATTCCCACTAGTATATGAAAGTGATAACTCAAGAGACTCTCTATATGAAGAACATGGTGCTACTCTGAAGCACAAGTGTGGTAAAAGGATAGTAACATTGTCCCTTCTCTCTTTTTTCTCATTTTTTATTCTTTTATTCTTTTTTTGGGATTTCTTTTTTTATTTGGCCTTTCTCTTTTTTTGGCCTTTTCCTTTTTTGGCCTTTCTCTTTTTATTTTTATTTTTTTCCTCACACGGGAAAATGCTCTAATAATGATGATCATCGCACTTTTATTTACTTACAACTCGATACTAGAACATATATATGACTCTATATGAATGAGTCCGGCGGTGTACCGGGATGTGCAATGATCTAGCGTAGCAATGACATCAAAAAACGAACAAGCCATGAAAACATCATGCTAGCTATCTTACGATCATGCAAAGCAATATGACAATAAATGCTCAAGTCATGTATATGATGATGATGGAAGTTGCATGGCAATATATCTCGGAATGGCTATGGAAATGCCATAATAGGTAGGTATGGTGGCTGTTTTGAGGAAGATATAAGGAGGCTTATGTATGATAGAGCGTATCGTATCACGGGGTTTGGATCCACCGGCGAAGTTTGCACCAACTCTCGAGGTGAGAAAGGGCAATGCACGGCATCAAGAGGCTAGCAATGATGGAAGGGTGAGAGTGCGTATAATCCATGGAATCAACATTAGTCATAAAGAACTCACATACTTATTGCAAAAATCTATTAGTCATTGAAACAAAGTACTACGCGCATGCTCCTAGGGGGATAGATTGGTACGAAAAGACCATCGCTCGTCCCCGACATCCACTCATAAGGAAGACAATCACCTCATGCTCCAATTTCGTTACATAACGGTTCACCATACATGCATGCTACGGGAATCACAAACTTCAACACAAGTATTTCTACAATCCACAACTACCCACTAGCATGACCCTAATATCACCATCTTTATATCAAAAACTATTGCAAGTAATCAAACATATCATATCTAGTGATCTACAAGTTTTATGTAGGATTTTATGACTACCCATGTGAATGACTGGTTCCTGTCAACTCTCTAAATAGATATAAGTGAAGCAAGAGAGTTTAATTCTTTCTACAAAAGATATGCCCACGCTCTAACAAATATAAGTGAATCAAAAGAGCATTCTACAAATGGCGGTTTTCTATGTGTAGGGAAACAGGCAATCCATACTTCGAATGATATAAGTGAAGCACATGAAGCATTCTATAAAGCCATACTCAAAAGATATAAGTGAAGTGCAATGAGCATTCTATAAATCAACCACGGACTATCTCATACCAGCATGGTGCATAAAATAAAAGTGAAAACTAAATGCAAAAGACGCTCCAAGATTTGCACATATCACATGAACGAAACGAATCCGAAAACATACCGATACTTGTTAAAGAAAGATGGGATGCCTTCCGGGGAATCCCCAAGCTTAGACGCTTGAGTCTCCTTGAATATTTACTTGGGGTGCCTTGGGAATCCACAAGCTTGATATCTTGCCTCTCCTCGTTATCCTCATATCGAGACATCCTCGATCTTCGAACACTTCATCCACACAAAACTCAACAGAAAGCTCGGTAAGATCCGTTAGTATAATAAAGCAAATCACTACTCTAAGTACTATTGCAAACCAATTCATATTTTGTTTTTGAATTGTAGCTACTGTAATACAACTTTTCCATGGCTTACTCCACTGATAGAAATCGATATTTCATCAAAACAAGCAAACTATGCATCAAAAACAAAATCTGTCTTAAAAAGGACAGTCTGTCGTAATCTGAACATTCACCATACTTCTAGTACTCCAAAAATTCTGAAACAATTAGGAAAAATAAACAATTTGTATAGAAAGACAATGCAAAAAGTTTCTGAACCGTCTAACGTTCCAGTAAAAAAATGTAAAATCGTGCACTACAGCCAAAGTTTCTGTCTTGCACCACACAAACCAACAAGCAATGTAAACATCCTAAAGGCAAATCTTGGCACATTATTTTTATTTTTAAACTTTACAAAATCACACAACATAAATAAATGACTCTCTAAAACTTCCGGGTTGTCTCCCTGGCAACACTTTCTTTAAAGCCATTAAGCTAGGCATTTAGTGCTCAAGTAATGGATCCACCCGGATCCCAAGGTATATCAAAGCCAATTTTAATTAAAGAATGATTTGTGATTTAGTAGTGAGCAAAAAGTAACATATATCATGCAACAACGAAGTCTAACTCTGTTCCTATGCATCGGCATGTCATAAAAGAACAATTCATGCACACATAGTAAAGGCCAATGCATAGTATAAATAGTTTCTTGCAATTTTATCTTATTGGAAACATGGAGAGGCGGAGATGTAGTTCCTCTCTCATAATAACTGCAAGTAGGAGCAGCAAGAACATGCATATTATATCTATCAAAATCATCATGTGTAGTAGTAAAACGCAACCCATCAATATAATCCTTAATAAGGGAAAACTTCTCCGATATAGTGTAGTCGGGAGAATTCAAAAAGATAATAGGACTATCATGCGTGGGTGCAATAGCAACAATTTCATGTTTAACATAAGGAACTATAGAAAGTTCATCTCCATAAGCATAATTCATATTGGCATCTTGGCCACAAGCATAAGAATCATCATCAAAAAGGGATATTTCAAAAGAATCAACGGGATCATAACAATCATCATAGCAATCATCCTTCGGTAAGCACGAAGGGAAATTAAACAATGTATGAGTTGAAGAGTTACTCTCATTAGAAGGTGGGCACGGGTAGCTAATCCGCTCTTCCTCCTTTTGTTCTTCGCTGTCCTAATCATATCTTTCATCCAATGAGCCCACAGTTTCATCAATTCCTTCTTCCATAGACTCTTGCAAAATATTAGTCTCTTCTTGGACAGCGGAGACTTTCTCAATAAATTCATCAATATCATAATTGTATTTATAATTCTCATAGAAATATTTAAGGATAGCTAAATTTTCAGGTCTATAAACTGAATCATCAAAATCTTCAAACTCTTTAAACAAAGATTCAACTTCACATGCACCCTTAAAAGCAACAAATTCTTCTATTCGTTCCACATCATAGTAATCATATATACCATTAGCGTAAGAAGCTAAGGTATCATTATCATTAAATTTGCATGAAAAGGGAAGGTGTGGAGCCTTCATCCTAGAGAAAAAAGTATAATCATATCTCAAGCATAGTTGCCTAGCATACCAATACAACATATAAATTTGATCCCATAATAGTTTCCCTTTTCGAGTCAAGCGATAAACCCTAAAGTATTCACGTTGATCCAACATGTCTCCCATAACATAATTGAATGGGGTTTTCTCAGGATTATTAAAGTAGTACATAATATCTTTCACATAATGAGCATCAAGGGTTTTAGGAGGTTCCCCATCTCCCTGAGTAGCAAGTAAACCTAATTTTTTTGGTATTTCGTGTTCCATATCCATAACTAAAGATAGAGAACAACTAAGAACAACAAATAAAAATTACTTAGTGATAAAGCAAACAAGCACACAGGAGAATATTCACCCCCACGCTATTGCTCCCCGGCAACAGCGCCAGAAAAAGGTCTTGATAACCCACAAGTATAGGGGATCAATTGTAGCCTCTTTCGATAAGTAAGAGTGTCGAACCCAACGAGGAGCTAAAGGTAGAACAAATATTCCCTCAAGTTCTATCGACCAACGATACAACTCTACGCACGCTTAACGTTCTCTTTACCTAGAACAAGTATGAAACTAGATGTACTTTGTAGGTGTTGTTGGATAGGTTTGCAAGATAATAAAGAGCGCGTAAATAAAAACTAGGGGCTCTTTAGATAAAGAAGCAATAAAGTTAGTATAGCGAGTGTGGAAAAGTGGTGGTAGGAGTTGCGAAATTGTCCCTAAGCAATTGACTACTTTACTAGACCGATAGCAAGTTTTATGTGGGAGAGGCCACTGCTAGCATGTAATCCCTTTCTTGGAATTCGATGCACTTATGATTGGAACTATTAGCAAGCATCTGCAACTACTAACATTCATTAAGGTAAAACCCAACCATAGCATTAAGATATATTGGTTCCCCTTCAATCCCGTATGCATCTGTCACATCCCTAGCTTCTCGCAATGCACTAGGCTAGCCTCATGAGTGTCATCATGTTTAAGTTTCAAATGAACTTGAAATGGGGATTGTTTAAACCATAGCATCTAAAGGAATTCACTAGGTTCAACTAAAATATTCTCAGCGAATCCAAATGGCTTTCTAAAATGTTCATCATTTCTGGAAAAATGCTAGAAGCAATAACCAGAGGAGTTGCACATATTTGGGCTCTGAATTAAATCATATAGTATTTTCATTTGGGCATATAAATGCTATTAAATATTTTAAATGCTCAAATAATCATAAACTGAAATGTTTGCTGATGGTTATATTCCAAACAGTGGCATTGAGCAGTTTCATGATTTTTGGATATGTTTAGGTATTTTTAATAAAGCCCTAAAGACTACAGAATAATAGAAAACAGAAACAAAAACAGAAAACTGAGAGAGAGAGACAGAGACCCACCTGACTTACCTGGCAGCCCACCTGGCCCAGCTCCTCCAGCCGGCCCAGCCCACTGGCAACTCCCAGTCGTCTCCCACCTCTACCAGAAGGCAGAGGCGTGTCGCCCGCGCGTGCACCGGACGCCACCTCCTGCTTCGACCTCCTGCTTCCTCCCTCGCCCTCGACCGAGCGCCTGGAGGCGCCACGCAGCCCCCCTGGTCCCTCTCGCTCACTCCCTCGTGCTCACCCCCCTCCTCTGTTCTCCCTCACGCGCCTGAGCGCAGCCGCAGCCGCACCACCGTAACGCCGCAGCCACCGTGCCCCCCGTCTCCCCGTGCCGTCCACGGGCTCCGCCTCCATCTCCCGTGACTCTCCGTCAACTCGCACGACGCCGGACGCCCTGCATCACCCTCTGCACCGCCATCCTCGCCGCCTCTGCCCCGAGATCGCCGATGACCTCCCGTCGTCGTCAGCCCCTCCCCGAGCTCGCTAAGACCACCGTCGACTCCGCTGTGAGCTCCTCAATCGAACCCCCCTCTCCTCCGACTCATTTGCACGCCATAGCCGCAGCCCCCTTGCTGACCGTAGCACGCCGCCGCTGAGCTCGTCGCCGGTGGTGCTCCGGTGATCATTTGGTCCCGGGCTTGTGCCCATTGCACTCCCCGCATCGCGTAGGTGCTGTAGGTGCTAGCACCGCCCCGCCTAGGCCACTGCAGCAACGAGCCCGAGCTCGACCGAGCTTCGGCCGCCGCCGAGCTCGTCGCCGGCGCCACTCCGGCCACTCCCCGGCCGCGCCACCACCACGGTTGGATGCGGACGAGCGTCCGCATCCCGTAGCTGTGCTCCGCGCGCCAAACGGCGCTCTGTAGGCGAATCCCGCAGCGCACCGCCGCGTCTGGACTCGCCGGCGGCTAAACGCCGGCGACCGCTGACCCGTTGACCGGCGTGGGTTGACCCCATGCTACGTCTTGAGCTTGTGTTGGTTTTCCTCGAAGAGGAGAGGGTGATGCAGCAAGTGTAGCGTAAGTATTTCCCTCAGTTTTGAGAACCAAGGTATCAATCCAGTAGGAGGCTCCTCAAAAGTCCCACGCACCTACACAAACAAACTGAGAACTCGCAACCAATGCAACAAAGGGGTTGTCAATCCCTTCACGGCCACTTGCGAAAGTGAGATCTAATAAAGATAGTATGATAAGATAAATATATTTTTGGTATTTTATAGTATAGATGCAAAAAGTAAAGATGCAAATAAAAGTAGATTGGGAGCAAATATGATAAGAGATAGACCCGGGGGCCACAGGTTTCACTAGTGGCTTCTCTCAAGATAGCATAAGTATTACGGTGGGTGAACAAATTACTGTCGAGCAATTGATAGAAAAGCGCATAGTTATGAGATTATCTAGGCATGATCATGTATATAGGCATCACGTCCATAACAAGTAGACCGACTCACACGCATCTACTACTATTACTCCACACATTGACCGCTATCCAGCATGCATCTAGAGTATTAAGTTCATAAGAACAGAGTAACGCTTTAAGCAAGATGACATGATGTAGAGGGATAAACTCATGCAATATGATATAAACCCCATCTTGTTATCCTCGATGGCAACAATACAATACGTGCCTTGCAACCCTTTACATCCTTTGGGTAAGGACACCGCAAGATTGAACCCAAAGCTAAGCACTTCTCCCATGGCAAGAAAGATCAATCTAGTAGGCCAAACCAAACTGATAATTCGAAGAGACTTGCAAAGATAACTTAATCATACAAAATAATTCAGAGAGGATTCAAATATTATTCATAGAGAAACTTGATCATAAACCCACAATTCATCGGATCTCGACAAACACACCACAAAAAGAGTTTACATCGAATAGATCTCCACAAGAGAGGGGGAGAACATTGTATTGAGATCCAAAAAGAGAGAAGAAGTCATCTAGCTAATAACAATGGACCCGTAGGTCTGTGGTAAACTACTCACAACTCATCGGAGGGGCAAGGATGTTGATGTAGAGGCCCTCCGTGGTTGATTCCCCCCTCCGTGAGTGCTTGTGAAGGCTCCAAGATGGGATCTCACGGATAGAGAAGGTTATCATGTGGAAATTGTGTTTCGTGGTGCCCCGGATGTTTTCGAGTGCGTAGGTATATATAGGAGGAAAAGTACATCGGTGGTCATGAGGGGCCCACGAGACAGGCGCACCCTATGGGGAGGGCACCTCCTATCTCGTGGAGGCCTCGGCTGCTTCTTGACTTGCACTCCAAGTCCTCTGGATCATGTTTGTTCTAAAAATCACGCTCGAAGGTTTCATTCCGTTTGGACTCCGTTTGATATTCCTTTTCTTGAAATCTTGAAATAGGCAAAAAAAACAGCAATATGGGTGGGCCTCCGGTTAGTAGGTTAGTCCCAAAAATGATATAAATGTGTAAAATAAAGCCCATAAACATCCAAAAGGGGTAATATAATAGCATGGAACAATAAAAAATTATAGATACGTTGGAGACGTATCACCCCACTGCCCGGTTTGACTTCCCCCTCTCTCTCACTGACTTGCGGGCCCCGCCTGACTAATTACTCTAGTTAGCACTAATTAACTAGTTAGGTTAGTTACTACAATCACTGACTAGTGGGCCCTGCCCAGTTAGTTAGGGCTAACTAACTTAGTTAGTGGTCAGGTTTGACCCTGGGCAACCCAGTTGACCTGCTGACATCACGGTGACGTCATGCTGATGCAGTTAATTATTTTCTGGATTTATTCTTATTCAGGAAATTCCAGAAAATAGAGCTAACTTCTAAAAATCATAGAAATTAATCTGTAACTCCAAATGCAAAGTGTTATATATGAAAAATGATCAGAAAAATCCAATCTATCCATCTGTGCTGGTTTTATGCATGTTTAAACAAGTTAACTTGCTGTGTAGTGCAAAACATGATAAGGCACTATTTAAGATCACAAATGAGTTTGAACTTTGAATCTTAGGTTCAAAATAGCTCAAACCCATCTGGTTGTAGTTGCATTAGCCCAACACACTCATTTTACCATGTCATGATAATGCATTATATTGTGCATTGCATTGATTGTGTTTCTTTCTCTGTTGCCGGTATTTGTCCCCTCTCGATAAACGTGGTTTCGACGATGAGTTCGATGACACCGATGAAGAACTATACTATCTTCGTGCGCTGTGCAAGCAAAACCCCTTGTTCATTCCGATACAATCCCACTCTCTCGCTCTTGCTCTCTTTTACTGCATTAGGACAACAACGATTCAACTGTTACATCTTTGTGGTAGTTGAACCCTTATCCTCTGCATGACCTGTCATTGCCACAAGAATAGATGAAACCCACTAGCATGAGTAGGAGTTGTTTGAGCCCTGATGTGCCTACTCATTCATGTTTGTTTGTCATGCCTGCTACTGCTTAGAGTTGAGTCAGGTCTGATTCATCGTGGATGAATTGGAAAGTGGTGAACATGTCCTACTGTGTATGAGCTAAGTGTGTGAACACGATTCGGTAAAGGTAGCGGTGAGAGGCCATGTAGGAGTACATGGTGGGTTGTCTCATTGAAGCCGTCCTCAGAAACTGAGTTCTGTGTTTGTGATCCATGAAACAGCTACTACCATGCATTGGGCCCTGAAATATGACCCCGCTCGGCTTCTTAACCACCCTAGTCCTCTGTCTAGGAGTTGCAAGTAGTTTCTGGTGTTTGTAGTATGCTGGAGGCCGTGCGCAGCGCTGACCCGAGGAGTGGGCTGTGATGCGGTAGGCACGTGGCCGGGTATGCCGGGCACCCGTTTGGTGTCGCGGAACCCTGTACACATCGTTCGAGGCCGTATGTGGAAACCTCGGCCGGACTCCCTGCAGATGGAACCTGGATAGGCGATAAACCTGGACTAGAGACTTGAGTGTTTAGGAAGGTCGTGGTCTACACCCACATCGGCTTTCGCTTGAAGTCTGCCGAGCACATGTCGTGTGCAGACGCTAAGTGGTGGAAACATGTATGAAGAAGTACACCCCTACAGGGTTAACATCATCTATTCGAATATTCGCATCCACGGTAAAGGACTTATGGGTTGCCTATAACAGTTCATAGATAACTTGAAGTGGATACTCTAAAAGCGCAACATAAGCGTGAGTGCTATGGATGGCGTTCTCGTAGGTAGACGGGAGCGGATCCACAATGGTGTATTGATTGGTGAATATGTGGACTCGTGTGCGCCACCTCAAAAGGGTTGCTTGCAAATGTAGTTCAGGTTAGCCAACGAGTCAAAGCTGGCTTGCTGCAGTTAAACTCCACTACCCCCTTTGTTGATACCGATGCATATGTAGTTAGTTCTGATGTAAGTCTTGCTGGGTACATTTGTACTCACGTTTGCCTATTTTCTGTTTTTCCAGAGAGACGTCAGTCTCGCTAGTAGTTCTGTGTGGACTTCGACGTTTAGCTTGTTACCTCAGCTACGATCTTGTGCCCTCGGCAGGGTCTTGTAGATAGTCAGGCTTCTCAGCCTTCTTCATTTGTAGTTGTCTGTACCCAGACAAGTTAAGCTTCCGCATGTGCTTGTTGCTTGTATGCTCTGTATGTTGGGGTCATGAGACCCATGTTTGTAATACTTGGCTCCTTGGAGCGTAATGAATAAATACTTGAGTTGTAGAGTTATGTTGTGATGCCATGTTGTATTTACACATATCGAGCATATTGTGTGTATGATTGAAATGCTTGGTATGTGTAGGATCCGAAAACCTAGTTGTTTATCCTTGGTAGCCTCTCTTATGGGGAAATGTAGTCTTGTGCTTCCATGAGCCATAGTAGTCCGCTACAGCCCGGTTCACCGGAGTCCTGCTAGCCCAGCACTACTGCTCCGGAACACTTGACTGGCCGGCATGTGATTCACTTCGTTCCTATGTCTGTCCCTTCGGGGAAATG